>CM073125.1:3354814-3759864 GCA_037039145.1 Fundulus diaphanus
CAATCACCACCATCAACCATGCAGAAACACGTATCTTTACTTATGCACAGTTCGTGAAGATGCACAAACAGTTTTTGACTGGTTTTGTAGCGGCCAAGCCAATACTTTAAGCCACTGAGGTGCTGCATCGGGGTAATAGAGTTGACGCGCTTATTGTTACCTTTTTGGGATGAATTAGAGTCCGAGTCGTCAGGGCATGTTGAACGCTTCGTCCATTTATTTTCCTCTTTGCATATCAAATGTCCATCATACATGAACACATCTCCAGACAACACATAAAGCAGACTTGCTTGCTTGTATTTATCTTTTTGCGGTCAAAAACTGTTTTCCCCTTCCGGGTGGAAAACCTACCTATCAAAGAAAAGTTCCCCCCTTAAAAAGACATGAACGCTAATTACCCAATCAATGCATTTGCGCTCCTACATATAGGATTAAATATTAAAATCGTATTTCTTTTAAAGGCCAGCTAAAGATATTTTAAAGCTGCTTCCACTTTTGGACGAATGTGTATAAATGGTTTGGTAAAATATGTACCGTGACTTACAGATGACGCCCAAACATTTGGGTGTGCTGCCATCTAGTGTTGGAAATAATAAATGTTTTTTCCTTCAAAACACAATTCATGTTATAAATAATTGTCAAAAAAATATGGTTGGACGTAGCAAAAATGTTTTTGATAACTTTTGATCCTCTATGTGTGAGGAATTTTTTGGAGTAACTTTGAATGCCATAAGTGTAACGGTTTAGGAGTAGTTTATTCAAATGTAACCCCCAAAAATATGGGAAAATGACATATTTGATGAGAAATGAATGATTTCCTGTAGGAGGTAGCCCATTGCTTCAAGAGGCTTTTTTGTAGGGCCTATGAAGTTACATGCACTTACCGAGTTTCATAATTCTCAGACAAAGCATGGCTTGGGGCTTACTGATTTAATGCGTTTTTAATGGTTTTCCACAAACCTGATTTTTGCAATGCGACAGCTCAGGCAAATATGCATATTTCATAAAACCTTTGATAACTTTTAAACGTCAATGTCTTAACTGCATGCTGAAAAAATTTGAAAGTAATAGGTTAAAATGCCTAGGACTAGTTCGTTAAAGTTTGAGGCAAAAACGGCCAATATTTTACCCTTTGACCCAAAATAGCAGACTTCCTGTGGGTTTTAGAGCATACCCCCAAGAGACTTTTTTTCATAATTTTAAAAAACCTACCAAGGTAAAAAATTTCAGCTTTCTACGTGTTACGGTTTGGCCCAACTCACTCTAGTTGGCGCTGTTGAGCAGGTTTGCCACGCCCGTTTTCAATTACACTAAAATCATGCGATTTCTCACGGGGGACAATTTTGGGCAAAGTTTGGTGAGTTTTCATGCATGTTTAGGCCTCCAAAAAGCCGTTTCAAAAGTCCCAAGAATAAATAATAATAATAATTAAAGCCGCAAGCGGCGATGAGCGGCCCTCGCAGCCAAGCACCGCTGGGGTACGCGCACCTCCTGCCGCCAGCCACCGCAGAAGCTGTCACGCATTTTCCCCGCCCGTCCACTGGGCGATTCACACGAACCCTTTCGGCAGCGCTCCCCCACGACTCACAAAAAATCTGGTGCAGATTGGTGGATGCAGCAAGGAGATACAGCCGTTGAATAATGATAATGCATTTGGCCACCGGGCCGGACCGCTGGGGTTGTAAAGAGATGACATGTTGGAACTATATAAATAAAATTGGATTGAATTAATTTGTCTTTATATAAAACACATGAGTTGCCTCTTGGCATGGCATGCACTAATATATATATATATATATATATATATATATATATATATATATATATATATATACATATACATACACACATTTGACCTAATAAAATACATTATTCATGTTTTTATTAGGTCAAATGCAATAATTCAATTCAATTTTATTTATATAGCGCCAAATCATGAAACATGTCATCTCAAGGCACTTTACAAAGTTACGTTCAATCATATTATACATATTGGGTCAGATTATACAGATTGGTCAAAAATGTTCCTATATAAGGAAACCAGTTGATACATATTGGGTCAGATTATACAGATTGGTCAAAAATGTTCCTATATAAGGAAACCGGTTGATTGCATCAAAGTCTCGACAAGCAGCATTCACTCCTGGAGAAGCGTAGAGCCACAGGGAGAGTCGTCTGCATTGTACATGGCTTTGCTGCAATCCCTCATACTGAGCAAGCATGAAGCGACAGTGGGAAGAAAAACTCCCCATTAACGGGAAGGAAAACCTCCAGCAGAACCGGGCTCAGTATGAACGGTCATCTGCCTCGACCGACTGGGGGTTACAGAAGCCAGAGCAGAGACACAACAAGAGAGACAAAAAAAGCACAGAAGCACACATTGATCCAGTAATCTGTTCTACATTAGAAGGTAGTAACGGGTGAGCCGTCTTCTTTGGATGATGTCACAGTTAACAGAACGCCAGACCAGGTGTACCTACTATGAAGATAAAAGAGAGAAACAGAAAATTAAAGCAGAAATGACAACACGTAATGCATAATTGAAGAACAGTAGAACTCTATAGAGTGAGAAAATTAGATCCTGACGTCCTCCAGTAGCCTAAGCCTATAGCAGTAAAACTATAAAAGGTAGCTCAGAGTAACATGAGCCACTCTAGTTATAAGCTTTGTCAAAAAGGAAGGTTTTAAGATTAGTCTTAAAAGTAGACAGGGTGTCTGCTTCACGGACCAAAACTGGGAATTGGTTCCACAGGAGAGGAGCCTGATAGCTAAAGGATCTGCCTCCCATTCTACTTTTAGAGACTCTAGGAACCACCAGCAGACCTGCAGTCTGAGAGCAAAGTGCTCTGTTAGGAACATACGGGGTAATCAGAGCTCTGATATATGATGGAGCTTGATTATTAAGGGCTTTATACGTTAGAAGAAGAATTTTAAATTCTATTTTTGATTTCACAGGAAGCCAATGAAGGGAAGCTAAAATTGGAGAAATATGATCCCGCTTGTTGATTTTCATCAGAACTCTTGCTGCAGCATTTTGGATCAGCTGAAGGCTTTGAACTGCAGTTTGTGGACTTCCTGATAGTAACGAATTGCAATAGTCCAGCCTTGAAGTAACAAATGCATGGACTAGTTTTTCAGCATCACTCCTGGACAGAATGTTTCTAATTTTGGCGATATTCCGGAGGTGAAAAAAGGAAACTCTGGAAACCTGTTTAATATGGGATTTAAATGACATGTCTTGGTCAAAAATAACACCAAGGTTTTTTACTTTATTACCAGAGGCCAAGTTAATGCCATCCAGATTAAGTGATTGGTTAAGAAGTTTATTTTTTGAGGACTCTGGCCCAAAGATTACAACTTCGGTCTTGTCAGAATTTAGATGCAGGAAATTTAAAGTCATCCAGCTTTTGATGTCATCAAGACATGACTGCAGTTGAAGTAATTGATTGGATTCATCAGGATTTATGGATAAATATAGCTGAGTGTCATCAGCATAACAGTGGAAATTAATCCCATGCTGTCTGATAATTTTGCCGATCGGAAGCATATATTTAGTAAAGAGAATTGGTCCAAGGACTGAACCCTGTGGTACTCCACAGGTGACCCTAGAGTTTAAGGAAGATTTATTATTAACATGAACAAACTGGAATCTGTCCGACAGATAAGATTTAAACCAGCCTAATGCTTTTCCCTTAATCCCTACAGTATGCTCAAGTCTTTGCAGGAGAATATTTTGATCAACTGTATCAAATGCAGTACTGAGATCTAACAGGACAAGTACAGACACAAGTCCATTATCTGAGGCCATGAGAATATCATTAGTGACCTTCACCAGAGCTGTTTCAGTGCTATGATGAGCTCTGAAGCCTGACTGAAACTCCTCAAGTAGGTCATTGCTTTGTAAATGTTCACAAAGTTGATTAGCAACTACTTTCTCAAGAATTTTAGATAAGAAAAGAAGATTAGATATAGGTCTGTAGTTTACTAGCTCATCTTGATCAAGAGAAGGTTTCTTAAGTAAAGGTTTAATAACAGCTACTTTAAAAACCTGTGGTACATATCCATTTACTAAGGATAGATTAATCATGTCTAAAATAGGACCACTGATCAAAGGGAATACCTCCTTAAACAACTTAGTTGGGATTGGGTCTAACACACAGGTAGAAGTTTTAGATGAAGCTAAGATTTTAGATAGCTCAGAAAGCTCTACTGCTTCTAAACAGTTCAAACACTGTGCAGGTTCTAAAGATTCCTCCAATGCTGCCTTACTTATAATAGATAATAGATATAATAGATTGTATTTTACGTATCAGGTACATAATACACACACACACACATACGATATTATACGTAATATAATAACCATTATAACAATTTAAGAAACTAGTTATAATGGTTATATATCAAAAAAGAACATGGAACACAAAAAACATGGTCCATCATATGGGAAGGAGGGACCTGTTGGACCTTTCTATTGCATCCCCTGTCCCTTGATCCGATCAGCCATTTCGACACTGCCCTCTCCAAATCCTTCCTGGTGATCTGTCTGGTTAATGTGTTGTTCTTTAAAGCTCCTGCGGGAAACATATCTTATGGTCACTTTATATGTACCAACACAACTCTCAACTACAATTGTAAAGTCAACTATGTTAAGGTGAAATTTACCAACAAATGATCAGTTTTATATCAATTACCCAAGATTTAAATTGTAATTTTGGGTGAAGTATCCCTTTACATAATTGACTTTACAAACCTGCAAACGTCAGAATGAACTGGGAAAAAGCTAAGAAAAAAAGATCAAAATTCAAAGCTGACTGGCCAAGGCTGTCACATTTTTTTACTTCTTTCTAAAATCTGGCTTTATTAAATTGCCCATAAAAAAATTAAAAACCAAGGAAAAATTACAAAATGTAATTTTTTTGATAAGAACAGCTGTTGACTGGAAGATCTGTGCAAGAAAATCTTGAAAACATTTCTTATATGATAACATTTCTGGAGCACCTGTTTTGAGGGGACATTTATGTCCTTAAGGTGAGGGTATTATTGACATTAGAAAATTAAATTCATAACATACATAAATTTCCCTCGACAGACACAAATATCCTAAAGTTACTATATTACAGTTATTATCCATTATGCACTTACCAAATATGACTTCAAACAGATTTAAAGTCCTGAATTCCTACTTTCCATTCCAGCCCACAAAGTTGTACTGCCTTGACAGGCCATAGTCCATGATGAAGAACATCATACGTCTTGTGGCCTCATCCACAGTCCTCCCACCAATGTCTGACACTGCTGTGACCTAAGGGGGAACAAAAACAGTTCAAAGCTAATTAATTTTTATATCTTACAGGAGTAAACACGATGCAAAGACAAACTCTGGGTCTAGATTATTTCCATTGTTGATTAATCTATTGATTATTTTAACAATTAATTGATTGGTTGCTATAATAATAAAATGTTACAAAATTTTGAAAAATGTCAGTGTTTCCCAAATCTCTTGTTCTGTCAACAAAACATGGAGATACTCAGTTTATTGCTTAAGACTTTTTATGACTCTGTGGTGGCCTCAGCCCTTCTCTACGCTGTCGTCTGCTGGGCTCCAGGCAGCGCAGAACGGGACCGAATGAGTCTGAATAAGCTGGTGAGGAAGGCCACTTCTGTCCTGGGCTGCACTCTGGACTCAGCGGAGGAAGTAGCTGAGAGGAGGGTGTTGTCCAAGTTCACATCCATCATGGACAACACCTTCCACCCCCTGCGCCAGACTGTAGAGCAGCTGAGCAGCTCCTTTAGTGGCAGACTTAGACACCCTGTCTGTAAAAAGGAGCGCTACCGCAAGTCATTCATTCCTGCTGCTATCAGAATATACAGTGCTGCACTGTAACTGTAACCAATGTGCAATAATCTAATTCACTGTGCGATAACCCGTGCAATAATCCTGAAAGAAGTGACTTCTGCTGCTATCAGTAACTGTAACCACAACTGTTATAACTTTGGGCAATAACTAATGTGCAATAATCTATTTAATACACTGTGCTATAACCTGTCCAATGATCCAAAGAACTTCTGCTGCTATCACCAGGTATATATGTCAGTACATGTGTATGTAGGCATATGTATGTGTCACAGGACAGGTTGCCCTGTGACTGGCAACCTGTCCAGGATGGACGAGCCCCCACCCCCAACGACCCCGTGTGACGCCGAGCTGCGTTTCCCCATCAGATACGGCTTGACGTCACACCTGTAGGGAAAAGCCGGTATAAATCGATGAAGGATGGGATGTTAATTTTTTAAAAAGTTTAATAAAATTGCTCAAAGTTTATCAGAAAAAAACATAACTTGCTTTTAAATATGGACATTTTTAATAAGCAAAATGTTAATGTATTTCGTAAAGTTATTGTTGAAGTTAATCTTGGCTGCAGTACTCTGTTTGGCAGATGTTTTGGGGTTGGAGTAAAATGAGTCCATAGATCCACAGACAGGAGGCTTGTTCAGTGGTTTCTAGTACGACTTGCTTCTGCAGTGTCGCTCAACTGCGTGTAAAAATAAAAAAAATTACTTCATAAAAGCTCTCTGAGAATAACCTCTGGCCTCACCCAGTTAGAACCCGCTCTCCAGTCCATGTTGTAGCTGCAGTTTTTTTTTTTACGTCGTTTCCTTAATAATCTGTACAAATCAAAATCCTTGTCATTTTATTAAGAGTGTCGTGGTGCGCAGCGGCTCATCAGGTGGAGCTGCTGCATATTGACTGATAGCCGCTCTGACTGCAGCTCTGCCTTCTTTTGTTCAGAAAAGCGCAGGTGAAATTATTTAATTTATTATTTAACTTTTTCCAAATCGGACCCTGTCAAATGCGGGACAAATGCGCGTCATGGTAAATTAGCCTTTACTCTTCGAATTTTAAATAAAGCGTTACAGCGAATATTGAGGAGGTCCCTGATTGGTTTATCAGCTAAGTTGCTGGAAGCCAGTGAATACACGCTGAAAGGTGACATGGCCACAGGTGGAAATAATTCATTAATTAACTGGAGCAGCGACAGTGTGTCTGTCGACAGAAACGCTTACCGAGGGAAGTTGTTGTCAGATGGTCAATCCGCTCCACTTCCTGACTTGCTGGTTCGCATAAACCCAAAGAAAACCTTTGACCACCACTGCTTTCATTCATGCATCTGTGGCCAGTTTGAGATGTTCTTCCAAAAGTTATGATTGAACACCGATCATAACTTTTGGTCTACGTATACATCTCTGTGCTGGTAGCAAACGCAGAGCCATAGAGAGAAAGGCTCTGAGCCAGCGTAACCCGGATGTAAACAAGAGCCTTGCTCGTTAGCCTTAAGGCGCTAGCATTAGCGCTAATATTAGCGCCTTAAGGCACTAGAATTAGCCGCAGAACTGAGACTGCTCATCCCACCTCAAGTTGTGGTGGGGGATATTACACTACATGCATATATAATCCAAAAAGCCTTACCTGTTTGTCTGTTTCCCCTCCTAAATTCTCCAATGTGTGGTGCTAATGTTGTTAGCTGTGACATCACGGACTTCTTCCTCAGGCAAACGGACACGTTTCAGATTGTTGGAGTGCGCCCCCTGCTGTTGGGAAGTCTTCTTCTTCTCTTGATCTTTATGAACTTTCTCACAGTGTGTCATATACGTTCAACTGTCTGTTGTTCCTCACAATATTTACATATGCCAGTGTTATGCTTCCCTATTTTGAATAATGTACCATCTAATCCTGTGTGGGCAAATCTAAGTCTTGATATGAGATAAGATAAGATAGTCTTTATTGATCTCACATTGGAGAAATTCACTTGTCGGCTCAATAGTGTGTGTGTATATATATATATATATATATATATATATATATATATATATATATATATATATATATATACACATGCCTACATACACATGTACTGACATATATTCACTTGGTGAAAGCAGAAGAAGTTCTTCTGGATCCTTGCACAGGTTATAGCACAGTGTATTAAATAGATTATTGCACATTAGTTATTGCCCAAAGTCATAACAGTTGTGGTTATATAGAACAGATTACTGGATCACTGTGTGCTTCTGTGCTTTTTTTGTCTGTCTTGTTGTGTCTCTGCTCTGTCTTCTGTAACCCCCAGTCGGTCGAGGCAGATGACCGTTCATACTGAGCCCGGTTCTGCTGGAGGTTTGTCCTTCATGTTAATGAAGGAGGTTTTTTTCCCCTGTTGCTTCATGCTTGCTCAGTATGAGGGATTGTTGCAAAGCCATGGACAATGCAGACAACTCTCCCTGTGACTCTACGCTTCTTCAGGAGGAAATGCTGCTTGTCAAGACTTTTATGCAATCAACTGGTTCCCTTATATAGGATTAAAGAATCAAAGCTTCTTTCTTTTAAAGGCCAGCTAAAGATATTTTAAAGCTGCTTCCACTTTTGGACGAATGTGTATGAATGGTTTGGTAAAATATGTACCGTGACTTACAGATGACGCCCAAACATTTGGGTTTGCTGCCATCTAGTGTTGGAAAAATAAATGTTTTTTCCTTCAAAACACAATTCATGTTATAAATAATTGTCAAAAAAATATGGTTGGACGTAGCAAAAATGTTTTTGATAACTTTTGATCCTCTATGTGTGAGGAATTTTTTGGAGTAACTTTGAATGCCATAAGTGTAACGGTTTAGGAGTAGTTTATTCAAATGTAACACCCAAAAATATGGGAAAATGACATCTTTGATGAGAAATGAATGATTTCCTGTAGGAGGTAGCCCATTGCTTCAAGAGGCTTTTTTGTAGGGCCTATGAAGTTACATGCACTTACTGAGTTTCATAATTCTCAGACAAAGCATGGCTTGGGGCTTACTGATTTAATGCGTTTTTAATGGTTTTCCACAAACCTGATTTTTGCAATGCGACAGCTCAGGCAAATATGCATATTTCATAAAACCTTTGATAACTTTTAAAAGTCAATGTCTTAACTGCATGCTGAAAAAAATTGAAAGTAATAGGTTAAAATGCCTAGGACTAGTTCGTTAAAGTTTGAGGCAAAAACGGCCAATATTTTACCCTTTGACCCAAAATAGCAGACTTCCTGTGGGTTTTAGAGCATACACCCAAGAGACTTTTTTTCATAATTTTAAAAAACCTACCTAGGTAAAAAATTTCAGCTTTCTACGTGTTACGGTTTGGCCCAACTCACTCTAGTTGGCGCTGTTGAGCAGGTTTGCCACGCCCGTTTTCAATTACACTAAAATCATGCGATTTCTCACGGGGGACAATTTTGGGCAAAGTTTGGTGAGTTTTCATGCATGTTTAGGCCTCCAAAAAGCCGTTTCAAAAGTCCCAAGAATAAATAATAATAATAATAATAATAATAATAATAATAATAATAAAATCTGCAGTTACAATAGGCCTTCGCAGCGCTTAGCTGCTCGGGCCTAATAATAATAAAATCTGCAGTTACAATAGGCCTTCGCAGCGCTTAGCTGCTCGGGCCTAATAATAATAATAAAATCTGCAGTTACAATAGGCCTTCGCAGCGCTTAGCTGCTCGGGCCTAATAATAATAAAATCTGCAGTTACAATAGGCCTTCGCAGCGCTTAGCTGCTCGGGCCTAATAATAATAAAATCTGCAGTTACAATAGGCCTTCGCAGCGCTTAGCTGCTCGGGCCTAATAATAATAATAAAATCTGCAGTTACAATAGGCCTTCGCAGCGCTTAGCTGCTCGGGCCTAATAATAATAATAATAATAATAAAATCTGCAGTTACAATAGGCCTTCGCAGCGCTTAGCTGCTCGGGCCTAATAAAATCTGCAGTTACAATAGGCCTTCGCAGCGCTTAGCTGCTCGGGCCTAATTAAAACCGCAAGCGGTGATGATCGGCCCTCGCAGCCAAGCGCCGCTCTGGCCTATGGGCCACCGCTAGGGTACGCGCACCTCCCGCCGCCAGCCACTGCAGAAGCTGTCATGAATTTTCCTCACACGTCTAACATGCAATACACACGTATGTGTTGGGCAGCGCTCCCCCACGACTCCCAAAAAATCTGGTACAGATCGGTCAATGCACCGAGGAGACACAGCCGTTGAATAATGAAAATGCATTTGGCCACCGGGCCGGACTAAATCGGCCCGCAGGCCGTACGTTTGACACCCCTGGTTTAAACACTAGTATACAAATTTAATCAAAGGTATCTTACTAGCTGTTAATCCAGCTTCATGTGAAAAGTTAACAAAACCTTTTAGTTATTTAAAGTTAATTATTTCATGTGTTTAAGGGTTTCGTTTCTTGCATTAAGACAGCTTTTATGAAAGTTTGACAGTTAAATTGGTGGATACACACCCAAAAGAAATAATGTAAAAGTAACACTTTAGCAATTGGAATATTGCTAAAGTAACACGTTAGCAATATTCCACATGTGTATGTTGTGTACAAACTTTAGTAATTTCTAACAGACCACTTCACTCTCAGAAAGCAGGTCTGCTGGTGGTTCCTAAAGTCTGTAAAACCAGAATGGTAGGCAGATCCTTTAGCTATCATGCTCCTCTCCAGTGGAACCAACTCCCAGTTTCGGTCCGTGACGCAGACACCCTGTCTACTTTTAAGACTAATCCTTAAACTTTCCTTTTTCCATCCATCCATCGTCTTCCACTTATCCGGGGTCAGGTCGCAGGGGCAGCTTCAAGAGGGAGGCCCAGACCTTCCTCTCCCCAGCCACTTGGGCCACTTCCTCCGGGGGAATCCCAAAGCGTTCCCAGGCCAGCAGAGTCTCTCCAGCGTGTCCTGGGTCTTCCCCTGGGCCTCCTCCCGGTGGGACGTGCCCAGAACACCTCACCAGGGAGGCGTCCAGGAGACATCCTGACCAGATGCCCGAGCCACCTCAACTGGCTCCTCTCAATGTGGAGGAGCAGCGGCTCTACTCTGAGTCCTCCCCGGATGACTGAGCTCCTCACTTTATCTCTAAGGGAGAGCCCAGACACACTATGGAGAAAACTCATTTTGGCCGCTTGTATCCGGGATCTCGTTCTTTCGGTCACGACCCAAAGCTCGTGACCATAGATGAGGGTAGGAACGTAGATCGACTGGTAAATCAAGAGCTTCGCCTTTTGGCTCACCTCTCTCTTCACCACAACGGATCGGTACAGCGCCCGCTTCACACAGACGCCGCACCAATCCGCTTGTCGATCTCCCGCTCCATCTTCCCCTCATTCGTGAACAAGACCCCAAGATACTTGAACTCCTCCACTAGAAGCTGGCTCTTGGGACTTTCCTTTTTGACAAAGCTTGAAGTTAGAGTGGTTCATGTTACCCTGAGCTGCTACCTCTATAGTTATGCTGCTGTAGGCTTAGGCTGCTGGAGGACATCAAGGCCTATTTTTCTTCAATTTTGCATGACTGTTGTAATTTCAGCTTTTAACTTTTTGTTTTTTCTATTTTTTCTTCATAGTAGGTACACCTGGTCTGGCGTTCTGTTAGCTGTGACATCATCCAGGGAAGACAGATCACCTGTTATTACCATCTAATGTAAAACAGATTACTGGATCAATGTGTGCTTCTGTGCTTTTTTGTCTGTCTTGTTGTGTCTCTTCTCTCTCTTTTGTAACCCCCAGTCGGTCAAGGCAGATTACCGTTCATACTGAGCCCGCCTCTGATGGAGGTTTTTCCTTCCTGTTAATGGGGAGTTTTTCCTTCTGCTGTCACTTCATGCTTGATCAGTATGAGGGATTGCTGCAAAGCCATGTACAATGCAAACAACTCTCCCTGTAGCTCTACGCTTCTTCAGGAGTGAATGCTGCTTGTTACGACTTTGATGCAATCAACTGGTTCCCTTATATAGGAATTTCTTTTACCAATCTGGATAATCTGATTTAATATGTATAATCTGATTGATTTTGACACTGTAAACTGCCTTTAGATGACATGCAGGCATGGACTGGTAATCGGGCGTACCCGGCATTTTCCTGGTGGGCCGGCAGACCCGACATGTATATTAATAATATGTATTATTATTATTATTATTTTATATATATGCCTCGTTATATTTGCATAATGCATGAAGAAAAATAAAATCAGCAGCGCAAGAGTCTGTTCCGATCATCCGGACCTTACCACAGGCTACTGCAGCCCATTGGTTATCATCCCTGACAGTCTAAAGGGCTAGGCCAATCTTAAAGTAGAAAAACACCTTCACGCTCCATGTGGAACTTTGTGCAGCAGTGTTCACAGTAGTAATGGATAAGAAACGCAAGGGAGGCGCAGAGAAACTGCACGAAAAAAAGAAACGAGTTCTTCAAACGGATGCTGCGAAATGTGTAAAACTGACTGACATGTTCCCAATAGCAGGCCCTTCATCTGCTCCGGTGTCTGATGTAAAATATGGTGGTGGTGGTCAGTGATGTGCGGTAGGGTTCATAGCTGGTGAGGCACTGACGTAATCAGAGTCAGATTTACAAAGATATACACTCTACAGAGTAGACTCGTTGCAAAGTGCTGAAGGAGACTGATTGAGTCAAATAAATTCACCAAGATACATGGAAAAATATTGGTTCTTTGATGAAAATAAAATTGTCATTTGATTGGTAACAGTTTATGAGTTATGATGGATTTCTGCATTTGTAACACATTCTAAAACTATAACCCACATTACGCACATTTTATCACAAAAACAAAACATGAATAATTCAATTCAATTCAATTCAATTTTATTTATATAGCGCCAAATCATGAAACATGTCATCTCAAGGCACTTTACAAAATCAAGTTCAATCATATTATACAGATTGGGTCAGATTATACAGATTGGTCAAAATGTCCTATATAAGGAAACCAGTTGATTGCATCAAAGTCTTGACAAGCAGCATTCACTCCTGGGGAACCGTAGAGCCACAGGGAGAGTCGTCTGCATTGTACATGGTTTTGCTGCAATCCCTCATACTGAGCAAGCATGAAGCGACAGTGGGAAGAAAAACCACCCATTAACGGGAAAAAAAAAAACCTCCGGCAGAACCGGGCTCAGTATGAACGGTCATCTGCCTCGACCGACTGGGGTTACAGAAGACAGAGCAGAGACACAACAAGAGAGACAAAGAAGCACAGAAGCACACATTGATCTAGTAATCTGTTCTACATTAGATGGTAGTAACGGGTGAGCCGTCTTCTCTGGATGATGTCAAAGTTAACAGAACGCCAGACCAGGTGTACCTACTATGAAGAAAAAGAGAGAGAGCAAAAAGTTAAAAGCTGAAATGACGACAGTCATTTCAATGTAATACAATACAAAACTGGAGAACCGTAGAATGAAGAACAGTAGAAATCAGTAGAGTGAGAAAATTAGACCCTGATGTCCTCCAGTAGCCTAAGCCTATAGCAGCATAACTATAGAGGTAGCTCAGGGTAACATGAGCCACTCTAACTATAAGCTTTGTCAAAAAGGAATGTTTTAAGATTAGTCTTAAAAATAGATAGGGTGTCTGCCTCACGGACCAAAACTGGGAGTTGGTTCCACAGGAGAGGAGCCTGATAGCTAAAGGATCTGCCTCCCATTCTACTTTTAGAGACTCTAGGAACCACCAGCAGACCTGCAGTCTGAGAGCGAAGTGCTCTGTTAGGAACATACGGAGTAATCAGAGCTCTGATATATGATGGAGCTTGATTATTAAGGGCTTTATACGTTAGAAGAAGAATTTTAAATTCTATTCTTGATTTAACAGGAAGCCAATGAAGGGAAGCTAAAATTGGAGAAATATGATCCCTCTTGTTGATTTTCATCAGAACTCTTGCCGCAGCATTTTGGATCAGCTGAAGACTTCGAACTGCATTTTGTGGACTTCCTGATAGTAAAGAATTACAATAGTCCAGCCTTGAAGTAACAAATGCATGCACTAGTTTTTCAGCATCACCCCTGGACAGAATGTTTCTAATTTTGGCGATATTCCGGAGGTGAAAAAAGGAAACTCTGGAAACCTGTTTAATATGGGATTTAAATGACATGTCTTGGTCAAAAATAACACCAAGATTTTTTACTTTATTACCAGAGGCCAAGTTAATGCCATCCAGATTCAGTGATTGATTAAGAAGTTTATTTTTTGAGGACTCTGGCCCAAAGATTACAACTTCTGTCTTGTCAGAATTTAAATGCAGGAAATTTAAAGTCATCCAGCTTTTGATGTCATCAAGACATGACTGCAGTCGAAGTAACTGATTGGATTCATCAGGATTTATGGATAAATATAGCTGAGTGTCATCAGCATAACAGTGGAAATTAATCCCATGCTGTCTGATAATTTTGCCAACCGGAAGCATATATATAGTAAATAGAATTGGTCCAAGGACTGAACCCTGTGGTACTCCACAGGTGACCCTAGAGTTTGAAGAAGATTTATTATTAACATGAACAAACTGGAATCTGTCCGACAGATAAGATTTAAACCAGCCTAATGCTTTCCCCTTAATCCCTACAGTATGCTCAAGTCTTTGTAGGAGAATAATGTGATCAACTGTGTCAAATGCAGCACTGAGATCTAACAGGACAAGTACAGACACAAGTCCATTATCTGAGGCCATGAGAATATCATTGGTGACCTTCACCAGAGCTGTTTCAGTGCTATGATGAGCTCTAAAGCCTGACTGAAACTCCTCAAGTAGGTCATTACTTTGTAAATGTTCACAAAGTTGATTAGCAACTACTTTCTCAAGAATTTTAGATAAGAAAAGAAGATTAGATATAGGTCTGTAGTTTACTAGCTCATCTTGATCAAGAGAAGGTTTCTTAAGTAAAGGTTTAATAACAGCTACTTTAAAAGCCTTTGGTACATATCCATTTACTAAGGATAGATTAATCATGTCTAAAATAGGACCACTGATCAGAGGGAATACCTCCTTAAACAACTTGGTTGGGATTGGGTCTAACATACAGGTAGAAGGTTTAGATGAAGCTAAAATTTTAGATAGCTCAGAAAGCTCTACTGCTTTTAAACAGTTCAGACACTGCGCAGGTTCTAAGGATTCCTCCAATGCTGCCTCACTTACTGAGGACGAGGTAATCATGTTTGGGAGGATGCCAATTATTTTATTTTTAATGGAATCAATTTTATTTATGAAGAATCCCATAAAATCATTACTGCTAAGAGCTAAGGGGATGGCTGGATCAACAGAGCTGTGGCTCTGGGTAAGTTTGGCAACTGTATTGAAGAGAAATCTAGGATTATTCTTATTCTCCTCAATTAATGATGAAAAATATGCTGCTCTAACTCTGCGAATGGTCTTGTTATACAACAATAGACTGTCCCTCCAGATTAGGTAGGATTCCTCTTGGTGTGTAGAGCGCCATTTTCTCTCCAATTTCCTAACATTGTGCTTCAAGGAATGCAGCTCTGAATTAAACCAAGGAGCCAGCTTCCTGTGAATAATCACCTTCTTTTTCAAGGGAGCTACATTGTCTAATGCAGAACGCAATGACAAAGTCATACCGTTTACAAAGACATCTATTTGTGAATTGGAAGAAACAACATTGCTGCCATCTACAGGGCATTTCTGCAATACGGAGGATATTAAAAAGGGGACAGACTCTTTAAGTTTTGATACAGCATTATCCGATAAAGATCTACTATAATGGAACCCTCTTTTGGGGGTGGAGAACTCCGTTAGATTAAACTCAAATGTTATTAAAAAATGATCAGATAGGACAGGGTTGTGAGGAAATACTGTTAATTCTTCACAATCAATGCCATATGTCAGCACAAGGTCTAAAGTATGGAGCCAAGAGTGCGTCGGTTTATGCACATTTTGAGCAAAACCAATTGAATCTAGGATAGTTTTAAAGGCTACACTAAGGTTATCACATTCTGTGTCAACATGGATGTTAAAATCACCCACTATAATAACCTTATCAGTATTTAACACCAAATCAGATAAGAAGTCTGACAGCTGATCCAAAAACTGAGTGCAAGGGCCTGGTGGACGATACAAAACAATAAACAGAAGAGGTTTTATTGCTTTGCAGTTTGGATGAGGGAAACTGAGGGTTAAATGTTCAAAAGAACTGTAGTTATTAATTGGCCTGGGACTAATTAATAAATCAGACTGAAAGATGGCTGCCACTCCTCCTCCTCTTCCCACAGATCTGGGAATGTGGAAATTTGAATAATTGGAGGGAGTTGACTCATTTATACTAACGTAGTCCTCTTGTAGCCAGGTTTCTGTGAGACAAAACAAATCAATCTGTTTATCAGAAATCAATTCGTTAACTAACAAAGTCTTTGGAGGGAGAGACCTTATATTTAATAGACCACATTTAATTGTTTTATTTTTAGGTTCAAGGTGAACCGTATTGATTTTTATTAGGTTTTTATGATTTGTTCCTTTTAGATAAGTTTTTGATCTGTTAAGTTTTGGCCGTGGGAAAGACACCGTCTCAATAGGATAATGGGTGGGTAACAGTACAGAAGCTGCAGAGAGGTGTGTTAAACTACGGCTCTGCTTCCTGGTCTGGACCCTGGGTTGTCAGCATTTAGGAGAACTAATAAAACCGGCCAGATTTCTAGAAAGAAGAGCTGCACCATCCAAAGTGGGATGGATGCCGTCTCTCCGGATCAGACCAGGTTTTCCCCAGAAAGTTTGCCAGTTATCAATGTAGCCCACGTCGTTTTCAGGACACCACCTAGACAACCAGCGGTTGAATGATGACATGCGGCTAAACATGTCATCACTGGTCAGATCAGGCAGGGGACCAGAGAAAATTACGGAGTCCGACATTGTTTTAGCAAACTCACACACCGAAGCAACACCAACTTTAGTGACCTCCGATCGGCGTGACCGGGTGTCATTACCGCCAGCGTGAATAAAAATCTTACTGTATTTACGCTTATCCTTAGCCAGCAGTTTTAGGTAAGATTCTATGTCGCCCGTTCTGGCCCCTGGCAGGCATTTAACTATGGTCCCTGGTGTCTCTAGTGCCACGTTTCTGACTATTGAGCTCCCAATCACCAGAGTCGGCTTCTCAGCGGGTGTGTCGCTGAGTGGGGAAAATTTGTTAGAAACGCAGACGGGTTGGTGGTGAACTGGGGGCTGAGATCTAGAGCTATGCTTCCTACGAACTGTCACCCAGCCGGCCTGCTTACCCGGCTGCTCGGGTGCTTCTGGAGGACCACTAAGTGAAGTAACGCTAGGTCTATGTGGCTCCGCGCTAGCAAAGGGGCGGCTATCAGCTGGTCTTTCCATAGCACGGAGCCGGGTCTCTAATTCTGACACCCTCGCCTCCAAAGCTACAAAAACACTACATTTATTACAAGTACCATTATCACTAAAGGAGGCAGAGGAATAGCTAAACATCTGACACAGAGAGCAGGAGATAAGGGGAGACTTAGTAAGAGACGGAGAAGCTGAAGTAACAGTAGGAGAGGAAGCCATTGTGGAGCTAAAGCTAGGCTAGGCTAAAGCTAGGCTAGCGCCCTTCTACCACGCCAAGAGAGCAAACCGTGAAACACGAGGAGTTCCCAAGCGTGATGTGCAGCAACAGAAAATGTTTTAAAAGTGCTTATGTGTTAGAAACAGATGTTACAGCAAAGAGATTAAAGATAAAAGCGAGAGAATCTGGAGCAACAAACCGTTGCTCACGCAGTGAAAACAGGAAGTGATGCAATACGCCTTACCGCAAACAGGAAGTGACACACTCAGGTCCGCCATAAGTATCGCTGTCTTACCTCTACTTATAATTTAAGTCTCTGCGGCGCTCTTTCTGAACAAAAATATCATAATTGTCCGGTAAAAGTTCCCTTTATCTTCTTCAGTTTTAAAAGTCTCTCTCTGTCTTAGTGGAGCTCACTGCCAGGGAGGAAAGCCGTCCCTGATCAGTCCTGTTCCAGCTGTATGTTTAGAGTCTTTTTAGTGCTTTACTTGTTTAGCAAAACTCGCTAATAAAACATCAATAACTTGTTTTGACTCTACTATTTGGGGATCACGAGCGGTGCTCCTTGAGCGCCCCCTGCCTAGAGGCCAAGGAACTGCCGGCCTCACCTACAACCAGTTCTTTGCTGTTTATGATCGGTCAGCACCACGAAAACATGTTATCTGCACACAGTTTGATGACCAAAACACAATTCGTAATCCACATATATTAAATTGTGGAAAATCAGTTCATAACTGTTTGAACAATTGAATTTATGATCTAGAGACAGGAAGATGCATTCACAGAATGGAAGTCAGTGCAGTTAACATGGGATTGCGCAATCCCAGGGGAGGCCAAGCTCGCTGCGGTCTCACCGGCTTTGCTATGAAGCGTCACCAAGGATTTACATGAAAAATAGCGAAAAGTCTGCGATTTTAAAGAAAATATGATCAAAAATTAGGAAATTAGATAAATAAAATACTTATTACAAATGACTGAGTAAATCAAAATTTATATTATGTTATTATATATTTTCTTTCTTTCCATGATGACAAGTGAGGCATTTCTCTGGTTCATTTTGTCATTGGCATCCTTTTTTACACAGTGAGTGCACATTAGTCCAATGTTACCCTACAGTATCTGGAAGACTGAATAGATCTGATGAGCAACTTACAATAACTTCTTATAATGATGTAACGTGATAATATGTGCGATTGACCGTGACACCTCTCTCTCTCTCTCTCTCTCTCTGATCTAAGAATTGTTGCTGTGCTGTGGTGGAGTTTACATTTTACAGTGTTAATAAATTAAGATTTTGGAAGTATTTTACGTGTCCACTCTCACTAATTTCCATTAACCTGGCCTCAGTTGGTATTGCAAAGTTGGTATACACATTCAGTACACAAAAAAAATGTGGTGGGCCAGTCTAATCCAAAATGCCAGGGCCGATTTTTTTGTCCCAGTCCACCCCTGATGACATGTTTCATGATTTGGCGTTATATAAATAAAAACTGAAATGTATTGAACAAGAGTAAGTTTGTCAGTTTTCAAGCAGGATTTGTATATCTGTTCAACTTAAATATATAAGGAAACCAAAGAGTTAAGATCACTTACTTACCAAGAGAAATTCCTTTGGGGTTTATTTGTGGTCTCTTGCTGACACCTGCTGGATGATGATGGTATTTGATACCATGTCAACATGGTGTCAAAATTCAGATTTCAATCTAAAATGGCTTACTTCCTGTGATACTTGCACAATGACATTAATTGTAAATTCTGAGCGTCTTGGTGAGCTCTACCACTGTACAAAATTTCATTACTCTACGATGAAGTAAGTGAATAGCAAAAGGTCCTTTGAAAATTGCTTGGTGGCGCTATAGAGAAACTAAGTCCTGCTCACTAAAGTTTGTTATGAATTCCTGTTGGGGGGTGGATAAGGATGCATCCAAATGAGTTTTAGGCAGCTCGGCCCAGAACTGTGGAATTCAGAGCCAAACGTATGACAGCAGCGTTTGAGGTGAATATGGCACGCCGCCACGCCCCCCTGCTCCATCGAATCCAGTTGAGCCTGAAATCCACAACATACCAACATGTGTTCTGTATGTGGACACAGTTTCATGTTGATTAGCTCAGAGGGGTAACATAGCGACCGCTTACAACAAAACATGACACTTCCTGTTGTCAGGGGGCGTGGCCTAAGCAATGTCATCATTTAACCATTGGATATTATAGGAGACCTGATGATGATCAATC
This sequence comes from Fundulus diaphanus, assembly GCA_037039145.1. Lineage (NCBI taxonomy): Eukaryota > Metazoa > Chordata > Actinopteri > Cyprinodontiformes > Fundulidae > Fundulus > Fundulus diaphanus. Next base: position 3,374,441 of record CM073125.1, read on the forward strand.
ACAGAAAGTTTGGTGCCTCTGTGTGTTTCTGTGTAGGAGATATAACACTTATTTTTTGTGGCGAATAGGTGAACTTTGACCCCTGCCAACGCCCCTTCAGCATGCTCAAAAACTCACCGTTTTGATAACTTTTGATTTGCCATGCCTTATGATCAGACTGACCGAGTTTCAAGCCGCTCGCTCAAAATCTCTAGGATGAGTTCCATCAAATACCAATGCTATAAACGTCAAAAATTGGGTCAAAATCAGACTTTCAGTCTAAAATGGCCAACTTCCTGTGATACTTGCACTATGACATTAATTGTAAATTCTGAGCGTCTTGTTGAGCTCTACAACTGTACCAAATTTCATGTCTCTACGACGAAGTAAGTGAATAGCAAAGGGTCCTTTGAAAATTTCTAGGTGGCGCCGTTGAGGCATTTTTCTTTAGAATTTTGTGACGACCTTAAAATACAAAATTTTTAAACAGTCACCATGCATCTGCAAAGTTTGGTGAGTTTTTGAAAATGACAAAGCCCCCAAAAAGGCCCCTCTTTAGGGGGGCAGAATAATAAGAATAAGAATTAAAACCGCAAGCGGTGATGATCGGCCCTCGCAGCCAAGCGCCGCTCTGGCCTAAGGGCCACCGCTAGGGTACGCGCACCTCCCGCCGCCAGCCACCGCAGAAGCTGTCATGCATTTTCCTCACCCGTCTACCATGCAATACACACGTATGCGTTGGGCAGCGCTCCCCCACGACTCACAAAAAATCTGGTGCAGATCGGTCGATGCACCGAGGAGACACAGCCGTTGAATAATAAAAATGCATTTGGCCACCGGGCCGGACTAAATCGTTCGGCGGGCCAGATCCGGCCCGCAGGCCGTACGTTTGACACCCCTGGTTTAAACATTAGTATACCAACTTAATCAAAGGTATCTTACTAGCTGTTAATCCAGCTTCATGTGAAAAGTTAACAAAACCTTTTTAGTTATTTAAAGTTAATTATTTCATGTGTTTAAGGGTTTCGTTTCTTGCATTAAGACAGCTTTTATGAAAGTTTGACAGTTAAATTGGTGGATACACACCCAAAAGTAATAATGTAAAAGTAACACTTTGGCAATTGGAAAATTGCTAAAGTAACACGTTAGCAATATTCCACATGTGTATGTTGTGTACAAACTTTAGTAATTTCTAACAGACCACTTCACTCTCAGAAAGCAGGTCTGCTAGTGGTTCCTAAAGTCTGTAAAACCAGAATGGTAGGCAGATCCTTTAGTTATCAGGCTCCTCTCCAGTGGAACAAACTCCCAGTTTTGGTCCGTGACGCAGACACCCTGTCTACTTTTAAGACTAATCCTAAAACTTTCCTTTTTCCATCCATCCATCGTCTTCCACTTATCCGGGGTCAGGTCGCAGGGGCAGCTTCAAGAGGGAGCCCCAGACCTTCCTCTCCCCAGCCACTTGGGCCACTTCCTCCGGGGGAATCCCAAAGCGTTCCCAGGCCAGCATAGTCTCTCCAGCGTGTCCTGGGTCTTCCTCTGGGCCTCCTCCCGGTGGGACGTGCCCAGAACACCTCATCAGGGAGGCGTCCAGGAGGCATCCTAACCAGATGCCCGATCCACCTCAACTGGCTCCTCTCAATGTGGAGGAGCAGCGGCTCTACTCTGAGTCCTCCCCGGATGACTGAGCTCCTCACCCTATCTCTAAGGGAGAGCCCAGACACACTATGGAGAAAACTCATTTTGGCCGCTTGTATCCGGGATTTCGTTCTTTCGGTCACGACCCAAAGCTCGTGACCATAGATGAGGGTAGGAACGTAGATCGACTGGTAAATCGAGAGCTTGGCCTTTTGGCTCAGCTCTCTCTTCACCACAACGGATCGGTACAGCGCACGCTTCACAGCAGACGTCGCACCAATCCGCCTGTCGATCTCCCGCTCCATCTTCCCCTCATTCGTGAACAAGACCCCAAGATACTTGAACTCCTCCACTAGAAGCTGGCTCTTGGGACTTTCCTTTTTGACAAAGATTATAGTTAGAGTGGTTCATGTTACCCCGAGCTACCTCTATAGTTATGCTGCTATAGGCTTAGGCTGCTGGAGGACATCAGGGTCTATTGTTCTTCAATTTTGCATGACTGTTGTCATTTCAGCTTTTACCTTTTTGTTTTTTCTATTTTTTCTTCATAGTAGGTACACCTGGTCTGGCGTTCTGTTAGCTGTGACATCATTCAGGGAAGACAGATCACCTGCTATTACCATCTAATGTAAAACACATTACTGGATCAATGTGTGCTTCTGTGCTTTTTTGTCTGTCTTGTTGTGTCTCTTCTCTCTCTTTTGTAACCCCCAGTCGGTCAAGGCAGATTACCGTTCATACTGAGCCCGGTTCGGCTGGAGGTTTTTCCTTCCTGTTAATGGGGAGTTTTTCCTTCTGCTGTCACTTCATGCTTGATCAGTATGAGGGATTGCTGCTAAGCCATGTACAATGCAAACGACTCTCCCTGTGGCTCTACGCTTCTTCAGGAGTCAATGCTGCTTGTTACGACTTTGATGAAATCAACTGGTTCCCTTATATAGGAATTTCTTTTACCAATCTGGATAATCTGACTTAATATGTATAATCTGATTGATTTTGACATTGTAAACTGCCTTTAGATGACATGCAGGCCGGCAGACCCGACATGTATATTAATAATATGTATTATTATTATTAATATTATTATTATTTTATATATCTGCCTCGTTATATTTGCATAATGCATGAAGAAAAATTTCAGCAGCGCAAGAGTCTGTTCCGATCATCCAGCCCTTACCACAGGCTACTGCAGCCCATTGGTTATCATCCCTGACAGTCTAAAGGGCTAGGCCAATCATAAAGTAGAAAAACACCTTCACGCTCCATGTGGAACTTTGTGCAGCGGTGTTCACAGTAGTAATGGATAAGAAACGCAAGGGAGGCGCAGAGAAACTGCACGAAAAAAAGAAACGAGTTCTTCAAACGGATGCTGCGAAATGTGTCAAACTGACTGACATGTTCCCAACAGCAGGCCCTTCATCTGCTCCGGTGTCTGGTGTAAAATATGGTGGTGGTTGTAGTCAGTGACGTGCGGTAGGGTTCATGGCTGGTGAGGCACTGACGTCATCAGAGTCAGATTTACAAATATATACACTCTACAGAGTAGACTCGTTGCAAAGTGCTGAAGGAGACTGATTGAGCCAAATAAATTCACCAAGATACATGGAAAAATATTGGTTCTTTGATGAAAAAAATTGTCATTTGATTGGTAACAGTTTATGAGTTATGATGGATTTCTGCATTTGTAACACATTCTAAAACTATAACCCACATTATGCACATTTTATCACAAAAACAAAACATGAATAAGTATCGCTGTCTTACCTCTACTTATAATTTAAGTCCCTGTGGCGCTCTTTCTGAACAAAAATATCATCATTTTCCGGTAAAAGTTCTCTTTATCTTCTTCAGTTTTAAAAGTCTCTCAGTCTCAATGGAGCTCACTGCCAGGGAGGAAAGCCTTCCCTGATCATTCCTGTTCCAGCTGTATGTTTAGTCTTTTTAGTGCTTTACTTGTTTAGCAAAACTCGCTAATAAAACATCAATAACTTGTTTTGACTCTACTATTTGGGGATCACGAGCGGTGCCCCTTGAGCGCCCCCTGCCTAGTGGCCAAGGAACTGCTGGCCTCACCTACAACCAGTTCTTTGCTGTTTATGATCGGCCAGCACCACGAAAACATGTTATCTGCACACAGTTTGATGACCAAAACACAATTCGTAATCCACATATATTAAATTGTGGAAAATCAGTTCATAACTGTTTGAACAATTGAATTTATGATCTAGAGACAGGAAGATGCATTCACAGAATGGAAGTCAGCGCAGTTACCATGGGATTGCGCAATCCCAGGGTAGGCCAAGCTTGCTGCGGCCTCACCGGCTTCGCTATGAAGCGCCACCAAGGATTTACATGAAAAATAGCGAATAGTCTGCCATTTTAAAGAAAATATGATCAAAAATTAGGAAATTAGATAAATAAAATACTTATTACAAATGACTGAGTAAATCAAAATTTATATTATGTTATTATATATTTTCTTTCTTTCCATGATGACAAGTGAGGCATTTCTCTGGTTCATTTTGTCATTGGCATCCTTTTTTACACAGTGAGTGCACATTAGTCCAATGTTACCCTACAGTATCTGGAAGACTGAATAGATCTGATGAGCAACTTACAATAACTTCTTATAATGATGTAACGTGATAATATGTGTGATTGACCGTGACACCTCTCTTTCTCTCTCTCTCTCTCTGATCTAAGAATAGTTGCTGTGCTGTGGTGGAGTTTACATTTTACAGTGTTAATAAATTAAGATTTTGGAAGTATTTTAAGTGTCCACTCTCACTAATTTCCATTATCCTGACTTCAAGGTATTGCACAGTTGGTATTGCACAGTTGGTATACACATTCAGTACACAAAAAAAATGTGGTGGGCCAGTCTAATCCAAAATGCCAGGGCCAATTTTTTGTCCCAATCCACCCCTGATGACATGTTTCATGATTTGGCGCTATATAAATAAAAACTGAAATGTATTGAACAAGAGTTTGTCAGTTTTCAAGCAGGATTTGTATATCTGTTCAACTTAAATATACAAGGAAACCAAAGAGTTAAGATCACTTACTTACCAAGAGAAATTCCTTTGGGGTTTATTTGTGGTCTCTTGCTGCCCCCTGCTGGACAAGTATGATCAAATACATATGCTTTACATGTCAAGTTGGTATCAAAATTCAGATTTCAATCTAAAATGGCTTACTTCCTGTGATACTTGCAGTATGACATTAATTGTAAATTCTGAGCATCTTGCTGAGATCTACAACTGTACAAAATTTCATTACTCTACGATGAAGTAAGTGAATACCAAAGGGTCCTTTGAAATTTGCTTGGTGGCGCTATAGAGAAACTAAGTCCTGCTCACTAAAGTTTGTTAAGGATTCCTGTTGGGGGGTGGATAAGGATGCATCCAAATGAGTTTTAAGCAGCTCGGCCCAAAACTGTGGAATTCAGAGCCAAACGTATGACAGCAGCGTTTGAGGTGAATATGCCATGCCACCACGCCCCCCTGCTCCATCCAATCCAGTTGAGCCTGAAATCCACAACATACCAACATGTGTTCTGTCTGTGGACACAGTTTCATGTTGATTAGCTCAGAGGGGTAACATAGCGACCGCTTACAACAAAACATGACACTTCCTGTTGTCAGGGGGCGTGGCCTAAGCAATGTCATCATTTGACCATTGGATATTATAGGAGACCTGATGGTGATCAATCACTGAAAGTTTGATGCCTCTGTGTGTTTCTGTGTAGGAGATATAACAGTTTTATTTTTTGTGGCGAGTAGGTGAACTTTGACCCTTGCTAATGCCCCTTCAACAAGCTCAAAAACTCACCGTTTTGATAACTTTTAATTGGCCATGCCTTATGATCAGACTGCCCGAGTTTCAAGCCGCTCGCTAAAAATCTCTAGGAGGAGATCCATCAAATACCAATGCTATAAACGTCAAAAATTGGGTCAAAATCAGACATTCAATCTAAAATGGCCAACTTCCTGTGATATTTACACTATGACATTAATTGTAAATTCTGAGCGTCTTGGTGAGCTCTACCACTGTACCAAATCTCATGTCTCTACGATGAAGTAAGTGAATAGCAAAGGGTCCTTTGAAAATTGCTAAGTGGCGCCGTTGAGGCATTAGGTCACGCCTGCCAAAGTTTGTTATGGATTCCTGTTGGGGGGTGGATAAGGATGCATCCAAGTGAGTTTTATGCAGCTCGGCCCAAAAATGTGGAATTCAGAGCCAAACGTATGGCAGCGGCGTTTGAGGTGACTTCACCACGCCGCCACGCTCTCCTGCTCCATCGAATCGACTTGGGGCTGGAATCCACAACACAACAACATGTTTTCTGTCTCTGGACACAGTTTCATGTTGATTAGCTCAGAGGGGTAACATAGCGACCGTTTACAGCAAAACATGACACTTCCTGTTGTCAGGGGGCGTGGCCTAAGCAATGTCATCATTTGACCATTGGATATTATAGGAGACCTGATGATGATCAATCACAGAAAGTTTGGTGCCTATGTGTGTTTCTGTGTAGGAGATATAACACTTTTATTTTTTGTGGCGAATAGGTGAACTTTGACCCCTGCCAACGCCCCTTCAGCATGCTCAAAAACTCACCGTTTTGATAACTTTTGATTGGCCATGCCTTATGATCAGACTGCCCGAGTTTCAAGCCGATCGCTCAAAATCTCTAGGAGGAGATCCTTCAAATACCAATGCTATAAATGTCAAAAATTGGGTCAAAATCAGACTTTCAGTCTAAAATGGCCAACTTCCTGTGATATTTGCACTATGACATTAATTGTAAATTCTGAGCGTCTTGTTGAGCTCTACAACTGTACCAAATTTCATGTCTCTACGACAAAGTAAGTGAATAGCAAAGGGTCCTTTGAAAATTTCTAGGTGGCGCCGTTGAGGCATTTTTCTTTAGATTTTTGTGACGACCTTAAAATACAAAATTTTTAAACAGTCACCATGCATCTGCCAAGTTTGGTGAGTTTTTGAAAATGAGAAAGCCCCCAAAAAGGCCCCTCTTTAGGGGGGCAGAATAATAAGAATAATTAAAGCCGCAAGCGGCGATGAGCGGCCCTCGCAGCCAAGCACCGCTGGGGTACGCGCACCTCCTGCCGCCAGCCACCGCAGAAGCTGTCACGCATTTTCCCCGCCCGTCCACTGGGCGATTCACACGAACCCTTTCGGCAGCGCTCCCCCACGACTCACAAAAAATCTGGTGCAGATTGGTGGATGCAGCGAGGAGATACAGCCGTTGAATAATGATAATGCATTTGGCCACCGGGCCGGACCGCTGGGGTTGTAAAGAGATGACATGTTGGAACTATATAAATAAAATTGGATTGAATTAATTTGTCTTTATATAAAACACATGAGTTGCCTCTTGGCATGGCATGCACTAATATATATATATATATATATATATATATATATATATATATATATATATATATATATATATATATATATACATATACATACACACATTTGACCTAATAAAATACATTATTCATGTTTTTATTAGGTCAAATGCAATAATTCAATTCAATTTTATTTATATAGCGCCAAATCATGAAACATGTCATCTCAAGGCACTTTACAAAGTTACGTTCAATCATATTATACATATTGGGTCAGATTATACAGATTGGTCAAAAATGTTCCTATATAAGGAAACCAGTTGATACATATTGGGTCAGATTATACAGATTGGTCAAAAATGTTCCTATATAAGGAAACCGGTTGATTGCATCAAAGTCTCGACAAGCAGCATTCACTCCTGGAGAAGCGTAGAGCCACAGGGAGAGTCGTCTGCATTGTACATGGCTTTGCTGCAATCCCTCATACTGAGCAAGCATGAAGCGACAGTGGGAAGAAAAACTCCCCATTAACGGGAAGGAAAACCTCCAGCAGAACCGGGCTCAGTATGAACGGTCATCTGCCTCGACCGACTGGGGGTTACAGAAGACAGAGCAGAGACACAACAAGAGAGACAAAAAAAGCACAGAAGCACACATTGATCCAGTAATCTGTTCTACATTAGATGGTAATAGCGGGTAAGCCGTCTTCTTTGGATGATGTCACAGTTAACAGAACGCCAGACCAGGTGTACCTACTATGAAGATAAAAGAGAGAAACAGAAAATTAAAGCAGAAATGACAACACGTAATGCATAATTGAAGAACAGTAGAACTCTATAGAGTGAGAAAATTAGATCCTGACGTCCTCCAGTAGCCTAAGCCTATAGCAGTAAAACTATAAAAGGTAGCTCAGAGTAACATGAGCCACTCTAGTTATAAGCTTTGTCAAAAAGGAAGGTTTTAAGATTAGTCTTAAAAGTAGACAGGGTGTCTGCTTCACGGACCAAAACTGGGAATTGGTTCCACAGGAGAGGAGCCTGATAGCTAAAGGATCTGCCTCCCATTCTACTTTTAGAGACTCTAGGAACCACCAGCAGACCTGCAGTCTGAGAGCAAAGTGCTCTGTTAGGAACATACGGGGTAATCAGAGCTCTGATATATGATGGAGCTTGATTATTAAGGGCTTTATACGTTAGAAGAAGAATTTTAAATTCTATTTTTGATTTCACAGGAAGCCAATGAAGGGAAGCTAAAATTGGAGAAATATGATCCCGCTTGTTGATTTTCATCAGAACTCTTGCTGCAGCATTTTGGATCAGCTGAAGGCTTTGAACTGCAGTTTGTGGACTTCCTGATAGTAACGAATTGCAATAGTCCAGCCTTGAAGTAACAAATGCATGGACTAGTTTTTCAGCATCACTCCTGGACAGAATGTTTCTAATTTTGGCGATATTCCGGAGGTGAAAAAAGGAAACTCTGGAAACCTGTTTAATATGGGATTTAAATGACATGTCTTGGTCAAAAATAACACCAAGGTTTTTTACTTTATTACCAGAGGCCAAGTTAATGCCATCCAGATTAAGTGATTGGTTAAGAAGTTTATTTTTTGAGGACTCTGGCCCAAAGATTACAACTTCTGTCTTGTCAGAATTTAAATGCAGGAAATTTAAAGTCATCCAGCTTTTGATGTCATCAAGACATGGCTGCAGTCGAAGTAATTGATTGGATTCATCAGGATTTATGGATAAATATAGCAGAGTGTCATCAGCATAACAGTGGAAATTAATCCCATGCTGTCTGATAATTTTGCCGATCGGAAGCATATATTTAGTAAAGAGAATTGGTCCAAGGACTGAACCCTGTGGTACTCCACAGGTGACCCTAGAGTTTAAGGAAGATTTATTATTAACATGAACAAACTGGAATCTGTCCGACAGATAAGATTTAAACCAGCCTAATGCTTTTCCCTTAATCCCTACAGTATGCTCAAGTCTTTGCAGGAGAATATTTTGATCAACTGTATCAAATGCAGTACTGAGATCTAACAGGACAAGTACAGACACAAGTCCATTATCTGAGGCCATGAGAATATCATTAGTGACCTTCACCAGAGCTGTTTCAGTGCTATGATGAGCTCTGAAGCCTGACTGAAACTCCTCAAGTAGGTCATTGCTTTGTAAATGTTCACAAAGTTGATTAGCAACTACTTTCTCAAGAATTTTAGATAAGAAAAGAAGATTAGATATAGGTCTGTAGTTTACTAGCTCATCTTGATCAAGAGAAGGTTTCTTAAGTAAAGGTTTAATAACAGCTACTTTAAAAACCTGTGGTACATATCCATTTACTAAGGATAGATTAATCATGTCTAAAATAGGACCACTGATCAAAGGGAATACCTCCTTAAACAACTTAGTTGGGATTGGGTCTAACACACAGGTAGAAGTTTTAGATGAAGCTAAGATTTTAGATAGCTCAGAAAGCTCTACTGCTTCTAAACAGTTCAAACACTGTGCAGGTTCTAAAGATTCCTCCAATGCTGCCTTACTTATAATAGATAATAGATATAATAGATTGTATTTTACGTATCAGGTACATAATACACACACACACACATACGATATTATACGTAATATAATAACCATTATAACAATTTAAGAAACTAGTTATAATGGTTATATATCAAAAAAGAACATGGAACACAAAAAACATGGTCCATCATATGGGAAGGAGGGACCTGTTGGACCTTTCTATTGCATCCCCTGTCCCTTGATCCGATCAGCCATTTCGACACTGCCCTCTCCAAATCCTTCCTGGTGATCTGTCTGGTTAATGTGTTGTTCTTTAAAGCTCCTGCGGGAAACATATCTTATGGTCACTTTATATGTACCAACACAACTCTCAACTACAATTGTAAAGTCAACTATGTTAAGGTGAAATTTACCAACAAATGATCAGTTTTATATCAATTACCCAAGATTTAAATTGTAATTTTGGGTGAAGTATCCCTTTACATAATTGACTTTACAAACCTGCAAACGTCAGAATGAACTGGGAAAAAGCTAAGAAAAAAAGATCAAAATTCAAAGCTGACTGGCCAAGGCTGTCACATTTTTTTACTTCTTTCTAAAATCTGGCTTTATTAAATTGCCCATAAAAAAATTAAAAATCAAGGAAAAATTACAAAATGTAATATTTTTGATGAGAACAGCTGTTGACTGGAAGATCTGTGCAAGAAAATCTTGAAAACATTTCTTATATGATAACATTTCTGGAGCACCTATGCTCTGTTCTTAAGGTGAAGGTATTATTGACCTTAGAAAATTAAATTCATAACATACATTAATTTCCCTCGACAGACACAAATATCCTAAAGTTACTATATTACAGTTATTATCCATTATGCACTTACCAAATATGACTTCAAACAGATTTAAAGTCCTGAATTCCTACTTTCCATTCCAGCCCACAAAGTTGTACTGCCTTGACAGGCCATAGTCCATGATGAAGAACATCATACGTCTCGTGGCCTCATCCACAGTCCTCCCACCAATGTCTGACACTGCTGTGACCTAAGGGGGAACAAAAACAGTTCAAAGCTAATTAATTTTTATATCTTACAGGAGTAAACACGATGCAAAGACAAACTCTGGGTCTAGATTATTTCCATTGTTGATTAATCTATTGATTATTTTAACAATTAATTGATTGGTTGCTATAATAATAAAATGTTACAAAATTTTGAAAAATGTCAGTGTTTCCCAAATCTCTTGTTCTGTCAACAAAACATGGAGATACTCAGTTTATTGCTTAAGACTTTTTATGACTCTGTGGTGGCCTCAGCCCTTCTCTACGCTGTCGTCTGCTGGGCTCCAGGCAGCGCAGAACGGGACCGAATGAGTCTGAATAAGCTGGTGAGGAAGGCCACTTCTGTCCTGGGCTGCACTCTGGACTCAGCGGAGGAAGTAGCTGAGAGGAGGGTGTTGTCCAAGTTCACATCCATCATGGACAACACCTTCCACCCCCTGCGCCAGACTGTAGAGCAGCTGAGCAGCTCCTTTAGTGGCAGACTTAGACACCCTGTCTGTAAAAAGGAGCGCTACCGCAAGTCATTCATTCCTGCTGCTATCAGAATATACAGTGCTGCACTGTAACTGTAACCAATGTGCAATAATCTAATTCACTGTGCGATAACCCGTGCAATAATCCTGAAAGAAGTGACTTCTGCTGCTATCAGTAACTGTAACCACAACTGTTATAACTTTGGTCAATAACTAATGTGCAATAATCTATTTAATACACTGTGCTATAACCTGTCCAATGATCCAAAGAACTTCTGCTGCTATCACCAGGTATATATGTCAGTACATGTGTATGTAGGCATATGTATGTGTCACAGGACAGGTTGCCCTGTGACTGGCAACCTGTCCAGGATGGCCGAGCCCCCACCCCCCACGACCCCGTGTGACGCCGAGCTGCGTTTCCCCATCAGATACGGCTTGACGTCACACCTGTAGGGAAAAGCCGGTATAAATCGATGAAGGATGGATTGTTAATTTTTTAAAAAGTTTAATAAAATTGCTCAAAGTTTATCAGAAAAAAACATAACTTGCTTTTAAATATGGACATTTTTAATAAGCAAAATGTTAATGTATTTCGTAAAGTTATTGTTGAAGTTAATCTTGGCTGCAGTACTCTGTTTGGCAGATGTTTTGGGGTTGGAGTAAAATGAGTCCATAGATCCACAGACAGGAGGCATGTTCAGTGGTTTCTAGTACGACTTGCTTCTGCAGTGTCGCTCAACTGCGTGTAAAAATAAAAAAAATTACTTCATAAAAGCTCTCTGAGAATAACCTCTGGCCTCACCCAGTTAGAACCCGCTCTCCAGTCCATGTTGTAGCTGCAGTTTTTTTTTTTACGTCGTTTCCTTAATAATCTGTACAAATCAAAATCCTTGTCATTTTATTAAGAGTGTCGTGGTGCGCAGCGGCTCATCAGGTGGAGCTGCTGCATATTGACTGATAGCCGCTCTGACTGCAGCTCTGCCTTCTTTTGTTCAGAAAAGCGCAGGTGAAATTATTTAATTTATTATTTAACTTTTTCCAAATCGGACCCTGTCAAATGCGGGACAAATGCGCGTCATGGTAAATTAGCCTTTACTCTTCGAATTTTAAATAAAGCGTTACAGCGAATATTGAGGAGGTCCCTGATTGGTTTATCAGCTAAGTTGCTGGAAGCCAGTGAATACACGCTGAAAGGTGACATGGCCACAGGTGGAAATAATTCATTAATTAACTGGAGCAGCGACAGTGTGTCTGTCGACAGAAACGCTTACCGAGGGAAGTTGTTGTCAGATGGTCAATCCGCTCCACTTCCTGACTTGCTGGTTCGCATAAACCCAAAGAAAACCTTTGACCACCACTGCTTTCATTCATGCATCTGTGGCCAGTTTGAGATGTTCTTCCAAAAGTTATGATTGAACACCGATCATAACTTTTGGTCTACGTATACATCTCTGTGCTGGTAGCAAACGCAGAGCCATAGAGAGAAAGGCTCTGAGCCAGCGGAACCCGGATGTAAACAAGAGCCTTGCTCGTTAGCCTTAAGGCGCTAGCATTAGCGCTAATATTAGCGCCTTAAGGCACTAGAATTAGCCGCAGAACTGAGACTGCTCATCCCACCTCAAGTTGTGGTGGGGGATATTACACTACATGCATATATAATCCAAAAAGCCTTACCTGTTTGTCTGTTTCCCCTCCTAAATTCTCCAATGTGTGGTGCTAATGTTGTTAGCTGTGACATCACGGACTTCTTCCTCAGGCAAACGGACACGTTTCAGATTGTTGGAGTGCGCCCCCTGCTGTTGGGAAGTCTTCTTCTTCTCTTGATCTTTATGAACTTTCTCACAGTGTGTCATATACGTTCAACTGTCTGTTGTTCCTCACAATATTTACATATGCCAGTGTTATGCTTCCCTATTTTGAATAATGTACCATCTAATCCTGTGTGGGCAAATCTAAGTCTTGATATGAGATAAGATAAGATAGTCTTTATTGATCTCACATTGGAGAAATTCACTTGTCGGCTCAATAGTGTGTGTGTATATATATATATATATATATATATATATATATATATATATATATATATATATATATATATATATATACACATGCCTACATACACATGTACTGACATATATTCACTTGGTGAAAGCAGAAGAAGTTCTTCTGGATCCTTGCACAGGTTATAGCACAGTGTATTAAATAGATTATTGCACATTAGTTATTGCCCAAAGTCATAACAGTTGTGGTTATATAGAACAGATTACTGGATCACTGTGTGCTTCTGTGCTTTTTTTGTCTGTCTTGTTGTGTCTCTGCTCTGTCTTCTGTAACCCCCAGTGGGTCGAGGCAGATGACCGTTCATACTGAGCCCGGTTCTGCTGGAGGTTTGTCCTTCATGTTAATGAAGGAGGTTTTTTTCCCCTGTTGCTTCATGCTTGCTCAGTATGAGGGATTGTTGCAAAGCCATGGACAATGCAGACAACTCTCCCTGTGACTCTACGCTTCTTCAGGAGGAAATGCTGCTTGTCAAGACTTTTATGCAATCAACTGGTTCCCTTATATAGGATTAAAGATTCAAAGCTTCTTTCTTTTAAAGGCCAGCTAAAGATATTTTAAAGCTGCCTCCACTTTTGGACGAATGTGTATGAATGGTTTGGTAAAATATGTACCGTGACTTACAGATGACGCCCAAACATTTGGGTTTGCTGCCATCTAGTGTTGGAAATAATAAATGTTTTTTCCTTCAAAACACAATTCATGTTATAAATAATTGTCAAAAAAATATGGTTGGACGTAGCAAAAATGTTTTTGATAACTTTTGATCCTCTATGTGTGAGGAATTTTTTGGAGTAACTTTGAATGCCATAAGTGTAACGGTTTAGGAGTAGTTTATTCAAATGTAACACCCAAAAATATGGGAAAATGACATCTTTGATGAGAAATGAATGATTTCCTGTAGGAGGTAGCCCATTGCTTCAAGAGGCTTTTTTGTAGGGCCTATGAAGTTACATGCACTTACTGAGTTTCATAATTCTCAGACAAAGCATGGCTTGGGGCTTACTGATTTAATGCGTTTTTAATGGTTTTCCACAAACCTGATTTTTGCAATGCGACAGCTCAGGCAAATATGCATATTTCATAAAACCTTTGATAACTTTTAAAAGTCAATGTCTTAACTGCATGCTGAAAAAAATTGAAAGTAATAGGTTAAAATGCCTAGGACTAGTTCGTTAAAGTTTGAGGCAAAAACGGCCAATATTTTACCCTTTGACCCAAAATAGCAGACTTCCTGTGGGTTTTAGAGCATACACCCAAGAGACTTTTTTTCATAATTTTAAAAAACCTACCTAGGTAAAAAATTTCAGCTTTCTACGTGTTACGGTTTGGCCCAACTCACTCTAGTTGGCGCTGTTGAGCAGGTTTGCCACGCCCGTTTTCAATTACACTAAAATCATGCGATTTCTCACGGGGGACAATTTTGGGCAAAGTTTGGTGAGTTTTCATGCATGTTTAGGCCTCCAAAAAGCCGTTTCAAAAGTCACAAGAATAAATAATAATAATAATAATAATAATAATAAAATCTGCAGTTACAATAGGCCTTCGCAGCGCTTAGCTGCTCGGGCCTAATTAAAACCGCAAGCGGTGATGATCGGCCCTCGCAGCAAAGCGCCGCTCTGGCCTATTGGCCACCGCTGGGATTTGCGCACCGCCGGCCGCCCGCCACCGCAGATGCTGTCACGCATTTTGCCCGCCCGTCCACTGGGCAATTCACACGAACGTGTTCGGCAGCGCTCCCCCACGACTCACAAAAAATCTGGTCCAGATCGCTCGATGCAGCGAGGAGATACAAAAGAGTCTGTCCCCTTTTTAATATCCTCCGTATTGCAGAAATGCCCTGTAGATGGCAGCAATGTTGTTTCTTCCAATTCACAAATAGATGTCTTTGTAAACGGTATGACTTTGTCATTGCGTTCTGCATTAGACAATGTAGCTCCCTTGAAAAAGAAGGTGATTATTCACAGGAAGCTGGCTCCTTGGTTTAATTCAGAGCTGCATTCCTTGAAGCACAATGTTAGGAAATTGGAGAGAAAATGGCGCTCTACACACCAAGAGGAATCCTACCTAATCTGGAGGGACAGTCTATTGTTGTATAACAAGACCATTCGCAGAGTTAGAGCAGCATATTTTTCATCATTAATTGAGGAGAATAAGAATAATCCTAGATTTCTCTTCAATACAGTTGCCAAACTTACCCAGAGCCACAGCTCTGTTGATCCAGCAATCCCCTTAGCTCTTAGCAGTAATGATTTTATGGGATTCTTCATAAATAAAATTGATTCCATTAAAAATAAAATAATTGGCATCCTCCCAAACATGATTACCTCGTCCTCAGTAAGTGAGGCAGCATTGGAGGAATCCTTAGAACCTGCGCAGTGTCTGAACTGTTTAAAAGCAGTAGAGCTTTCTGAGCTATCTAAAATTTTAGCTTCATCTAAACCTTCTACCTGTATGTTAGACCCAATCCCAACCAAGTTGTTTAAGGAGGTATTCCCTCTGATCAGTGGTCCTATTTTAGACATGATTAATCTATCCTTAGTAAATGGATATGTACCAAAGGCTTTTAAAGTAGCTGTTATTAAACCTTTACTTAAGAAACCTTCTCTTGATCAAGATGAGCTAGTAAACTACAGACCTATATCTAATCTTCTTTTCTTATCTAAAATTCTTGAGAAAGTAGTTGCTAATCAACTTTGTGAACATTTACAAAGTAATGACCTACTTGAGGAGTTTCAGTCAGGCTTTAGAGCTCATCATAGCACTGAAACAGCTCTGGTGAAGGTCACTAATGATATTCTCATGGCCTCAGATAATGGACTTGTGTCTGTACTTGTCCTGTTAGATCTCAGTGCTGCATTTGACACAGTTGATCACAATATTCTCCTACAAAGACTTGAGCATACTGTAGGGATTAAGGGGAAAGCATTAGGCTGGTTTAAATCTTATCTGTCGGACAGATTCCAGTTTGTTCATGTTAATAATAAATCTTCTTCAAACTCTAGGGTCACCTGTGGAGTACCACAGGGTTCAGTCCTTGGACCAATTCTATTTACTATATATATGCTTCCGGTTGGCAAAATTATCAGACAGCATGGGATTAATTTCCACTGTTATGCTGATGACACTCAGCTATATTTATCCATAAATCCTGATGAATCCAATCAGTTACTTCGACTGCAGTCATGTCTTGATGACATCAAAAGCTGGATGACTTTAAATTTCCTGCATTTAAATTCTGACAAGACAGAAGTTGTAATCTTTGGGCCAGAGTCCTCAAAAAATAAACTTCTTAATCAATCACTGAATCTGGATGGCATTAACTTGGCCTCTGGTAATAAAGTAAAAAATCTTGGTGTTATTTTCGACCAAGACATGTCATTTAAATCCCATATTAAACAGGTTTCCAGAGTTTCCTTTTTTCACCTCCGGAATATCGCCAAAATTAGAAACATTCTGTCCAGGGGTGATACTGAAAAACTAGTGCATGCATTTGTTACTTCAAGGCTGGATTATTGTAATTCTTTACTATCAGGAAGTCCACAAAATGCAGTTCGAAGTCTTCAGCTGATCCAAAATGCTGCGGCAAGAGTTCTGATGAAAATCAACAAGAGGGATCATATTTCTCCAATTTTAGCTTCCCTTCATTGGCTTCCTGTTAAATCAAGAATAGAATTTAAAATTCTTCTTCTAACGTATAAAGCCCTTAATAATCAAGCTCCATCATATATCAGAGCTCTGATTACTCCGTATGTTCCTAACAGAGCACTTCGCTCTCAGACTGCAGGTCTGCTGGTGGTTCCTAGAGTCTCTAAAAGTAGAATGGGAGGCAGATCCTTTAGCTATCAGGCTCCTCTCCTGTGGAACCAACTCCCAGTTTTGGTCCGTGAGGCAGACACCCTATCTATTTTTAAGACTAATCTTAAAACATTCCTTTTTGACAAAGCTTATAGTTAGAGTGGCTCATGTTACCCTGAGCTACCTCTATAGTTATGCTGCTATAGGCTTAGGCTACTGGAGGACATCAGGGTCTAATTTTCTCACTCTACTGATTTCTACTGTTCTTCATTCTACGGTTCTCCAGTTTTGCATTGTATTACATTGAAATGACTGTCGTCATTTCAGCTTTTAACTTTTTGCTCTCTCTCTTTTTCTTCATAGTAGGTACACCTGGTCTGGCGTTCTGTTAACTTTGACATCATCCAGAGAAGACGGCTCACCCGTTACTACCATCTAATGTAGAACAGATTACTAGATCAATGTGTGCTTCTGTGCTTTTTTGTCTCTCTTGTTGTGTCTCTGCTCTGTCTTCTGTAACCCCAGTCGGTCGAGGCAGATGACCGTTCATACTGAGCCCGGTTCTGCCGGAGGTTTTTTTTCCCCGTTAATGGGTGGTTTTTCTTCCCACTGTCGCTTCATGCTTGCTCAGTATGAGGGATTGCAGCAAAGCCATGTACAATGCAGACGACTCTCCCTGTGGCTCTACGGTTCCCCAGGAGTGAATGCTGCTTGTCAAGACTTTGATGCAATCAACTGGTTTCCTTATATAGGACATTTTGACCAATCTGTATAATCTGACCCAATCTGTATAATATGATTGAACTTGATTTTGTAAAGTGCCTTGAGATGACATGTTTCATGATTTGGCGCTATATAAATAAAATTGAATTGAATTGAATTGAATTGAATACAGCCGTTGAATAATGATAATGCATTTGGCCACCGGACCGGACTAAATCGTTCGGCGGGCCGTACCTTTGACACCCCTGGTTTAAACATTAGTATACCAATTTAATCAAAGGTATCTTACTAGCTGTTAATCCAGCTTAATGTGAAAAGTTAACAAAACCATTTTAGTTTTTTAAAGTTACTTGCTATTTCATGTGTTTAAGGGTTTTGTTTCTTGCATTAAGACAGCTTTTATGAAAGTTTAACATCTAAATTGGTGATACACACCCAAAAGTAATGTAAAAGTAACACTTTAGCAATTGGACTGTTGCTAAAGGAACACGTTAGCAATATTCCACATGTGTATGTTGTGTACAAACTTTAGTAATTTCTAACAGACCACTTCACTCTCAGAAAGCAGGTCTGCTGGTGGTTCCTAAAGTCTGTAAAACCAGAATGGTAGGCAGATCCTTTAGCTATCATGCTCCTCTCCAGTGGAACCAACTCCCAGTTTTGGTCCGTGACGCAGACACCCTGTCTACTTTTAAGACTAATCCTAAAACTTTCCTTTTTCCATCCATCCATCGTCTTCCGCTTATCCGGGGTCAGGTCGCGGGGGTAGCAGCTTCAAGAGGGAGGCCCAGACCTTCCTCTCCCCAGCCACTTGGGCCACTTCCTCTGGGGGAATCCCAAAGCGTTCCCAGGCGAGCAGAGTCTCTCCAGCGTGTCCCAGGTCTTCCCCTGGGCCTCCTCCCGGTGGGACGTGCCCAGAACACCTCACCAGGGAGGCGTCCAGTAGTCATCCTAACCAGATGCCCGAGCCACCTCAACTGGCTCCTCTCGACGTGAAGAAGCAGTGGCTACTCTGAGTCCTCCCCGGATGACTGAGCTCCTCACCTTATCTCTAAGGGAGAGCTCACACACACTATGGAGAAAACTCATTTTGGCCGCTTGTGTCCGGGATCTCGTTCTTTCGGTCACGACCCAAAGCTCGTGACCATAGATGAGGGTAGGAACGTAGATCGACTGGTAAATCGAGAGCTTCGCCTTTTGGCTCAGCTCTCTCTTCACCACAACGGACCGGTACAGCGCCCGCTTCACAGCAGACGCCGCACCAATCCGCCTGTCGATCTCCCGCTCCATCTTCCCCTCATTTGTGAACAAGACCCCAAGATACTTGAACTCCTCCACTAGAAGCTGGCTCTTGGGACTTTCCTTTTTGACAAAGCTTATAGTTAGAGTGGCTCATGTTACGCTGAGCTACCTTTATAGTTATGCTGCTATAGGCTTAGGCTGCTGGAGGACATCAGGGTCTACTGTTCTTCGTTTTTGCATGACTGTTGTCATTTCAGCTTTTAACTTTTTGTTTTTTCTATTTTTTCTTCATAGTAGGTACACCTGGTCTGGCGTTCTGTTAGCTGTGACATCATCCAGGGAAGACAGATCACCTGCTATTACCATCTAATGTAAAACACATTACTGGATCAATGTGTGCTTCTGTGCTTTTTTGTCTGTCATGTTGTGTCTCTTCTCTCTCTTTTGTAACCCCCAGTCAGTCAAGGCAGATTACCGTTCATACTGAGCCCGGTTCTGCTGGAGGTTTTTCCTTCCTGTTAATGGGGAGTTTTTCCTTCTGCTGTCACTTCATGCTTGATCAGTATGAGGGATTGCTGCAAAGCCATGTACAATGCAAACGACTCTACCTGTGGCTCTACGCTTCTTCAGGAGTGAATGCTGCTTGTTACGACTTTGATGCAATTAACTGGTTCACTTATATAGGAATTTCTTTTACCAATCTGGATAATCTGACTTAATATGTATAATCTGATTGATTTTGACATTGTAAACTGCCTTTAGATGACATGCAGGCATGGACTGGTAATCGGGCGTACCGGGCATTTTCCCGGTGGGCCGACGTGCTGTTTGGGCCGGCAGACCCGACATGTATATTAATAATATGTATTATTATTATTATTATTTTATATATCTGCCTCGTTATATTTGCATAATGCATGAAGAAAAATATCAGCAGCGCAAGAGTCTGTTCCGATCATCCGGCCCTTACCACAGGCTACTGCAGCCCATTGGTTATCATCCCTGACAGTCTAAAGGGCAAGGCCATTCATAAAGCAGAAAAACACCTTCACGCTCCATGTGGAACTTTGTGCAGCGGTGTTCACAGTAGTAATGGATAAGAAACGCAAGGGAGGCGCAGAGAAACTGCACGAAAAAAAGAAACGAGTTCTTCAAACGGACGCTGCGAAATGTGTCAAACTGACTGACATGTTCCCAACAGCAGGACCTTCATCTGCTCCGGTGTCTGGTGTAAAATATGGTGGTGGTGGTGGTCAGTGACGTGCGGTAGGGTTCATAGCTGGTGAGGCACTGACGTCATCAGAGTCAGATTTACAAATATATACACTCTACAGAGTAGACTCGTTGCAAAGTGCTGAAGGAGACTGATTGAGCCAAATAAATTCACCAAGATACATGGAAAAATATTGGTTCTTTGATGAAAAAAAATTGTCATTTGATTGGTAACAGTTTATGAGTTATGATGGATTTCTGCATTTGTAACACATTCTAAAACTATAACCCACATTACGCACATTTTATCACAAAAACTAAACATGAATAAGTATCGCTGTCTTACCTCTACTTATAATTTAAGTTCCTGTGGCGCTCTTTCTGAACAAAAATATCATCATTTTCCGGTAAAAGTTCTCTTTATCTTCTTCAGATTTAAAACTCTCTTAGTCTCAGTGGAGCTCACTGCCAGGGAGGAAAGTCTTCCCTGATCAGTCCTGTTCCAGCTGTATGTTTAGAGTCTTTTTAGTGCTTTACTTGTTTAGCAAAACTCGCTAATAAAACATCAATAACTTGTTTTGACTCTACTATTTGGGGATCACGAGCGGTGCCCCTTGAGCGCCCCCTGCCTAGCGGCCAAGGAACTGCCGGCCTCACCTACAACCAGTTCTTTGCTGTTTATGATCGGCCAGCACCACGAAAACATGTTATCTGCACACCGTTTGATGACCAAAACACAATTCGTAATCCACATATATTAAATTGTGGAAAATCAGTTCATAACTGTTTGAACAAATGAATTTATGATCTAGAGACAGGAAGATGCATTCACAGAATGGAAGTCAGCGCAGTTAACATGGGATTGCGCAATCCCAGGGGAGGCCCAGCTCGCTGCGGCCTCATCGGCTTCACTATGAAGCGCCACCAAGGATTTACATGAAAAATAGCGAAAAGTCTGCGATTTTAAAGAAAATATGATCAAAAATTAGGAAATTAGATAAATAAAATACTTATTACAAATGACTGAGTAAATCAAAATTTATATTATGTTATTATATATTTTCTTTCTTTCCATGATGACAAGTGAGGCATTTCTCTGGTTCATTTTGTCATTGGCATCCTTTTTTACACAGTGAGTGCACATTAGTCCAATGTTACCCTACAGTATCTGGAAGACTGAATAGATCTGATGAGCAACTTACAATAACTTCTTATAATGATGTAACGTGATAATATGTGTGATTAACCGTGACACCTCTCTTTCTCTCTCTCTCTCTCTGATCTAAGAATAGTTGCTGTGCTGTGGTGGAGTTTACATTTTACAGTGTTAATAAATTAAGATTTTGGAAGTATTTTAAGTGTCCACTCTCACTAATTTCCATTATCCTGACTTCAAGGTATTGCACAGTTGGTATACACATTCAGTACACAAAAGAAATGTGGTGGGCCAGTCTAATCCAAAATGCCAGGGCCGATTTTTTTGTCCCAATCCACCCCTGATGACATGTTTCATGATTTTGGCGCTATATAAATAAAAACTGAAATGTATTGAACAAGAGTTTGACAGTTTTCAAGCAGGATTTGTATATCTGTTCAATTTAAATATATAAGGAAACCAAAGAGTTAAGATCACTTACTTACCAAGAGAAATTCCTTTGGGGTTTATTTGTGGTCTCTTGTTGCCCCCTGCTGGATGATGATGGTATTTGATACCATGTCAACATGGTGTCAAAATTCAGATTTCAATCTAAAATGGCTTACTTCCTGTGATACTTGCATTATGACATTAATTGTAAATTCTGAGCATCTTGCTGAGATCTACAACTGTACAAAATTTCATTACTCTACGATGAAGTAAGTGAATAGCAAAAGGTCCTTTGAAAATTGCTTGGTGGCGCTATAGAGAAACTAAGTCCTGCTCACTAAAGTTTGTTATGGATTCCTGTTGGGGGGTGGATAAGGATGCATCCAAATGAATTTTAGGCAGCTCGGCCCAAAACTGTGGAATTCAGAGCCAAACGTATGACAGCAGCGTTTGAGGTGAATATGCCACGCCGCCACGCCCCCCTGCTCCATCGAATCCAGTTGAGCCTGAAATCCACAACATACCAACATGTGTTCTGTCTGTGGACACAGTTTCATGTTGATTAGCTCAGAGGGGTAACATAGCGACCGCTTACAACAAAACATGACACTTCCTGTTGTCAGGGGGCGTGGCCTAAGCAATGTCATCATTTGACCATTGGATATTATAGGAGACCTGATGATGATCAATCACAGAAAGTTTGGTGCCTCTGTGTGTTTCTGTGTAGGAGATATAACACTTTTATTTTTTGTGGCGAATAGGTGAACTTTGACCCCTGCCAACGCCCCTTCAGCATGCTCAAAAACTCACCGTTTTGATAACTTTTGATTGGCCATGCCTTATGATCAGACTGCCCGAGTTTCAAGCCGATCGCTCGATATCTCTAGGAGGAGTTAGATCTTATACCAATGCTGTAACTGTCAAAATTGAGGTCAAAATCAGACTTTCAATCTAAAATGGCCGACTTCCTGTGATATTTACACTATGACATTAATTGTAAATTCTGAGCGTCTTGGTGAGCTCTACCACTGTACCAAATCTCATGTCTCTACGATGAAGTAAGTGAATAGCAAAGGGTCCTTTGAAAATTGCTAGGTGGCGCCGTTGAGGCATTTTTCTTTTGATTTTTGTGACGACCTTAAAATACAAAATTTTTAAACAGTCACCATGCATCTGCAAAGTTTGGTGAGTTTTTGAGAATGAGAAAGCCCCCAAAAAGGCCCCTCTTTAGGGGGGCAGAATAATAAGAATAAGAATAATTAAAGCCGCAAGCGGCGATGAGCGGCCCTCGCAGCCAAGCACCGCTGGGGTACGCGCACCGCCTGCCGCCAGCCACCGCAGAAGCTGTCACGCATCTTCCCCGCCCGTCCACCAGGCAATACACACATATGCGTTCGGCCGAACTCCCCCACGATTCATAAAAAAAATCTGGTGCAGATCGGTCGATGCAGCGAGGAGATACAGCCGTTGAATAATGATAATGCATTTGCCCCCCTGGTTTAATCATTAGTTTACTGGTTGAAATGCAGTTCAAAGTCTTCAGCTGATCCAAAATGCTGCAGCAGGAGTTATGGAGATAGTTTCCTGCCAAAAGGTTTCACATAAAAAAATTGTTTTACAAACTGTCCGCCAACTTTGCACTCAAAATATCATTTATAAGTTTTCCTCCAGTACAAAATGGTCTCTGCTCACACAAAACAGCCTCTGCTCGCATGAAACAGCCTTCATTGTTTGCTGATGACGGAGATAATTGGAAACGTGGAAGGAATGTTAAATTTATTGTAGGGAAAGTCCAAAAATCAATTCATAAGATTGAAAAATGGTCTTACAAATGGAGTTTTACATTTTCAGTAGATAAAACAAAGAAATCAAGAAGTACAACTGAAGTTATATAAATCAACATTGTACTGTTCTCTCTATGTGTTTTGGTCTAGCGTGAACACAGATAAACAGCCAGCCAAACTCCTTATTAAAGAGCCAGGAAATGATCGGCTTGCTCCTTTATTATCGTCTTACACATTTAGTCAGCATTTCTGACTGCTTTGAATTCGGTGTAAAACTAGAAAAGAAAGATACAAAAAATGGCTTAATAAACAGCCATGTAAATATCAGTATTAACGTAACAGCTGCATAATATTAACTCAACAGGCATTTTCACAGCCGGCTAGAAAAGCGGCAAATTAGCAAGTAAACACACACACTGCTGTCACACAGACCACAACATTTTACCGTTCCTTCATACACAAAATACCCATAAAAGATATTAACATATTCAATTTCAATTCAATTAAATTTTATTTATATAGCGCCAAATCATGAAACATGTCATCTCAAGGCACTTTACAAAGTCAAATTCAATCATATTATACAGATTGGGTCAGATTATACAGATTGGTCAAAAATGTTCCTATATAAGGAAACCAGTTGATTGCATCAAAGTCCCGACAAGCAGCATTCACTCCTGGAGAAGCGTAGAGCCACAGGGAGAGTCGTCTGCATTGTACATGGCTTTGCTGCTATCCCTCATACTAAGCAAGCATGAAGCGACAGTGGGAAGAAAAACTGCCCACTGAAAAAGAAGTGAGCAAGGGGTGTGGCTGTGTTTATTAATAAGAGGTGGTGCAGCTTTGGTCATATTACAATTAAAGACACGTTTTGCACTAAGGATATTGAACTGCTAGCTGTCAGGCTCAGGACTTTCATGGTCCCGAGAGAGTTTATTCCCGTTATCACGATAGCAAGCTATGTGCCCGGTCTGCTAACCCTGGAGCAGTATGTGACGTTATCTACACCGTTCTGAACAGAATGCAAACAAAACACCCCCAGGCTATTTTTCTGATCTAAGGCAACTTTAACAAAGTATCCCTGTCCTCCACCCTCCCCACCTTTAAACAATATGTTACCCGCAGCACGAGAGACAAAAAACACTAGACTTACACTAGACTTACTTACTAGACTTAATAGTTCAATTCAATTAAATTTTATTTATATAGTGCCAATTCATGAAACATGTCATCTCAAGGCACTTTCCAAAGTCAAATTCAATCAGATTAAACAGATTGGGTCAGATTATACAGATTGGTCAAAACATTTCCTATCTAAGGGACCCTAGTTGATTGCATCAAAGTCTTGACAAGCAGCATTCACTCCTCCTGAAGAAGCGTAGAGCAGCAGGGAGAGTCGTCTGCATTGTCCATGGCTTTGCAGCAATCCCTTATACCGAGCAAGCATGAAGCGACAGTGGAAAGAAAAACTCCCCTTTAACGGCAAGGAAAACCTCCGGCAGAACCGGGCTCAGTATGAACGGTCATCTGCCTCGACCGACTGGGGTTTACAGAAGACAGAGCAGAGACACAACAACAGAGACAAAAAAGCACAGAAGCACACATTGATCCAGTAATCTGTTCTACATTAGATGGTACTAGTGGGTGATCTGGCTTCTCTGGATGATGTCACAGTTAACAGAATGCCAGACCAGGTGTACCTACTATGAAGATAAAAGAGAGAGAACAGAAAGTTAAAGCAGAAATAACAACACGTAATGCATAATTGAAGAACAGTAGAACTCTATAGAGTGAGAAAATTAGATCCTGATGTCCTCCAGTAGCCTAAGCCTATAGCAGTACAACTATAAAGGTAGCTCAGAGTAACATGAGCCACTCTAGTTATAAGCTTTGTCAAAAAGGAAGGTTTTAAGATTAGTCTTAAAAGTAGACAGGGTGTCTGCCTCACGGACCAAAACTGGGAGATGGTTCCACAGGAGAGGAGCCTGATAGCTAAAGGATCTGCCTCCCATTCTACTTTTAGAGACTCTAGGAACCACCAGCAGACCTGCAGTCTGAGAGCGAAGTGCTCTGTTAGGAACATACGGGGTAATCAGAGCTCTGATATATGATGGAGCTTGACATATATCTTATCGAATCTGTAAACAATGAGCAACACTTACAACCATTGCTTTCTGAGAGAATAACTGCATTGTTGCAGCCCTGTGACGATAGCCGTTTCTCAATTCACGAGAACGCGAGTCCGTACTCTCGGTAAGAACACAGGAAGATCGGACTTGACCGCGAGTACGCAGCACGTAGGGGAGAGTGAGGTAAAGTGAGACACTGGGTAATGTGAGACAACCCCTGTATCTAGGCAACAGAACACATTTGTGCCCATGTGACCATTTTGTTTCCAAGCTCCTCCCATTTCCCCTTTGCCATAAAGGAGAGAAGCTCATTTTGCTCAGGTAAGCATGTTTTTTCCAACAAAATGTGTTTTTTGCATGTAAAAGTAAATTTTCTTGCTGTCAACTTAATCAACTGTTGTGCCAAAGCAAATTGATTCTAGTAGAAAAACTTATATCATACCTGTTGATGAACTACCAACATATAAAACCATGTGATGGTGCTAGCTGAAGGTTAGCCTGAATTGCTAAGAAAGGTCATTTTTAAAAAAAATGGTGGAGGTGGGGTAAATTGAGACAAATGCTGTGGGGTAAAGTGATACAGTGTCTTACTTTACCCCCACCATGAGGCACAGGTTAAGTTTGGTTGTAAACATATTTTAATGTAATATTACACTGCATATGTAATGTAATATTACTATTAATTACATATTAATTAATATGTAATGTTACATTTTTATTTCAAATGTCATAAACATTGTAGAAAAGCCATCATGCCAAGGAAATACACCAGGAAGACAACCTGGGGCAAAACACCCCTCGAGGAGATGGAGAGTGCAGCCGCTAAAGTCAAGGAAGGAAAGAATCTCTAAGAGCAGCTGCTAGGGATAGAAATATTGACAAGTCAAGCCTTTTAAGATTCATAAAGAAAAAAGAGAAAGGGGAAGTAAAATCGGTAGCCTGGGGTGCAGTAGCTGAGGCAAAGAGAATTATTACAAATGAGATGGAGGAGGAGCGTGCCAAACACTTGAAACAACTAGTTTCATTGGCCTTCCTCCAGTTAAGTCCCATCAACTGGCCTTTGAATATGCAGAAAGAAACAATATCCCTGTCCCTGACAATTGGACAAAGACACAATGTGCAGGTAGGCTAGGGTGTGCAAGAGATCACATGATTCTGTAGGTTAATTAAGGCCAACTGATCTTGGCACACAGCTGAATCTTATAATAATGAATTGTCTACTCTAGGTGAAGATTGGTTTTGCAGCTTCCTAGCACGTCGCCATCTCTCTATCCGAACTCCAGAGGCAACATCCCTGGGAAGAGCTACAGCCTTCAATAAAACTACAGTCAGGGAGTTATTTGACAATCTGGCTGTAGTTATGGACAGGTGACAGAATTAATTATTTAGTCGCAAATGCTTTACGGAGGCATTACCTGTAAGATTTGGCTTTGATTCTGATAAGGTTCTTACTTTGCCTCTCATCTTTAACAGGCATGCCTTCCCTCCACACATGATTTACAATGTGGATGAAACAGTTGTCTTTACAGTACAAAAGCCACAGCAGATACACTAGAGGGCATATTACCAGTAGTAGAATACTGCTTGCACATGCCATTGATTCTAAACTTTCTATTTGATCAGGTTATGACGGAGACAGGAAAAAAGCAAGTTGGTTCTGTCACATCGGCTGAAAGAGGAGAACTGGTGACTGTGGTGTGTGCAGTGAATGCTGCTGGGAATGCCATACCTCCCATGTTTGTCTTCCCCAGAGTCAAGTTTAAGGATTGCTTCATGACAGGAGCACGTCCAGGAGCCAAAGGTACCGCCACCAGAACGGGATGGATGAATGAAGACATCTGGCCTGAGTTCCTTGATCACCTGATACAGCACACTAACTGCACCCCTGATCGTCCCATGCTGCTAATCCTGGATAATCTAAAAGCTCACATCTCACTCAAGGCAATAGATTAATTGAAATACAACAAACGCTTTATAGAATAAATATGATGGGGTTAGTAGTAAATTTTGTTTGGGTTCCGGCACATAATGAGATTAAAGGAAATGAAATGGCAGACAGAATG
The DNA here is from genome assembly GCA_037039145.1 of Fundulus diaphanus. Taxonomy (NCBI): domain Eukaryota; kingdom Metazoa; phylum Chordata; class Actinopteri; order Cyprinodontiformes; family Fundulidae; genus Fundulus; species Fundulus diaphanus. The sequence continues at coordinate 3,402,088 of CM073125.1, forward strand.
GCTAAGGAGAGTACAAATAAGGTAAGGGTAGATATTAATGTTAGTTTTGGTATAACAGAAATAAAGGGTATAATTAAACAAAAAGCCAAAGAGAGGTGGCAAAAGTTATGGGATGAAGAAAAGAAAGGAAGATGGCTTTATAAAATACAAAAGAGAATTGGACAAATGAGAATAACAGAAAGGAACAGGAGAGAAGAGATAATTATTTCACGGCTTAGAATGGGACACACTGGATTGAATAGATAATTATTTTTGATAGGTAAACATCAGACAGGGAAATGTGACTGTGGGGAAGATGAGACTGTGGAACATGTCATTTTGAATTGTAATAAATATTGGATTCAGAGAAATAGGTTGACAAGGAAACTTAGTAACATGAAAATTAAGCTTGATATTGTTGATTTATTGCGAAAGGAATCAGGAAGCAGAGGATACCAGGTCATATTTGAGTTTTTGAAACAGAGTAGGTTGTATAATAGGATATAGTTTTTTTTTTTTTTTTTTTTTTTTTTTTTTTTTTGTCATGCAGTCCACACTCCATACCAGTTGGTGGCGGTAATGCTCACCTAAACGTTTTTTGCCAACCGCCAATAAAAAAATCAAGAAGAAGAAGAAGAAGAACAAGTACTGAGCGCGGTGGTTTTGAGTTGTGTTGGAGTTGCGGTCGGAGCTGGGAGTTGTGAACGCAAAAGGTGTTCGGCGCTACGTGAAACCAGGAGACGCCGCAGAGCTACGGGCAGGGAGGAGGACAGCTCATCGGCGGTTGGCATAAGCTGGTTTGTGAATGGGTCAGAATGGCTACTCAGGAAGTAGAGGAAGATGGGGAAATGGGTTATGGCGACTGGACTCCAGTGGCTAATAGGAGAGGAGGAATTGGGCTGAGTAGAGCAGAAGGAGGGTGGATGACCAGTCAAGGAAGTAAAAGGAGTTTGGAAGAGAGCAGTTCTGATGAAGCTAGTGGGTTTGTTCGGAAAAAGGCTGGGAAAAAGGAAGTTAAAATCATCCTGAAATTTAGGAAAGAAGATGAGCATATCAGTTTAAGTCCTATAGCAGTATCCAGGGAGTTAAAAAAGAAGCTTGGAGATGTGGAAATGGCGAGGATTTTGAGAGATGGAAGCCTGTTTATAGTGTGCAAAACGGAGGAACAGAAAAATAAAGCGTGGGAAGTTGAAAGTGTGTGTAAGAAAATAATTAGTGAGAGAAAGATTGTGGGTGAAAGTAAAGTCACAAGGGGCGTGATAACAGGGATACCAGTGGAGGAAGACTTGGACAAACTTAAACGCAGTATAAATGGAGGTGAGGTGAGCAGAATTAAAAGACTTATGAGAACAGTAAATGATGAAAGAGTTGAGAGCTTGTCGCTTCTTCTGGAGTTTCAGGAGTCAGTGTTGCCAGAAAAAGTGAAAATAGGATGCATGATTTTTCCAGTTAGGCCATACATCCCCCCACCACTACGATGCTACAAATGCCAGAGATATGGACATATAGCAGTGGCTTGCAAAGGAAAACAGAGATGTCCTAAATGTGGAGATGAGCATAGGGTGGAGGATTGTAAGGAAAAGGTGCAGGATAAGTGTTGCAATTGTGGTGGCCAACACAGGGTAACGTATGGAGGATGTGAAGTTAGGAAAAGGGCTGTGAAAATACAACAGGTTAAAACAGTTAACAACATAAGTTATGCAGAAGCAGTGAAGACAGTACAAGGACAAAAAGGAAGAGTGGAAACTGACAATGTTATCCAGATGTCGAGAAAAGAACCAGGTCAAACAGAGAAAGCAAATCCAGGACTGTCAGTGGATAAGATTATTTTGTTTATGGCATACGTGATAAACTGTACGGATCAAGTTAAACATAAAACTGAGAAAATTAAAATAATAGTTAAGGGAGCTGAGAAGTTTTTGGGCATAAAAGATATATCTTGGGAGCAAATTAAAACAAGACTTGAATCAGATGGGAAAGCAGGAGGAGCAAGTGATAAGGCAAACTGATTATTTTACAATGGAATTCAAGAAGCTTAATAGCAAATGGGCAGGAGTTTAAAGGATTTATTAGAGATTTAAAAAATAAACCAGATATCATATGTGTTCAAGAAACTTGGCTTAAATCAGAATTAGAATTTGTTATTAAAGGGTACGATAGTATTCGTAGAGATAGGGGGGAGGGTAGTGGAGGAGGATGTATAATATTTATTAAACAAGGAATGCAATATAGAGTTATAGGAAAAGGGAAAGAACTAGAATATTTAATAACTGAAGTATGGACTAAAGAAGGAAATATTAAAGTTGTTAACTTTTATAATCCATGTAAAAAATTGTCTTTAGAGTTGCTAGAGGAACTGGTGGTACAGTTAGTAGGGAAGGTGATTTGGTGTGGGGATTTTAATGCACATAGCTCATTATGGGGTAACATTAATGATGCTAATGGGATGGTGATTGAGGAGGTGATGGATATGACAAATTTAGTGTGTTTAAATGATGGAAGAGGAACAAGATTAAATATCAGAACGGGTACAGAAACAGCACTAGATCTCACATTAGTTTCAGATTCATTAGCAGGCATTTGTACATGGGAAGTAGTCAGAGGAACAACAGTAGGAAGTGACCATTATCCAATCATAACAGTAGTAGGATTGAATGTAGAAGAATATGAAACAGTAGGATTGCAGAAATGGTCATTTAGTAGTGCTGACTGGGATAAATTTAGAAATATTAGTGAACAAGAAATTGAAAAAATTGATAGAAATGAAGATGTTGAAAATTTAAATATTTTAATTTGTAAAGTTATTCTACAGGCTGCAGAAAAGTCAATAAAAAAGAAGGAAGGAAAGCGTAAAAATAAGATTGTTCCATGGTGGACAAAGGAATGTGAAAAAGCGATAAAATCTCGAAATAAAGCTTTTAAAGTGGTAAAAAGAAATCATTGTTTTGAGAATTTTATTAATTATAAAAAATCTCAAGCAAATGTAAGGAGAATTATAAAAAGTGCAAAGAAAGAATACTGGAGGAAGTTTTGTTGTTCAGTAGGAAGAGAGACAGAGATTGGTAAAGTTTGGGGTATGATAAAAAGAATGAATGGTATAAAACGAGAGTATGGATACCCAGTTTTAAAAGATGGACAAATAATAGCAGTGAGAGATGAGGAAAAGGCAGAGATGCTGGCTAAAACTTTTGTAAAAATTCACAGCTCAGATAATATTAGTGAAGAAGGAAAAAGAGGGAGAGAAAAAACTGTAAGGGAGAATGAAGAGTTACAACAAGAAGAAAATTATAATGATTTATTAAACAAACCTTTTACAATGACAGAACTAAAACGTGCTATCCAGAAATCTAAGACGTCAGCACCAGGAAAGGATCAGATTTGTTATGTAATGATAAATCAACTCAATGAAAAATCAAAGGAAGTATTACTAGAATTATATAATAAAGTATGGGAGGATGGGAAACTGCCACAGAGCTGGAAGGAGGCTGTGGTGGTGCCAATACGCAAACCAGGAAAAGATTGTTCTAATCCAGGAAATTATAGACCAATTGCTTTAACATCTAACATATGTAAGATAATGGAGAAAATGATAAATGAAAGGCTAACATATTATATGGAAAAGAAAGGATATATAGCTAAATACCAAAGTGGTTTTAGGAAAGGGAGAAATACAATGGATCCAGCTGTATGTTTAGAACATGAAATTAGAAAAGCACAGGTTAACAAAGAAAGTGTGGTGGCTGTCTTCTTTGACATAGAGAAGGCGTATGATATGATGTGGAGAGAAGGATTGTTAATTAGACTGTGTCAATTAGGAATTAAAGGACGAATATTTAGATGGATTAAGGATTTTTTACAAGGGAGATTAATACAAGTTAGAATAGGGAAGAATTATTCGAGGAAATATAGGGTAGAGAACGGAACACCTCAAGGGAGCATAGTGAGTCCTTTATTATTCTCTATATTAATTAATGATGTTTTCAAGGAAATAGGGAATGGGATGGGGTTTTCTCTTTTTGCGGATGATGGGGCAATTTGGAAGAGGGGGAAAAATTTGAAATTTATTGTTAAAAAGCTACAGGATGCAATAACAGAAATAGAACAGTGGTCATATAAATGGGGTTTCAAATTCTCAGTAGATAAGACAAAGACAATGTTTTTTACAAAGAAAAGAATTAGTACAGAGATAAAACTAAAAATGTATAATCAAGAATTAGAAAGAGTAAAACACTTTAAGTTTTTGGGGTTATGGTTTGACGAGGGGATAACATGGAGTGTACATATACAGAAAATACAGGACAAATGTAGGAAGGTGTTAAATGTTATGAGATGTTTGGTGGGAAGTGATTGGGGGGCTGATAGAAAAGCATTGAAGGCCATTTACTGTGGATTAATTAGGTCAGTATTGGATTATGGTTGTGTGGTGTATGGATCTGCATCGAGTTCATCTTTAAAAAAGTTAGACAACATCCAGTTTCAGGCTTTGAGATTATGTACAGGGGCATTTAAAACAACTCCAACAGCAGCACTCCAGGTGGAAATGGGAGAAATGCCATTAGAGCTGAGAAGAACTCAGTTGTCTTTAAATTATTGGGCTAATTTAAAAGGTCATAGTGATAATCATCCAGCACAAAGCACTTTAAAGTCTTGTTGGGAAATGGAGAAAAGGGAGAGAAATAGCTTTGGATGGACAGTTAAACAAAAAGCAACAGAGTTAGAATTAGTTGATTTAATTTTCAGTCCGACAGTACCAATGCCAGCAGTTCCACCTTGGATAGTACCTGAAGCAAAAGTAGATTTGAAATTATTAAAAAAGAAAAACAAAGATAGGGAGTTTATTTTGAATTCAGATACAATACAGAAATATATTAACAGTTATTATAGTTTCATTCAGATATACACAGATGCATCTAAAAGTTTAGTTAATAAGATAGGAGTATCAGTTATTGTTCCAGAGTTTAAAATTACAATAGGAAAGAGGATCAGTGATAACTTATCAGTATACACAGGAGAAATGGTAGCAATTCTGTTGGCAGTACAATGGGTAGAGGAAATAAGACCACTGAGAGTAATAATTTGTTCAGATTCATCTTCATCATTAATCAGTTTACAGAGAAGTCATTCAGATAGTAGACCAGATATTTTAATAGAAATCCAGCAAACATTATTCAGAATTCAAATGATGGGAATTACAGTTATATTTTTGTGGGTACCAGCACATATGGGAATAAAAGGAAATGAAAAGGCAGATAAGGTTGCAAAGGAGGCTACAATTAGAGAAAACATTGATATCTCAATTAAAGTTAGTAAGATGGAAGTAAAGAGCATTATTAAACAGAAGATGAAGGAAAGGTGGCAAAAGCAATGGGAGGAAGAGAGGAAAGGACGGTGGCTGTACATGATTCAGAGGAGAGTGGGAGAAATGAGTTGTGCAGGGAGGAGCAGAAGGGAAGAAACAATCATATCAAGACTTAGATTTGGGCACACTGGATTAAATGGAACATTATTCAAAATAGGGAAGCATAACACTGGAAGATGTGAGTATTGTGGGGAACAAGAAACAGTTGAGCATATTATGATATACTGTAAGAAATATGAAGAAGAAAGAAGGGAAATGGTTAAAAATTTGAAAAGGAAAAGAATAAAATTTGATTTAATAGAAATGCTTAGAAGTAATTCAAGAGATGAGTGTTATGGGATTATGTTTCATTATCTTAGACTTAGTAATTTAATTGATAGGATTTAATTTTTTTTTTTTTTTTTTTTTTTTTTTTTTGGGTGTTTGTTTTATTTTGGTAGGTTGGTTTAATTTATTTTAGGTAGTATAAGTCATTCTGATCCACACTCCAAACCAGTTGGTGGCGGTAATGCACCGTTTCGTTGCGTGCCAACCGCCAGAAAAAACCATAAAGAAGAAGAAGAAGAAGAACAAAAGAAGAAGAAGAAGAGCAGAGGTCCGACGTTGTGGCGGGTAAGGACGTTTTCTATCACAAATAAGGGAGCCTAGTTTAGCTGCTATACCTGCTTTGTTTTGGAAGAAGTTCCATAAGATTCTTACAAAGCCGCGCAGCAGTAACGCGGGGCTGACAAGCGCGAGCTGTCTGCCTACAGGGCGATAATTCAATAACAATATCTATCGATCGATAGACGTGTGGCGCGATAGGAAAAAATAGGGTCGATAAAAACTTCGATAGACAGTTTTACTTCCTTGCTACAGTCGGCACGCCGTCACTAAGCGCCGCCCTCTCAAACCACAACACACAACACGTGAATATGTCGCAGCAAGTAGCGGCGGAGGAAATTGTCCCAAAACGGGGTTTTACTAGTTCGCCAGCCTGATAGAAATAAACCACAGTGATTTGTAAAACTTGCAAGGAACCGGTAAAAGCAGTCTGGTAACGCAACCCACCAGTATTCATCACGTAAGCCGCTCACACCCGCAGCAGCGCGGCCCCGCGAGCTGAGCTGTGCGGCCCCGCGAGCTTTAGCAGCGCGGCCCCGCGAGCTTAAGCTGCGCGGCCCCGCGTCGTCGTCGTCTGGAACTTCTTCCAAAACAAAGCAGGTACAGCAGCTAAACTGGGCTCCCTTCTTTGTGATAAAATGACAAATCGTCCAAGCGGCATAAGGACATAACGCATGCAGTAACGTGCTTCATAGTGATGGATATGTCTGCTGTTCTCTGCAGCTGAAAAACCTGCCACTCTTTATTTAACCAACCAAAGTTGGTTAAACAAAGATTTAATTGGAATTCTGTGTTTGTGTTCTTTATTTAAATCAAATCATTTAGCAATATCATAAAATGTCCAGGCAGAGCTGCACATAAAATATGGTTTTAAATATTTTCAATAATTATCGATATCGATCAATATGCATTTTTTTTATCGATAAACTTTTTTTCTATATCGCCCAGCCCTATATATATATATATATATATATATATATATATATATATATATATATATATATATATATCCTCAGTCAGATCTTTTAGAAATCAGGGTGTTTAATGTACTTTTCTCCGCTTCCATCCCTGCTACCCATTAGCACATAATGTGTTTATGCCGGAAAAAACTGTAACTGTAAAGTATGAGGATTAACTATCGTAAAATCTTACTTGTGGAAGGTAATACCCCGGGATCTGGTTTGTAATACCCTTTTATTTCCACACCCATAAGCCGAGCAAAAGTCGGGCATCCTGGGACGTAGCTCTGGAAGTTTGCTGACTGTCAATACAAAATCGAAATTATGTATTAAGTTAGACTATCAATCTTTTAATTCAATCAATTGGTCTCATGTAGCCCCTAAAGGGGTGACGTCTTCAGTCAGCTAATTTATCTGGAAATCGGTTGAGAATTCACCGGATTCAGAGTGTCTGAAAACATAAAGCACCACTTACCTGAACTGACTTGTATTCTGTCTGACTGCAGCTCTGTCTGACCTAAGATGGCCGCTCTGTCGGCACGCCTCTCAACCGAGAACGTGGCGTCTACGTATTCATGTCTGTGCTTGCGCCTCCCGGTGAAGTCACCTTATGGCAAAGCCACTCAAACAAACTACATTGAGCCCACGGTCTGCATTTGTAACTAATCAATCTTATTTAGTTAATTTAGCGGTTTCTTTTTTCTCAAAAGCTTCAGGCTTAAAGATGAACATAGAAAAAAATGTGAAATCTTAGCAATTCAAAATAATCAACTCACTTTAATTGATAAAAATTAGGTAAAATATTTAGGTTTAATGATTAACAATGACCACACTGAAAAAAATAGAACAAATTATCATGCCATTTTACAAAAAAAATCAACAAATATTTGACAGTTGGCTCAATTTTTGGAAGAATATTGTTAACAAAAACGGGAGGGATAGCCAGATTAATTTATCCAGCATATATCTTAAATATACCAAATACTACAATAAAAAATAATCAAATTCATCACAATCTCATCTGGAATAATAAAAAGCATGTGATCAGATAGAACGACATAGTAATATCAGTAGAAAAAGGAGGAATAAACGTTATTGATTTTAAAGTGATTAATGCCGTGATTATATTAAAATGGCTGTGGACTTTTAATAAAAATTAAGAGTTTATGGTTTATCTTCCCTTCACAACTTTAAAAAAAATTGGAGGAAGGAAATTTCTCTTAAGATGTAACTTTGATCTGGCAAAATTACCGATTAAACTGTCAGACTACCACAGAAGCATTCGAAAAAATATGTTAAAAGTTTTCATGCCTCGATTAAGTTACTGGAAAATAACCGTAAATTAACAAAATAAATTTGATTTGTAACAAATGGAGACCGCGGGCATAATGCAGTTTGTTTTGGATGGATTTGCCATATGATGACGTCATCTGGAAGCGCCCGAGCCAATCTGACCACCCGAGTCGATCTGGTACCTACACCGTTTCCTCTCCGCCTCTACTTGCTGCGACATTCACATGCTCTGTGTTGTGGTTTGAGAGGGCGGCGCTTTGTGACGGCGTGTCTGGGTCCGCGATTACGATAGGTTAAGAGGAAGTAGTGACTGCAGCATCAACTAATATGATATGCTGAAAGGAAGAAAGGAAAACTTTCTATCGAAGTTTTATCTACCCTATTTTTTCCTATTGCGCCACACGTCTATCGTTCGATATATATTGCAATTGAATTATCGTCCAGCCCTAGCTCTAACCACTAGGCCACCACTCCCCTTGTGTTTTCATCTTAGTGGTGATTTGTTTTTTCTTTAAGAGGAGTATTATCCTTTACATAACCATAACACATATCTGTTTTGCAGCATCCACTGATGAGGTGAAAGCCATCAAAGTTCTGGGTTGGATGGAAGGCTCCTACATGAACTATCACCATGGAAAATAGCCCTGGTGGTCAAACAGATCATCAACCTGCTTTGAGACACGCCGACTTCCATCACAAGACTAACAAGACTTGAACAATTCATGATTTGATGGAATCTTTAAACACACGACAGAGGATTTGGGCTTGTTTAAAAATAACTTAACATGTAACCGTTTTAGTTCCCAGTATTGACTACTTTGATCAGTAACTGTTGCAGCATGTCCTTCATAGCTCTTAGCGGAGCCGTTTAGGCTGAAAAAAAAGGTTAGAAAAAAAAAAAACAGGTTTGACATTGTTCTAAATTTTCTGACAGTCTTAAATTCAGAAATTGTTTTTCATAGTTCTGTTTTTGGCTTCATCCATTTCATGAGCCAGTTTTTTTTAATACAGCCCGTTTTATTGGTAATGCATGGATTGTTTACTGGGAAAAACCTGGAGAATTAATGGAGTTCTTTCAGTCTTAATTTCAACAATAAAACAATCCTTGTGGAAAGGTGTATTCACTTTGATTAATATTGGTAAGAATTGGAAATAAAGACTTTATCAAAGGGTATGTTTATTATGCAATGTGGAAAATAAAGGACTGTTTAATTTACCCACAATGTTTGCAACCTCAGGTTTATTAACAGCCCCATGTGCCCTTTTTTCAATAACCTCAGCATTTTTAAAAGGTTGATACAGTACCATACACCTTACCATCATAATGCCAGCAGTTCTACATTTTTATTTAGTGAATACACAAACTTATTTACATTTCACTGGCTTGATTTTACTACCTAAAAACCTTTTGCAGCAATGGTAACCACAATAAGATTAAACTTCTAAAGTGTTGGTCATACTGGACAATAGCAACATATATATATCTGAGCCATGTGATTCAAAATGTCCCAGTGCATCCATGGCTGCCCTCAGTGCTACCAGTTGTTTGGGTATCAACACATTGCCAGTTTCAGGAAAAATGACCCCACAGTGTGGGTCATCAAGCAGTCCGCTGTCGTCCCAGTCAAAATGAGGCAGGCAAGACCCTGCACAAAAGATGGAGACATATAGAGAATAAAAAAGAGGTCATGATTTTGTTGCTACAACTTACTGAATATAATTTAATTCATGGAGCTAAGGATTGGGAAAAAAATGACTCAAAAATCCGTCAGTTATTTGGAAGGACCATTATAAACAGATTACAAGGAAACCAGTTTCAGTGCCACCTCTCTGATGTACTCAATGTTTTGTTGTATTGGAGTGATCAGATAAATGATCAGATAATTTCATTTCTGGTTTGAAATATAGGCATTAAGGTGCGAAACTGTATGATTGCAAGCACAAAAAATAATCCTTCTTAATTGTGTGATTTCTGGTTCTACGACAGCATGCTGGATGCTTCTCATCTCCCATAACTAACTGAGTGTTAGATTCCCATTCAGTTCTGAGTGAATGGTCATCCCAGCCACTGCTGATGGTGTGAAAACTTACATGTAGTCTTGGGACAAATAAACAGTGACAACATGTTTGACAGGTCAAGCAAACTGTTGTCCTCTCGTGAGTGAGGACAAATTAAAAACTTCATATTTTTAAAGGCCAGCTAAAGATATTTTAAAGCTGCTTCCACTTTTGGGTGAATGTGTATGAATGGTTTGGTAAAATATGCACCGTGAATTACAATATTTCAGACATATATCGATCAACAAACATTTGGATTTGCTGCCATCTAGCGTTCAAAATTATAACTGTTTTTATCCTTCAAAACACAATTGACATAAAAATAATTGTCAAAATAATATGGTTGGACGTAGCAAAAATGTTTTTGATAACTTTTGATCCTCTATGTGTGAGGAATTTTTTGGAGCAACTTTGAATGCCATAATAGTAACGGTTTAGGAGTAGTTTATCCAAATGCAACACCCAGAAATATGATAAAATGACATCTTTGATGAGAAATTAATGGTTTCCTGTAGGAGGTAGCCCATTGCTTCAAGAGGCTTTTTTGTAGGGCCTGTGAAGTTACATGCACGTAAGGAGTTTCATAATTCTCAGACAAAGCATGACTTGGGGCTTACTGATTTAATGCGTTTTTAATGGTTTTCCACAAACCTGATTTTTGCAATGCGACAGCTCAGGCAAATATGCATATTTCATAAAACCTTTGATAACTTTTAAACGTCAATGTCTTAACTGCATGCTGAAAAAATTTGAAAGTAATAGGTTAAAATGCCTAGGACTAGTTCGTTAAAGTTTGAGGCAAAAACGGCCAATATTTTACCCTTTGACCCAAAATAGCAGACTTCCTGTGGGTTTTAGAGCATACACCCAAGAGACTTTTTTTCATAATTTTAAAAAACCTACCTAGGTAAAAAATTTCAGCTTTCTACGTGTTACGGTTTGGCCCAACTCACTCTAGTTGGCGCTGTTGAGCAGGTTTGCCACGCCCGTTTTCAATTACACTAAAATCATGCGATTTCTCACGGGGGACAATTTTGGGCAAAGTTTGGTGAGTTTTCATGCATGTTTAGGCCTCCAAAAAGCCGTTTCAAAAGTCACAAGAATAAATAATAATAATAATAATAATAATAATAAAATCTGCAGTTACAATAGGCCTTCGCAGCGCTTAGCTGCTCGGGCCTAATAATAATTAACACTACAGATACAATAGGCCTTCGCAGCGCTTCGCTGCTCGGGCCTAATTAACACTACAGATACAATAGGCCTTCGCAGCGCTTAGCTGCTCGGGCCTAATTAAAACCGCAAGCGGTGATGATCGGCCCTCGCAGCCAAGCGCCGCTCTGGCCTATGGGCCACCGCTAGGGTACGCGCACCTCCCACCGCCAGCCACCGCAGAAGCTGTCGCGCATTTTCCTCGCCCGTCCACCATGCAATACACACGTACGCGTTGGGCAGCGCTCCCCCACGACTCACAAAAAATCTGGTGCACATCGGTCGATGCAGCGAGGAGATACAGCCGTTGAATAATGATAATGCATTTGGCTACCAGACCAGACTAAAGCGTTCAGCGGGCCGGATTCGGCCCGCAGGCCGTACGTTTGACACCCCTGGTTTAAACATTAGTATACTTATTTAATTAAAGGTATCTTACTAGCTGTTAATCCAGCTTCATGTGAAAAGTTAACAAAACCTTTTTAGCTATTTAAAGTTAATTGTTATTTCATGTGTTTAAGGGTTTCGTTTCTTGCATTAAGACAGCTTTTATGAAAGTTTGACATCTAAATTGGTGAATACACACCCAAAAGTAATAATGTAAAAGTAACACTTTAGCAATTGGAATATTGCTAAAGTAACACGTTAGCAATATTCCACATGTGTATGTTGTGTACAAACTTTAGTAATTTCTAACAGACCACTTCACTCTCAGAAAGCAGGTCTGCTGGTGGTTCCTAAAGTCTGTAAAACCAGAATGGTAGGCAGATCCTTTAGCTATCATGCTCCTCTCCAGTGGAACCAACTCCCAGTTTTGGTCCGTGACGCAGACACCCTGTCTACTTTTAAGACTAATCCTAAAACTTTCCTTTTTCCATCCATCCATCGTCTTCCGCTTATCCGGGGTCAGGTCGCGGGGGTAGCAGCTTCAAGAGGGAGGCCCAGACCTTCCTCTCCCCAGCCACTTGGGCCACTTCCTCTGGGGGAATCCCAAAGCGTTCCCAGGCAAGCATAGTCTCTCCAGCGTGTCCTGGGTATTCCCCTGGGCCTCCTCCCGGTGGGACGTGCCCAGAACACCTCACCAGGGATGCGTCCAGGAGGCATCCTAACCAGATGCCCGAGCCACCTCAACTGGCTCCTCTCAATGTGGAGGAGCAGCGGCTCTACTCTGAGTCCTCCCCGGATGACTGAGCTCCTCACTTTATCTCTAAGGGAGAGCCCAGACACACTATGGAGAAAACTCATTTTGGCCGCTTGTATCCGGGATCTCGTTCTTTCGGTCACGACCCAAAGCTCGTGACCATAGATGAGGGTAGGAACGTAGATCGACTGGTAAATCAAGAGCTTGGCCTTTTGGCTCAGCTCTCTCTTCACCACAACGGATCGGTACAGCGCCCGCTTCACAGCAGACGTCGCACCAATCCGCCTGTCGATCTCCCGCTCCATCTTCCCCTCATTCGTGAACAAGACCCCAAGATACTTGAACTCCTCCACTAGAAGCTGGCTCTTGGGACTTTCCTTTTTGACAAAGCTTATAGTTAGAGTGGTTCATGTTACCCCGAGCTACCTCTATAGTTATGCTGCTATAGGCTTAAGCTACTGGAGGACATCAGGGTCTATTGTTCTTCAATTTTGCATCACTGTTGTCATTTCAGCTTTTAACTTTTTGTTTTTTCTATTTTTTCTTCATAGTAGGTACACCTGGTCTGGCGTTCTGTTAGCTGTGACATCATCCAGGGAAGACAGATCACCTGTTATTACCATCTAATGTAAAACACATTACTGGATCAATGTGTGCTTTTTTGTCTGCCTTGTTGTGTCTCTTCTCTCTCTTTTGTAACCCCCAGTCGGTCAAGGCGGATTACCGTTCATACTGAGCCCGGTTCTGCTGGAGGTTTTTCCTTCCTGTTAATGGGGAGTTTTTCCTTCTGCTGTCACTTCATGCTTGATCAGTATGAGGGATTGCTGCAAAGCCATGTACAATGCAAACGACTCTCCCTGTGGCTCTACGCTTCTTCAGGAGTGAATGCTGCTTGTTACGACTTTGATGAAATCAACTGGTTCCCTTATATAGGAATTTCTTTTACCAATCTGGATAATCTGACTTAATATGTATAATCTGATTGATTTTGACATTGTAAACTGCCTTTAGATGACATGCAGGCATGGACTGGTAATCGGGCGTACCAGGCATTTTCCCGGTGGGCCGACGTGCTGTTTGGGCCGGCAGACCCGACATGTATATTAATAATATGTATTATTATTATTATTTTATATATCTGCCTCGTTATATTTGCATAATGCATGAGGAAAAATATCAGCAGCGCAAGAGTCTGTTCCGATCATCCGGCCCTTACCACAGGCTACTGCAGCCCATTGGTTATCATCCCTGACAGTCTAAAGGGCTAGGCCAATCATAAAGCAGAAAAACACCTTCACGCTCCATGTGGAACTTTGTGCAGCGGTGTTCACAGTAGTAATGGATAAGAAACGCAAGGGAGGCGCAGAGAAACTGCACGAAAAAAAGAAACGAGTTCTTCAAACGGACGCTGCGAAATGTGTCAAACTGACTGACATGTTCCCAACAGCAGGCCTTCATCTGCTCCGGTGTCTGGTGTAAAATATGGTGGTGGTGGTTGTAGTCAGTGACGTGCGGTAGAGTTCATAGCTGGTAAAGCACTGACGTCATCAGAGTCAGATTTACAAATATATACACTCTACAGAGTAGACTCGTTGCAAAATGCTGAAGGAGACTGATTGAGCCAAATAAATTCACCAAGATACATGGAAAAATATTGGTTCTTTGATGAAAAAAAATTGTCATTTGATTGGTAACAGTTTATGAGTTATGATGGATTTCTGCATTTGTAACACATTCAAAAACTATAACACACATTACGCACATTTTATCACAAAATCAAAACATGAATAAGTATCGCTGTCTTACCTCTACTTATAATTTAAGTTCCTGTGGCGCTCTTTCTGAACAAAAATATCATCATTTTCCGGTAAAAGTTCTCTTTATCTTCTTCAGATTTAAAACTCTCTTAGTCTCAGTGGAGCTCACTGCCAGGGAGGAAAGCCTTCCCTGATCAGTCCTGTTCCAGCTGTATGTTTAGAGTCTTTTTAGTGCTTTACTTGTTTAGCAAAACTCGCTAATAAAACATCAATAACTTGTTTTGACTCTACTATTTGGGGATCACGAGCGGTGCCCCTTGAGCGCCCCCTGCCTAGCGGCCAAGGAACTGCCGGCCTCACCTACAACCAGTTCTTTGCTGTTTATGATCGGCCAGCACCACGAAAACATGTTATCTGCACACAGTTTGATGACCAAAACACAATTCGTAATCCACATATATTAAATTGTGGAAAATCAGTTCATAACTGTTTGAACAATTGAATTCATGATCTAGAGACAGGAAGATGCATTCACAGAATGGAAGTCAGTGCAGTTAACATAGGATTGCGCAATCCCAGGGGAGGCCAAGCTCGCTGCGGCCTCACCGGCTTCGCTATGAAGCGCCACCAAGGATTTACATGAAAAATAGCGAAAAGTCTGCGATTTTAAAGAAAATATGATCAAAAATTAGGAAATTAGATAAATAAAATACTTATTACAAATGACTGAGTAAATCAAAATTTATATTATGTTATTATATATTTTCTTTCTTTCCATGATGACAAGTGAGGCATTTCTCTGGTTCATTTTGTCATTGGCATCCTTTTTTACACAGTGAGTGCACATTAGTCCAATGTTACCCTACAGTATCTGGAAGACTGAATAGATCTGATGAGCAACTTACAATAACTTCTTATAATGATGTAACGTGATAATATGTGTGATTGACCGTGACACCTCTCTTTCTCTCTCTCTCTCTCTCTGATCTAAGAATAGTTGCTGTGCTGTGGTGGAGTTTACATTTTACAGTGTTAATAAATTAAGATTTTGGAAGTATTCTAAGTGTCCACTCTCACTAATTTCCATTATCCTGACTTCAAGGTATTGCACAGTTGGTATACACATTCAGTACACAAAAAAAATGTGGTGGGCCAGTCTAATCCAAAATGCCAGGGCCGATTTTTTTGTCCCAATCCACCCCTGATGACATGTTTCATGATTTTGGCGCTATATAAATAAAAACTGAAATGTATTGAACAAGAGTTTGTCAGTTTTCAAGCAGGATTTGTATATCTGTTCAATTTAAATATATAAGGAAACCAAAGAGTTAAGATCACTTACTTACCAAGAGAAATTCCTTTGGGGTTTATTTGTGGTCTCTTGCTGCCCCCTGCTGGATGATGATGGTATTTGATACCATGTCAACATGGTGTCAAAATTCAGATTTCAATCTAAAATGGCTTACTTCCTGTGATACTTGCATTATGACATTAATTGTAAATTCTGAGCATCTTGCTGAGATCTACAACTGTACAAAATTTCATTACTCTACGATGAAGTAAGTGAATAGCAAAAGGTCCTTTGAAAATTGCTTGGTGGCGCTATAGAGAAACTAAGTCCTGCTCACTAAAGTTTGTTATGGATTCCTGTTGGGGGGTGGATAAGGATGCATCCAAATGAGTTTTAGGCAGCTCGGCCCAAAACTGTGGAATTCAGAGCCAAACGTATGACAGCAGCGTTTGAGGTGAATATACCACGCCGCCACGCCCCCCTGCTCCATCGAATCCAGTTGAGCCTGAAATCCACAACATACCAACATGTGTTCTGTCTGTGGACACAGTTTCATGTTGATTAGCTCAGAGGGGTTACATAGCGACCGCTTACAACAAAACATGACACTTCCTGTTGTCAGGGGGCGTGGCCTAAGCAATGTCATCATTTGACCATTGGATATTATAGGAGACCTGATGATGATCAATTACAGAAAGTTTGGTGCCTCTGTGTGTTTCTGTGTAGGAGATATAACACTTTTATCTTTTGTGGCGAATAGGTGAACTTTGACCCCTGCCAACGCCCCTTCAGCATGCTCAAAAACTCACCGTTTTGATAACTTTTGATTGGCCATGCCTTATGATCAGACTGCCCCAGTTTCAAGCCGATCGCTCGATATCTCTAGGAGGAGTTAGATCTTATACCAATGCTGTAACTGTGAAAATTGAGGTCAAAATCAGACTTTCAATCTAAAATGGCCGACTTCCTGTGATATTTACACTATGACATTAATTGTAAATTCTGAGCGTCTTGGTGAGCTCTACCACTGTACCAAATCTCATGTCTCTACGATGAAGTAAGTGAATAGCAAAGGGTCCTTTGAAAATTGCTAGGTGGCGCCGTTGAGGCATTAGGTCACGCCCACCAAAGTTTGTTATGGATTCCTGTTGGGGGGTGGATAAGGATGCATCCAAGTGAGTTTTAAGCAGCTCGGCCCAAAAATATGGAATTCAGAGCCAAACGTATGGCAGCGGCGTTTGAGGTGACTTCACCACGCCGCCACGCTCTCCTGCTCCATCGAATCCACTTGGGGCTGGAATCCACAATACATCAACATGTCTTCTGTCTCTGGACACAGTTTCATGTTGATTAGCTCAGAGGGGTAACATAGCGACCGTTTACAGCAAAACATGACACTTCCTGTTGTCAGGGGGCGTGGCCTAAGTGATGTCATAATTTGACCATTGGATATTAAAGAAGACCCAATGATGATCAATCACAGAAAGTTTGGTGCCTCTATGTGTTTCTGTGTAGGAGATATAACAGTTTTATTTTTTGTGGCGAGTAGGTGAACTTTGACCCCTGCTAACACCCCTTCAACATGCTCAAAAACTCACCGTTTTGATAACTTTTAATTGGCCATGCCTTATGATCAGACTGACCGAGTTTCAAGTCGCTCGCTCAAAATCTCTAGGAGGAGTTCGATCAAATACCAATGCTGTAAACGTCAAAAATCGGGTCAAAATCAGACCTTCAATCTAAAATGGCCGACTTCCTGTGATATTTGCACTATGACATTAATTGTAAATTCTGAGCGTCTTGGTGAGCTCTACCACTGTACCAAATCTCATGTCTCTACGATGAAGTAAGTGAATAGCAAAGGGTCCTTTGAAAATTGCTAGGTGGCGCCATTGAGGCATTTTTCTTTAGATTTTTATGAGGACCTTAAAATACAAAATTTTTAAACAGTCTTCATGCGTCCGCCAAGTTTGGTGAGTTTTTGAATATGATAAAGCCCCCAAAAAGGCCCCTCTTTAGGGGGGCAGAATAAAAATAATAATAAATAAAACCGCAAGCGGTGATGATCGGCCCTCGCAGCAAAGCGCCGCTCTGGCCTATTGGCCACCGCTGGGATTTGCGCACCGCCGGCCGCCCGCCACCGCAGATGCTGTCACGCATTTTGCCCGCCCGTCCACTGGGCGATTCACACGAACGTGTTCGGCAGCGCTCCCCCACGACTCACAAAAAATCTGGTCCAGATCGCTCGATGCAGCGAGGAGATACAGCCGTTGAATAATGATAATGCATTTGGCCACCGGACCGGACTAAATCGTTCGGCGGGCCGTATCTTTGACACCCCTGGTTTAAACATTAGTATACCAATTTAATCAAAGGTATCTTACTAGCTGTTAATCCATCTTAATGTGAAAAGTTAACAAAACCATTTTAGTTTTTTAAAGTTACTTGCTATTTCATGTGTTTAAGGGTTTTGTTTCTTGCATTAAGACAGCTTTTATGAAAGTTTAACATCTAAATTGGTGATACACACCCAAAAGTAATGTAAAAGTAACACTTTAGCAATTGGACTATTGCTAAAGGAACACTTTAGCAAAATCGCGGGGGTAGCAGCTTTATAAAGGAGGCCCAGACGTCCCTCTCCCCAGCCACTTGGGCCACCTCCTCCAGGGGAATCCCAAGGTGTTCCCAGGCCAGCAGAGAAAACATAGTCTCTCCAGCGTGTCCCAGGTCTTCCCCTGGGCCTCCTCCCGGTGGGACGTGCCCAGAACACCTCACCAGGGAGGCGTCCAGGAGGCATCCTAACCAGATGCACAAGCCATCTCAACTGGCTCCTCTCGACGTGAAGAAGCAGTGGCTACTCTGAGTCCTCCCCGGATGACTGAGCTCCTCACCTTATCTCTAAGGGAGAGCTCACACACACTATGGAGAAAACTCATTTCGGCCGCTTGTATCCAGGATCTCGTTCTTTCGGTCACGACCCAAAGCTCGTGACCATAGATGAGGGTAGGAATGTAGATCGACTGGTAAATCGAGAGCTTGGCCTTTTGGCTCAGCTCTCTCTTCACCACAACGGATCGGTACAGCGCCCGCTTCACAGCAGACGCCGCACCAATCCGCCTGTCGATCTCCCGCTCCATCTTCCCCTCATTCCTGAACAAGACCCCAAGATACTTGAACTTCTCCACTAGAAGCTGGCTCTTTGGACTTTCCTTTTTTAAAAAGCTTATAGTTAGAGTGGCTCGTGTTACCCTGAGCTACCTCTATAGTTATGCTGCTATACGTTTAGGCTACTGCAGGACATCAGGGTCTATTGTTCTTCAATTTTGAATGACTGTTGTCATTTCAGCTTTTAACTTTTTGATTTTTCTTTTTTCTTCATTGTAGGTACACCTGGTCTGGTGTTCTGTTAGCTGTGGCATCATCCAGGGAAGACAGATCACCCGCTACTACCATCTAATGTAGAACTTCTGTGCTTTTTTGTCTGTCTTGTTGTGTCTCTGCTCTGTCTTCTGTAACCCCCAGTCTGTCGAGGCAGATGACCGTTCATACTGAGCCCGGTTCTGCTGGAGGTTTTACCTTCCCGTTAATGGGGAGTTTTTTTCCCCGCTGTCGCTTCATGCTTGCTCAGTATGAGGGATTGCTGCAAAGCCATGGACACAGCAGACGACTCTCCCTGTGGTTCTACGCTTCTTCAAGAGAGAATGCTACTTGTCAAGACTTTGATGCAATGAACTGGTTCCCTTATATAGGAATTTTTTTGACCAATGTGTATAATCTGACCCAATCTGTATAATCTGATTGATTTTGACTTTGTAAAGTGCCTTGAGATGACATATTTCATGAATTGGCGCTATATAAATAACATTGAATTGAATCATCTCTTTAGACCAAGTAAACTATCACATTTTATGAGACAGTTATCTCATTTTAAAGATATAATCATCTAACGTTATTACTCTTAGCAAGTTAAAGCTCCATAAAAATTTTAGACCAGCTTTTAGTTCCACTCTTTTATTATGCACATCTAGGCTACCTATAAATATAAAGTATGGCATGCCAAAAAACATTTTCAACAAAAGGCAATTTTAGTAATCGCCTTGCAATTTTATATCTAAGCATTAAAAATGATAATATTTCACCAATTTTCACAGCAAGATTGAAATAACGACTATCCAACATTTTAAGATTTTGTAAAAACCTTTTTCCTTTTTTACCTACCTTTTGAAATGAATACTTGTTTCTACTTCTCCAAAATTATACTTCAAGAAAACTATTGTGCTGTCCTGGGGCCATATGCAGCTAGACAGCTAGGACAAAAGTTCCCCACACAAAGCTTCCTTTTCTTGCGTTGTCTGAATAACCTTTGTTACCAAATCTGGTTTTAAACATTGTTTTTGTAAAAAGACAAATATTTTTCCAAGGCAGAAGCGTGTAGAACAAATTCAACTTCAACATTAGCAGTTTCCCTAGCTTCATAGCTGAAAAGCAGCTTTTAACCGGAGCAAAATACGTCAAAGATCTTTTTTTAAGGTGAGAGCACTCACTATCTCACGTAATTCACATAGAGATCTAACAAAGTTGTGATGTCTCACTCTGATTAAATATGAACCCAAAACGTTTCTAACTGTTTTTACCATGGATTTCCTCTGACTAAGAATTAATTAATATCTTATTTATGTAATGTATTCAAGACATGAATTCCTTGCTGTCTTACCAAAAGGCAGAACAACTATAACGTTACTTTCTATAATTATTACAGGTTCTGCTGAGATGTCAAATTCTGGAGAGTGCTTAGACACCCTGACACACAAATATGAATCACTTCATTTCAAGTGCACTCGTGAACTTGTTTTAGTTGATTTAGTTTTCTTGATGTACTGTAGAGCGTGATGAGGTCTGTTGTGGTATTGTGTGCACTGGATTGTGGGGACAGTTGGTGTTGTCTGTCAAAATTACAAGATATATATAACGGTTGCAGTTACAGCTCAAACGTCTTAACAACACTTCTAAATCTGAGTCTGACGCACAATTTCAAATACAAACATGAAGCAGTTTGATTTTTGTCCGATGACGAGCGAGCGAGCGAGCGAGAGAGAGAGAACTGGTAAAGCAGCACATAGTAACAATAAGTCTAGCGCTCCATAAAGATGTTATTAATCAGGGAAATCTTTCTGATTGTTTCACAGCGGTTACCTGCAGCGGGTAAACACGCCCACGACAACACACTTAGGCTCCCCGCAGCCCATTTCTATCGTAATATGCGCCAAAACTGCCTCTTTAAAATGAACTGCACTGTCTGAATTGCAATGAGAAGTATTACACATCTATGCGCTCCCCCCAGGAGCAGCGTTTTTTTTTTCTTCCCCAGGACCCGCGGTAACGACAGCGGTGTTCTTACGATGGAGTATTAGGGCCACACATGAAGAGAAAAAATAATTTTGCCATGACGAGATTAAACTGGTGGAGATCAGTTGATGCAGCGATGCATTAGGCCACCGGAGGCAGTGGCGACCCACCAGCTTAAAATCTATGTATTGACATCTTAAAAATGGTCTTATAGCTTAAAAGATCATCCTGTTTTGGTTGATTTTGTAGCCGAATAGAAGAGATGTTCTCAAAGCATTAAATAAGCCTTTTGACTTTTAAAAATGTTGTCCTTTTAAGGTAATTTTAAGTTACTTTTTATTAAATTTGTCAATATCCTATGGAAGTCTGGACATATGGCAGCTGCCTTTCAGGTGACTTCGCCACGCCACCACGCCGCACTGCTACATGGAATCCAGTTGGGCCTCGAATCCACAACACAGCAACATGTCTTCTGTCTGTGGACACAGTTTCATGTTGATTAGCTCAGAGGGGTAACATAGCGACTGTTAACAATAAAACATGACACTTCCTGTTGTCAGGGGGCGTGGCCTAAGCAATGTCATCATTTGACCATTGGATATTGTAGGAGACCTAGTGGTGATCAACTACTGAAAGTTTGGTGGCTCTGTGAGTTTTTGTATATGAAATATAACAGTTTTGTGTTTCATGGCGAGTAGGTGAATTTTGACCCCCGCTCACGCCCCTTCAGCATGCTCAAAAACTCACTGTTTTGATAACCTTTAATTGGCCATGCCTTATGATCAGACTGCCCGAGTTTCAAGCCGCTCGCTCAAAATCTGTAGGAGGAGTTCCATCAAATACCAATGCTGTAAACGTCAAAAATGGGGTCAAAATCAGACCTTCAATCTAAAATGGCCGACTTCCTGTGATATTTACACTATGACATTAATTGTAAATTCTGAGCGCCTTGGTGAGCTCTACCACTGTACCAAATCTCATGTCTCTACGATGAAGTAAGTGAATAGCAAAGGGTCCTTTGAAAATTGCTAGGTGGCGCCGTTGAGGCATTAGGTCACGCCCACCAAAGTTTGTTATGGATTCCTGTTGGGGGGTGGAAAAGGATGCATCCAAGTGAGTTTTAAGCAGCTCGGCCCAAAAATGTGGTATTCAGAGCCAAACGTATGGCAGCGGCGTTTGAGGTGACTTCACCAAGCCGCCACGCTCTCCTGCTCCATCGAATCCACTTGGGGCTGGAATCCACAATACATCAACATGTCTTCCGTCTCTGGACACAGTTTCATGTTGATTAGCTCAGAGGGGTAACATAGCGACCGTTTACAGCAAAACATGACACTTCCTGTTGTCAGGGGGCGTGGCCTAAGTGATGTCATAATTTGACCATTGGATATTAAAGAAGACCCAATGATGATCAATCACAGAAAGTTTGGTGCCTCTATGTGTTTCTGTGTAGGAGATATAACAGTTTTATTTTTTTGGCGAGTAGGTGAAATTTGACCCCTGCTAACACCCCTTCAACATGCTCAAAAACTCACCGTTTTGATAACTTTTAATTGGCCATGCCTTATGATCAGATTGACTGAGTTTCAAGCCGCTCGCTCAAAATCTCTAGGAGGAGTTCGATCAAATACCAATGCTGTAAACGTCAAAAATGGGGTCAAAATCAGACCTTCAATCTAAAATGGCCGACTTCCTGTGATATTTACACTATGACATTAATTGTAAATTCTGAGCGCCTTGGTGAGCTCTAACACTGTACCAAATCGCATGTCTCTACGATGAAGTAAGTGAATAGCAAAGGGTCCTTTGAAAATTGCTAGGTGGCGCCGTTGAGGCATTAGGTCACGCCCACCAAAGTTTGTTATGGATTCCTGTTGGGGGGTGGATAAGGATGCATCCAAGTGAGTTTTAAGCAGCTCGGCCCAAAAATGTGGTATTCAGAGCCAAACGTATGGCAGCGGCGTTTGAGGTGACTTCACCAAGCCGCCACGCTCTCCTGCTCCATCGAATCCACTTGGGGCTGGAATCCACAATACATCAACATGTCTTCCGTCTCTGGACACAGTTTCATGTTGATTAGCTCAGAGGGGTAACATAGCGACCGTTTACAGCAAAACATGACACTTCCTGTTGTCAGGGGGCGTGGCCTAAGTGATGTCATAATTTGACCATTGGATATTAAAGAAGACCCAATGATGATCAATCACAGAAAGTTTGGTGCCTCTATGTGTTTCTGTGTAGGAGATATAACAGTTTTATTTTTTGTGGCGAGTAGGTGAACTTTGACCCCTGCTAACACCCCTTCAACATGCTCAAAAACTCACCGTTTTGATAACTTTTAATTGGCCATGCCTTATGATCAGACTGACCGAGTTTCAAGCCGCTCGCTCAAAATCTCTAGGAGGAGTTCGATCAAATACCAATGCTGTAAACGTCAAAAATCGGGTCAAAATCAGACCTTCAATCTAAAATGGCCGACTTCCTGTGATATTTGCACTATGACATTAATTGTAAATTCTGAGCGTCTTGGTGAGCTCTAACACTGTACCAAATCTCATGTCTCTACGATGAAGTAAGTGAATAGCAAAGGGTCCTTTGAAAATTGCTAGGTGGCGCCGTTGAGGCATTTTTCTTTAGATTTTTATGAGGACCTTAAAATACAAAATTTTTAAACAGTCTTCATGCGTCCGCCAAGTTTGGTGAGTTTTTGAATATGATAAATCCCCCAAAAAGGCCCCTCTTTAGGGGGGCAGAATAAAAATAATAATAATAATAAGAAACAACACAGAAACAATAGGCCTTCGCAGCGCTTCGCTGCTCGGGCCTAATAATAAGAAGAAACAACACAGAAACAATAGGCCTTCGCAGCGCTTCGCTGCTCGGGCCTAATTAAAGCCGCAAGCGGCGTCGATCGGCCCTCGCAGCCAAGCGCCGCTCCGGCCTATTGGCCACCGCGGGGGTTCGCGCACCGCCGGCCGCCAGCCACCGCAGAAACTGTCACGCATTTTCCCCGCCCGTCCGCCGGGAGATTCCCACGAACGCATTCGGCAGCGCTCCCCCACGACTCACAACAAATCTGGTGTAGATCGGTCGATGCAGCGAGGATATACAGCCGTTGAATATTGATATTGCATTTGGCCACTGGGCCGGACAAAATCGTTCGGTGGGCCGGATCCGGCCCGCGGGCCATACGTTTGACACCCCTGGTTTAAACATTAGTATACCAATTTAATCAAAGGTATCTTACTACCTGTTAATCCAGCTTCATGTGAAAAGTTAACAAAACCTTTTTAGTTATTTAAAGTTAATTGTTATTTCATGTGTTTAAGGGTTTTGTTTCTTGCATTAAGACAGCTTTTATGAAAGTTTGACAGTTAAATTGGTGGATACACACCCAAAAGTAATAATGTAAAAGTAACACTTTAGCAATATTCCACGTGTATGTTGTGTACCAACTTTCGTAATTCTATCTTAAAGCATGGCTTGGGGCTGATCATTTAAAATATTCTAGGGGGCGCTATAGAAAAATTAGGTCACGCCAACCAAAGTTTGTTATGGATTCCTGTCGGGGGTGGAAAAGGATGCATCCAAGGGAGTTTTAAGCAGCTCGACCCAAAAATGTGGAATTCAGAGCCAAACGTATGGCAGCGGCGTTTGAGGTGACTTCACCACACCACCACGCCGCCCTGCTCCATCGAATCCACTTGGGGCTGGAATCCAAAACAGCAACATGTCTTCTGTCTCTGGATACATTTTCATGTTGATTAGCTCAGAGGGGTAACATAGCGACCGTTTACAGCAAAACATGACATTTCCTGTTGTCAGGGGGCGTGGCCTAAGTGATGTCATCATTTGACCATTGGATATGATAGAAGACCTGATGATGATCAATCACAGATAGTTTGATGCCTCTGTGTGTTTCTGTGTAGGAGATATAACTGTTTTATTTTTTGTGGCGAGTAGGTGAACTTTGATCCCTGCTAACGCCCCTTCAACAAGCTCAAAAACTCACTGTTTTGATAACTTTTAATTGGCCATGCCTTATGATCAGACTGACCGAGTTTCAAGCCGCTCGCTCGAAATTCCTAGGAGGAGTTCGATCAAATACCAATGCTGTAAACGTCAAAAATGGGGTCAAAATCAGACCTTCAATCTAAAATGGCCGACTTCCTGTGATATTTGCACTATGACATTAATTGTAAATTCTGAGCGTCTTGGTGAGCTCTACTACTGTACCAAATCTCATGTCTCTACGATGAAGTAAGTGAATAGCAAAGGGTCCTTTGAAAATTGCGAGGTGGCGCCGTTGAGGCATTAGGTCACGCCCAACAAAGTTTGTTATGGATTCCTGTCGGGGGCTAGATAAGGATGCATCCAAGTGAGTTTTAAGCAGCTCGGCCCAGAAATGTGGAATTCAGAGCCAAACGTATGGCAGCGGCGTTTGAGGTGACTTCACCACGCCGCCACGCCCCCCTGCTCCATCGAATCCACTTGGGGCTGGAATCCACAACACACCAACATGTCTTCTGTCTCTGGACACAGTTTCATGTTGATTAGCTCAGAGGGGTAACATAGCGACCGTTTACAGCAAAACATGACACTTCCTGTTGTCAGGGGGCGTGGCCTAAGTGATGTCATCATTTGACCATTGGATATTAAAGAAGACCCAATGATGATCAATCACAGAAGGTTTGGTGCCTCTGTGTGTTTCTGTGTAGGAGATATAACAGTTTTATTTTTTGTGGCGAGTAGGTGAACTTTGACCCCTGCTAACGCCCCTTCAACATGCTCAAAAACTCACCGTTTTGATAACTTTTAATTGGCCATGCCTTATGATCAGACTGACCGAGTTTCAAGTCGCTCGCTCAAAATCCCTAGGAGGAGTTCGATCAAATACCAATGCTGTAAACGTCAAAAATAGGGTCAAAATCAGACCTTCAATCTAAAATGGCCGACTTCCTGTGATATTTGCACTATGACATTAATTATAAATTCTGAACGTCTTGGTGAGCTCTACAACTGTACCAAATTTCACGTCTCTACGATGAAGTAAGTGAATAGCAAAGGGTCCTTTGAAAATTGCTAGGTGGCGCCGTTGAGGCATTTTCCGTTAGATTTTTGTGATGACCTTAAAATATAAAATTTTTAAACAGTCTTCATGCATCTGCCAAGTTTGGTGAGTTTTTGAATATGATAAAGCCCCCGAAAAGGCCCCTCTTTAGGGGGGCAGAATAAAAATAATAATAATAATAAGAAGAAGAAACAACACAGAAACAATAGGCCTTCGCAGCGCTTCGCTGCTCGGGCCTAATTAAAACCGCAAGCGGTGATGATCGGCCCTCGCAGCCAAGCGCCGCTCTGGCCTATGGGCCACCACTAGGGTACGCGCACCTCCCGCCGCCAGCCACCGCAGAAGCTGTCATGCATTTTCCTCACCCGTCTACCATGCAATACACACGTATGCGTTGGGCAGCGCTCCCCCACGACTCACAAAAAATCTGGTGCAGATCAGTCGATGCACCGAGGAGACACAGCCGTTGAATAATGAAAATGCATTTGGCCACCGGGCCGGACTAAATCGTTTGGCGGGCCAGATGCGGCCCGCAGGCCGTATGTTTGACACCCCTGGTTTAAACACTAGTATACAAATTTAATCAAAGGTATCTTACTAGCTGTTAATCCAGCTTCATGTGAAAAGTTAACAAAACCTTTTTAGTTATTTAAAGTTAATTATTTCATGTGTTTAAGGGTTTCGTTTCTTGCATTAAGACAGCTTTTATGAAAGTTTGACAGTTAAATTGGTGGATACACACCCAAAAGTATTATGTAAAAGTAACACTTTAGCAATTGGAATATTGCTAAAGTAACACGTTAGCAATATTCCACATGTGTATGTTGTGTACAAACTTTAGTAATTTCTAACAGACCACTTCACTCTCAGAAAGCAGGTCTGCTGGTGGTTCCTAAAGTCTGTAAAACCAGAATGGTAGGCAGATCCTTTAGCTATCATGCTCCTCTCCAGTGGAACCAACTCCCAGTTTTGGTCCGTGACGCAGACACCCTGTCTACTTTTAAGACTAATCCTTAAACTTTCCTTTTTCCATCCATCTATCGTCTTCCGCTTATCCGGGGTCAGGCCGCGGGTGTAGCAGCTTCAAGAAGGAGGCCCAGACCTTCCTCTCCCCAGCCACTTGGGCCACTTCCTCCGGGGGAATCCCAAAGCGTTCCCAGGCGAGCATAGTCTCTCCAGCGTGTCCTGGGTCTTCCCCTGGGCCTCTTCCCGGTGGGACGTGCCCAGAACACCTCACCAGGGATGTGTCCAGGAGGCATTCTAACCAGATGCCCGAGCCACCTCAACTGGCTCCTCTCAATGTGAAGGAGCAGCGGCTCTACTCTGAGTCCTCCCCGGATGACTGAGCTCCTCACCCTATCTCTAAGGGAGAGCCCAGACACACTATGGAGAAAACTCATTTTGGCCGCTTGTATCCGGGATCTCGTTCTTTCGGTCACGACCCAAAGCTCATGACCATAGATGAGCGTAGGAACGTAGATCGACTGGTAAATCAAGAGCTTGGCCTTTTGGCTCAGCTCTTTCTTCACCACAACGGACCGGTACAGCGCCCGCTTCACAGCAGACGTCGCACCAATCCGCCTGTCGATCTCCCGCTCCATCTTCCCCTCATTCGTGAACAAGACCCCAAGATACTTGAACTCCTCCACTAGAAGCTAGCTCTTGGGACTTTCCTTTTTGACAAAGCTTATAGTTAGAGTGGTTCATGTTACCCTGAGCTACCTCTATAGTTATGCTGCTATAGGCTTAGGCTGCTGGAGGACATCAGGGTCTATTGTTCTTCAATTGTGCATGACTGTTGTCATTTCAGCTTTTAACTTTTTGTTTTTTCTATTTTTTCTTCATAGTAGGTACACCTGGTCTGGCGTTCTGTTAGCTGTGACATCATCCAGGGAAGACAGATCACCTGCTATTACCATCTAATGTAAAACAGATTACTGGATCAATGTGTGCTTCTGTGCTTTTTTGTCTGTCTTGTTGTGTCTCTTCTCTCTCTTTTGTAACCCCCAGTCGGTCAAGGCAGATTACCGTTCATACTGAGCCCGGTTCTGCTGGAGGTTTTTCCTTCCTGTTAATGGGGAGTTTTTCCTTCTGCTGTCACTTCATGCTTGATCAGTATGAGGGATTGCTGCAAAGCCATGTGCAATGCAAACGACTCTCCCTGTGGCCCTACGCTTCTTCAGGAGTGAATGCTGCTTGTTACGACTTTGATGCAATCAACTGGTTCCTTTATATAGGAATTTCTTTTACCAATCTGGATAATCTGATTTAATATGTATAATCTGATTGATTTTGACACTGTAAACTGCCTTTAGATGACATGCAGGCATGGACTGGTAATCAGGCGTACCGGGCATTTTCCCGGTGGGCCGACGTGCTGTTTGGGCCGGCAGACCCGACATGTATATTAATAATATGTATTATTATTACTATTATTATTTTATATATCTGCCTCGTTATATTTGCATAATGCATGAAGAAAAATAAAATCAGCAGCGCAAGAGTCTGTTCCGATCATCCGGCCCTTACCACAGGCTACTGCAGCCCATTGGTTATCATCCCTGACAGTCTAAAGGGCTAGGCCATTCATAAAGTAGAAAAACACCTTCACGCTCAATGTGGAACTTTGTGCAGCGGTGTTCACAGTAGTAATGGATAAGAAACGCAAGGGAGGCGCAGAGAAACTGCACGAAAAAAAGAAACGAGTTCTTCAAACGGATGCTGCGAAATGTGTCAAACTGACTGACATGTTCCCAACAGCAGGCCCTTCATCTGCTCCGGTGTCTGATGTAAAATATGGTGGTGGTGGTTGTAGTCAGTGATGTGCGGTAGGGTTCATAGCTGGTGAGGCACTGACATCATCAGAGTCAGATTTACAAAGATATACACTCTACAGAGTAGACTCGTTGCAAAGTGCTGAAGGAGACTGATTGAGCCAAATAAATTCACCAAGATACATGGAAAAATATTGGTTCTTTGATGAAAATAAAATTGTCATTTGATTGGTAACAGTTTATGAGTTATGATGGATTTCTGCATTTGTAACACATTCTAAAACTATAACCCACATTACGCACATTTTATCACAAAAACAAAACATGAATAAGTATCGCTGTCTTACCTCTACTTATAATTTAAGTCTCTGCGGCGCTCTTTCTGAACAAAAATATCATCATTTTCCGGTAAAAGTTCCCTTTATCTTCTTCAGTTTTAAAAGTCTCTCTGTCTCAATGGAGCTCACTGCCAGGGAGGAAAGCCTTCCCTGATCAGTCCTGTTCCAGCTGTATGTTTAGAGTCTTTTTAGTGCTTTACTTGTTTAGCAAAACTCGCTAATAAAACATCAATAACTTGTTTTGACTCTACTATTTGGGGATCACGAGCGGTGCCCCTTGAGCGCCCCCTGCCTAGCGGCCAAGGAACTGCCGGCCTCACCTACAACCAGTTCTTTGCTGTTTATGATCGGCCAGCACCACGAAAACATGTTATCTGCACACAGTTTGATGACCAAAACACAATTCGTAATCCACATATATTAAATTGTGGAAAATCAGTTCATAACTGTTTGAACAATTGAATTTATGATCTAGAGACAGGAAGATGCATTCACAGAATGGAAGTCAGCACAGTTAACATGGGATTGCGCAATCCCAGGGGAGGCCAAGCTCGCTGCGGCCTCACCGGCTTCGCTATGAAGCGCCACCAAGGATTTACATGAAAAATAGCGAAAAGTCTGCGATTTTAAAGAAAATATGATCAAAAATTAGGAAATTAGATAAATAAAATACTTATTACAAATGACTGAGTAAATCAAAATTTATATTATGTTATTATATATTTTCTTTCTTTCCATGATGACAAGTGAGGCATTTCTCTGGTTCACTTTGTCATTGGCATCCTTTTTTACACAGTGAGTGCACATTAGTCCAATGTTACCCTACAGTATCTGGAAGACTGAATAGATCTGATGAGCAACTTACAATAACTTCTTATAATGATGTAACGTGATGTGTGATTGACCGTGACACCTCTCTTTCTCTCTCTCTCTCTCTCTGATCTAAGAATAGTTGCTGTGCTGTGGTGGAGTTTACATTTTACAGTGTTAATAAATTAAGATTTTGGAAGTATTTTAAGTGTCCACTCTCACTAATTTCCATTATCCTGACTTCAAGGTATTGCACAGTTGGTATTGCACAGTTGGTATACACATTCAGTACACAAAAAAAATGTGGTGGGCCAGTCTAATCCAAAATGCCAGGGCCGATTTTTTTGTCCCAATCCACCCCTGATGACATGTTTCATGATTTGGCGCAATATAAATAAAAACTGAAATGTATTGAACAAGAGTTTGTCAGTTTTCAAGCAGGATTTGTATATCTGTTCAACTTAAATATATAAGGAAACCAAAGAGTTAAGATCACTTACTTACCAAGAGAAATTCCTTTGGGGTTTATTTGTGGTCTCTTGCTGACACCTGTTGGATGATGATGGTATTTGATACCATGTCAACATGGTGTCAAAATTCAGATTTCAATGTAAAATGGCTTACTTCCTGTGATACTTGCACTATGGCATTAATTGTAAATTCTGAGCATCTTGCTGAGATCTACAACTGTACAAAATTTCATTACTCTACGATGAAGTAAGTGAATAGCAAAAGGTCCTTTGAAAATTGCTTGGTGGCGCTATAGAGAAACTAAGTCCTGCTCACTAAAGTTTGTTATGGATTCCTGTTGGGGGGTGGATAAGGATGCATCCAAATGAGTTTTAGGCAGCTCGGCCCAAAACTGTGGAATTCAGAGCCAAACGTATGACAGCAGCGTTTGAGGTGAATATGGCACGCCGCCACGCCCCCCTGCTCCATCGAATCCAGTTGAGCCTGAAATCCACAACATACCAACATGTGTTCTGTCTGTGGACACAGTTTCATGTTGATTAGCTCAGAGGGGTAACATAGCGACCGCTTACAACAAAACATGACACTTCCTGTTGTCAGGGGGCGTGGCCTAAGCAATGTCATCATTTGACCATTGGATATTATAGGAGACCTGATGATGATCAATCACAGAAAGTTTGGTGCCTCTGTGTGTTTCTGTGTAGGAGATATAACACTTATTTTTTGTGGCGAATAGGTGAACTTTGACCCCTGCCAACGCCCCTTCAGCATGCTCAAAAACTCACCGTTTTGATAACTTTTGATTGGCCATGCCTTATGATCAGACTGCCCGAGTTTCAAGCCGATCGCTCGATATCTCTAGGAGGAGTTAGATCTTATACCAATGCTGTAAACGTCAAAAATGGGGTCAAAATCAGACTTTCAGTCTAAAATGGCCAACTTCCTGTGATACTTGCACTATGACATTAATTGTAAATTCTGAGCGTCTTGTTGAGCTCTACAACTGTACCAAATTTCATGTCTCTATGACGAAGTAAGTGAATAGCAAAGGGTCCTTTGAAAATTTCTAGGTGGCGCCGTTGAGGCATTTTTCTTTAGATTTTTGTGACGACCTTAAAATACAAAATTTTTAAACAGTCACCATGCATCTGCAAAGTTTGGTGAGTTTTTGAAAATGAGAAAGCCCCCAAAAAGGCCCCTCTTTAGGGGGGCAGAATAATAAGAATTAACACTACAGATACAATAGGCCTTCGCAGCGCTTAGCTGCTCGGGCCTAATAATTAACACTACAGATACAATAGGCCTTCGCAGCGCTTAGCTGCTCGGGCCTAAATATTGTAAAAACTAAATCAATACCCCAACATTTCTTATAGTCAAATTTTCAAGGATAAAAAACATATAAAATCACTTAAATGTTTACAAAGTTTTTTTTGTTTTTTTTTATAACAATGTCGTCTTCTTTCTTCCAGACGTTCTTAGAAGGACAGTGACTTCCCACAGCCACTCAATATGACCGTGATGAATCTTCGAAATAGAACTTCAACACACAGGTAGACTGCCTGTGGTGTCAAGAACCAGAGGGTTTTATTATGACCCTGTGTCTGTTCTAGTTACAGCTGACTGAGCCCAATCAGCTGACCCGCTCCTTTAGACCTCCTGAACCTCCTTCAACGACCTCTGGGGTTCTGCCGCTGGCGCACACTGGCTCCAGTGAAACCACGTATTACCTTTTCCTCTCAATCTGTGAGGTTCTTTCAACCACCTGGAAGGGTCCCGTGAACCTCGGCTCCAACCACTTTCTTTTGATGACATTGAGCCAAACCCAGTTGACGTCTGGAGGTGGTGCCCCTCCTTCTCCTTCCTTGGGATTTCCTTGTATTCTGGTGTACGCCTCCACAACAGTCTGTAACTGAGAGAAATACTCCTTATTCATCAGTTTCTGCAAGTTGCCCGTAGTTCCCGGTGGTCGACGTTGGGGCCCAGGAAAACTTCTTCCAGTCTCCAACTCGTAAGGAGTGTATCCTGTGGTGGAATTAACTGAAGACCTGATTGACATCAGAGCGAGATGCAAGGCATCAACCCATGATAATTTAGTCTGTGCACAGATTTTAGCCAGTTTATTTTTCAGGTTTTGATTCATCCTCTCGACCTTCCCTTGTGATTGAGGGTGATACACGGTGCCAAACCTGTGTGTGAGTCCTAAACTGGACTCCACTCGTTGCAGGTCCTGGTTCTTGAAGTGGGTTCCATTATCAGTCCTTATCTTTTCAGGGAACCCGTGCCTGGGAATGTAATGGTTAATAAGGCATTTTATCACAGTTTTGCTGTCCTCTCTTTTAGCAGGCCAGGCCTCTGGCCACCCTGTAAAAGCGTCCACACACACCAACAAATACTTGAAGCCTCCAACAGGGGTCACCATGTCTGTGTAATCAAGAATAACTTCCTTCCCAGGGATTGTGATCAAAGGAAATTTTCCCTGCAAAGGTTTCAAAGTCTTCCTTGAGTTATATTAACCACACACTGTACAACTTTTTACAAAATGCTTGACCATGTCCAACATAAATGGATGCCACCACTGCTTCAAGTTTTCCATCATCTGTCTTACACCGACATGTCCTACCCCATGTGCTTCAGAAAAAAGCTCCTGTTTCAATCCTGGAGGAAACATGCTTCCATCTGGCCCTCTCCAACATCCTTCCTGCTCTGACGCTCCTCTGAGCCTCCACATATTCTTCTCCTCTGAGGCTGCTCTGCTCTGCAACTGTTTGATCTTTGTCATGCTCAATTCTTCTCTCAGCTCCTCTTCCACAGTCACCATCATCATCTGAGGCGCATATCCAGCGGCTGCTTTGGCAGCCTGGTCTGCAGCCTGATTCCCTAATGCAACGTCTGAATTACTGTTATCGTGTCCTCTGCACTTGATCACAGCAATTCTGGCCGGCAATAACAAGACTTCGGCAAGTTCTCTCATCTCCATCTCGTGTTTTATCGGTTTTCCCCCCGCTGTCAAAAATCCTGCTCTCAACCATTGACATAACTCCACATGAACTGCTCCTGCCGCATATGCTGAATCCGTATATATATTTACCTCTTGTTGTTCTGCCAACTTCAATGCCTCAATCACTGCTATTAGCTCTGCTCTCTGCGCTGACTGAGGTCCTTGTAACCTTTCTGCCTTCCTTGTTACAAATCCTGTGTCTGTTTGTTCCACTACAGCATATGCCGCTTTCAGTCCTTCACTTTCATGTCTGAAACAACACCCATCTGTAAACAACTGTCTCACCTGTGGGCCTTCAATAGGACTAGCTTCCAAATCTGGTCTCACCCTTTCCATCCTGGAGACCAATTCCTCACATTGATGGGGTTCGCCATCCGTCATGCCATCTGCCATGTTTATGCCTTCATGTGTGAATGTGATGTTGGGTGCTTCCAAGATTTTGGAAAACCTGTGTTGTCTGAGTGCAGTCATAGTGAAGCTTTGTGAATTTACATAAGCCACAACACTATGACTTGTCAAAATATTTAAAGTATGTCCCACGACTAAATGTGCAGTCTTTTGAATCAATCTGGCTATTCCTGCTGCATATTGTGTGCATTGGGGGTGACGTTTTTCCATGTTGTCCAACATTACTGATATGTACATTAGCGCTTTCCTCTCTCCCCCTATTTCCTGGAAAAAACTCCATAAAGTGCTAGTTTTGTTGCAGAAAACATGCAACAAAAATGCAGCAGATGCAAGTCTTTGTTTAAGCAAAACAAATGCTTCTTCCGCTTCCTGAGTCCCAATCAAAAGATTATTTAGTTTTCTCATACCTTGCGTCTTCACGAGGTCCCTCAAAGGTTGCGTCAGATCAGTGTACCCGGGAATGTAGTTACGACTGTAACCAGTTAATCCCAGAAAAGACAGCATGTCTTTCACGCGCATCGGTTTAGGATGTGTTAAAATGCTCTGCTTATGACTGGAAGACATACTGGTTTTTCCTGCGGAGATAACACGGCCCAGGAAAGAAACCTGTTTCCTGGCAATTTGCAATTTATCGTTACAGACCTTGAAACCATGTTGATGCAGGTGTCTCAAAACTAGCTCCGTGGCCTGAAGACAGATCTCGGCAGTAGGTGAAGCCAACAACAGGTCATCTACGTACTGAATAAGCGTGGTGTTTCTCGGCAGAGGACATGTCTGTAAAACATCTTTCAAAACCTGATTAAAGATACCTGGTGATAGGGCAAATCCCTGTGGCAGTCTGGTGTAACGTAGCTGGCGACCTCTATAAGTGAATGAAAAAACATCTCTGCATTCTTCAGCCAAAGGAAGACAGAAAAATGTGTTTGCCAATGTTAGGATATCAACAAGGTCAAGTGGAACGAACTGTTTATCCCAGGACTGTCTGCCACACTTGGATAACACCGGACAACGAGGAAAGGACTCATCTGTCTGATAGCGTCCCGGAGTTGACACCGTTTATCTACTGATGACGCAGTTTGGATATGTACGGCCTTTTATGGGTGTTAACCTAAACTCCTTTATAATGTATGTGTGATGAGAAATCGGGGCTTCCTGCCGATCAGGAGCCCATCAGCGCTGGTGTGACTGTAACTGTTTCTCTGTCTTTATGTAGATAAAATATAACTAAAAGTATACTTGTCTGTTTTATGCATCCGACATTCAAGGTAATAAGTAAGTGGGGGTCGCCTGACTGGGTAAAACGAGCCGGGTCCACCGAGGGTGTTTCAACGTAGACTGAGCACGGTGAAAACAATAACACCAAGTCGATACATGTGTACCACTGATGAGAGGGCTCCAAACTGGAAATGGCCACATATGGGTTAGGTCCAGAGATTGTAGGTGTTCTTAAAACAGAATTTATGGCTCTAAGATCATGTGCCATGCGATATTTACCAGTTTTTTTCTTTTCCACTGGAAGAATGGGTGTGTTCCAGGCTGAGACAGAGGGTTCTAATACTCCAGCTGCCAAAATGCCTGCAATTGTGTCAGCGATGCCTTCCTCTGCCTGAGGTTTATGTGGATACTGATTCACCCAAACAGGAGAGTCAGTCGTAACCTGAAATGAAACTGGAGCACATCAAACTAATCCCACCTCCGTGGGACTGGTTGCCCAGAGTTGTGATGGGAGAGCATCCAACATCTCTGCTGCTTTATGGTGGTCAGTACGTTCCCTGCCATGTTGTCGAGTTAAAAGCTCATGTTTCAAGAGAACCTTGTCAGTTACATCACAGACAATTTGATAAGTATTAGTAGAGTTTGAAAACAACAAACCTGCAATGCTGGAAATTACTCATCTACCCAGCCGATCGGTACATGACCGCCAGCGCCTGCTGGAGTTACGACCATGTAGTGTTTTTGGACTCATAACCACTACTACGCTTGATTGTTTACGCGGCTTCGGAGTCCTCCGGGAACGAGTTCCAGAGGCCTACGGTGCCGCGGACTCGCCGAGCAGCTCACCCCGAAGGAGGGCCAAGCGAAAGCGGTGCAGCCGGCTGAAGAAACGCGGCTGTCGCGGGGGTTTAGTAGCTAGGCTAAAGGCTAACCCCTTCAGATCGCCGCTCCCATCCATCCTGCTGTCCAATCCTATCTCTGAGCTGCAATCTGCACACACAGAGGGTGTTTTCATCATTGCTGGGGATTTTAACCAGGCAAATATGAAAACTGTTCTCCCTCAGTTCTACCAACACGTGGATTTTGCAACTCGGGGAGAGAACACCCTAGACTTAGTTTACACAAATATTAAAGGCGCATTCAAGGCAGCCCCCCGCCCCCACCTCGGCTCTTCAGACCACCTTTCTGTGATGCTATTTCCTGCATACAGGCCCCTGCTGATCAGAGCTAAACCTACAGTGAGGCAGGTGAGGGTGTGGACTGAGGGGGCAATGGAGGCGCTCCAGGACTGTTTTGAATGCTCTGACTGGGACATGTTCAAAGCTGCAGCAACATATGAAGACAAGATCAACATTGATGAGTACGCCATGACTGTGTCAGCCTACATCAACAAATGCATTGAGGACGTCAGCACCACTAAGACCATCATCACCCGAGCCAACCAAAGACCCTAGATTACTGAGGAGATCCGTCAAGCGTTGAAAGCACAGAACTCAGCCTTCAAGTCTGGTGACAAGGAGGCACTGAGGACAGCGAGAGCCAACCTGAACCGTGCCATCAGGTTAGCGAAGCGGAACCACACTAAGAAAATTCAGGAGCTTTTCCATGACGGCAGCAACACCAGGAGCATGTGGAAAGGCATACGGGCGATCACTGAATACAACACGCCCTCACCCCCGGTGGGTGAAGTTGATGCTGACTTCCTCAATGGACTAAATAACTTCTTTGGGAGGTTTGAGACACTAAAAAGCACTCCAGCAGTGAAGGCTGTTCCCCATCAGGAAGAGGAGGTGCTCTGCCTTGACACCGCCGACGTGTGGAAGACTTTGAGGAGAGTCAACCCGCGGAAGGCCCCAGGTCCCGACAACATACCTGGGCGGGTGCTCAAGGAGTGTGCAGGTCAGCTGGCTGGCAAGCCACAGTGCCAGCATGCTTTAAGTCTGCCTCCATCATTCCAGTGCCGAAGAAACCTCAAGTCACCTGTTTCAACGACTACCGGCCTGTTGCACTGACTCCCATCATGATGAAGTGCTTTGAAAGGCTGGTGAAACAACACATCGTCTCCAGTCTCCCCCCAACATTCGACCCGTTCCAGTTTGCCTACCGGCGGAACCACTCCACTGAGGACGCCATCTCCTCTGCTCTTCACCTGAGCCTGGCACACCTGGAGGAGAAGAACACCCACGTGCGGATGCTGTTCCTGGACTTCAGTTCAGCGTTTAACACCATCATCCCACAGCACCTGGTAGGAAAACTAGAACATCTGGGCTTCAGCACATCTTCGCAACTGGCTGCTGGACTTCCTCACCAACAGACCTCAGTCAGTCTGGGTCGGACAGAACACCTCTGATGTCATCACCCTCAGCACAGGCTCCCCTCAGGGCTGCGTCCTGAGCCCCCTGCTGTTCACCCTGATGACACACGACTGCGTCCCCAGGTTCACCACCAATCACATCGTGAAGTTTGCTGACGACACAACGGTGGTGGGCCTGATCAGAGACGACAACGACCTGGACTACAGAGAGGAGGTGGAGCAGCTGGTGGGCTGGTGCAGAGAAAACAGCCTGATCCTGAACGTGGAAAAGACGAAGGAGATCATCGTCGACTTCAGGAAGAACCGGCCTCACCACGCTCCACTGCTCATCAACAGCTCAGCTGTGGAGGTGGTCAGCAGCACCAAGTTCCTGGGAGTGCACATCACGGACAACCTCACCTGGTCTGTGAACACCACGTCACTGGTGAAGAGGGCACAGAAACGACTGTACTTCGTGCGGAGGATGAGGAAAGCCTACCTGCCCCCGCCCATCCTCACGACCTTCTACAGAAGCACCATAGAGAGCATTCTGACAAGCTGTCTCTCTGTGTGGTGTGGAGGCTGCAATGCCTCCGACTGGAAGAACGTGAGGAGAGTGGTGAGGACAGCAGAAGGGATCATCTGGGCTCCTCTTCCCTCCATAAAGAACATTTCATCCCAGCGCTGTGTGTCCCGAGCCCGTAACATCATAAAAGACCCCTCACACCCCCACCATGGACTGTTCTCCCTGCTACCTTCTGGGAACAGGTTCCGCAGCATCCGCTGTAGGTCCACCAGGTTCTGCAAAAGCTTTTTTCCCTGTTGCCATCAGACTGTTGAACTGCTGAACTCTAAACTGGACTCTGCGCCACATTTGCACATTTGCATCATCACTGCATCTCTATCTAGCATTACAAATGCTGTCGAACTTGTAGTTTTCTAAATGCATTTTTGCACAAATGCCTTTTTGCACCATCATTTCTGCATATACAAATGGTTTTAAATATTCTCCTGTACACCGTGATTGCACACTGTTCTCTTTGCCGTTTTGCATCCAATAACTGCAATTTTATTAATTGATCATGTATGTCCTCTTTCTCTTGTTTCTTCTTCCTCTCCTCATCCTGAGCAACATGCAAATGATGTACTAAATTTTTTTCCCAGCGAGCATTTTTACAACCAGGCATCTCAGAATTTTGTTTCATCAGCTGTGACACTAAAGAAGGTACCCCTTTTAGCACTGCTTCTCTAAATAATTCACCTAAGTTAAATCTATCCCCTTTTGGATTTACACCTGTGTGTTTGATCCATTTCTCTTCAGCTTGAGTTATGTAGTCTTTTGGATGTTGTTGTGGGTCCCAATCAAACTTGGGAACTGCTGCCGGGGTGGATAAGGGAAAATGTTCTCTAATTGCATTTCCCAAACGAGTAATTACTAAACCCAACGAAGTTTCATCCCTGATGCGGGACATTTGAACCTCATATTCAATGTTATCGGCAGTTGAAGTAGGAACGCAACGTCCTAGAACGGCTCTAAAATCACTCAAAGCCAGTTTTGTGCCTTTAGTTAAACTATCGAGTTCGGCCAGCCACGGTCTGCCACCAGCTACAATACTGGGCAATTTATCCACCAGGGTTTGGACATCACCAAATGAGTAAGGGACATATTTTTCTGTCCCCAAATTATTTTGTAACAGGGGCATCTGCACTCCTGTGGGACCTTGAGAACGCATTGACATTGAATGCATGCTGTGAAATCTGTCCTTTAAATTTCTCCTCACACCACGTGTCCTTGATGCTCTCTGCCTCCTTGTAAATTCAGCTTCTTCAGTAGAATGATATAACCCATTATTATCTACCATAAATTCTTCAGCATTGGTTTATCCATCTAAGGAGAACTCCAAAACTGGCGCATCTAACAAATCTGCAGAATCGTCCTCTTGCCAAACACCTTTAAGTGCCATTTTAACTTTAACCTCTGGTTGTGCTGACTGTTGGTTCTTAAACCTGACATCAGTCGAAGCTGCCGGTGTTCTAATTCCTGTTTTCTTGTGATAAACCTGATTTAAGTCTGCTGCTTGCTGTGTTTCCTCTGAGTATAAAGAAGGATTGCCCCAAGGGGGCAATCTTTCTCCAGCTTCCTGAGTCTTCAAATGTGCTCTTCAGCACCCGCTTTCGTCATCTGAGAAATGGGGTGGGCACTAAGCGGGGAGGGAAGCCCTTCAACGGACTGAGACCAGTTCTCGCGAGCTACTCTGGCGAGAAATGGTTCAGCCTTATCTGTCTGCCTTACCTTTTTCCTGGTTGCGTTTCCCAAAATGCAACAAACTAACTTTCTTTTGTTTTTGCATACATTCATTCATATGTTTCTTGCTTTTAACATACTGTTTTACCAAATACTTGCCAAGCGGTTCACCATTTTCCAGCCGTTTCTCTTCTGCCGTAACAGCTTCAACGACTTTCTGCCTCCACTCAGACTGCGTCGTTTTGTCCAAGTTTTCATGCGTTTCAACAAAACCCATCAGCGCCTCGACCTGTTCTCCCAACGATTTCCAGGGAATATTCTGATCAAATGCTCCTTCCATGATCCTCGCCTTCTTACAAACTGCACTTAACTCGACACAGTACTTTTCCACCGTAACTACTACATGTACAAAGTGATTCACAGCTAGAGATACGCATACGTAACCACTCGCGCGCGCGCACACACACAAACCTCGATTCTGCGTACACACCCAGACAGACTCACACCGGAGCCGCAAACTCCGCTCTTTGTTTACTCACACAATGGATCCCATTTTAACCGAGACAAACTGTTGAACAAGACATGACAAACATAACATATTAAGACAGACAGCTTGCGCGACACGGAGACCTTTGTCCTTTCCGTATTCGGCAGAATTCTCTAATTGTATTAAACAAATCGCCTGATCTCACTGCCGTGCTTCCGAAAAACACTGTTTTTGGAAGCTAAGAGACAATTTAAATTATCTCTCTGGGATCCCTTTTATTCTATCTGTATTATTCTATTACAGTTTCACCAATTCAGGGTCTTAACTGTCCTTAGCCTCAACTTTTAGAGATGTTTACGTATCTTGACCGTTCCTATCACTGCGCTTCTTTCGGAAGTCCCATATTCCAGAGATAGCGCTTCATCTCAGCCCTAAAAATCATCAGAACTCGTCAGCCTGAAGTTAAGGTGGCCAAATCTTAGAACTATTTTTTTCTTTGTATTTTATCTTATTGTTTCTATCTTGTTTTACTTTTTGACATAGACTTAAACATAAATCCCATTCAGTCCTTTCTCGGTTTCAACATAAATTCCATTCAATC
Organism: Fundulus diaphanus; assembly: GCA_037039145.1. Classification (NCBI taxonomy): domain Eukaryota; kingdom Metazoa; phylum Chordata; class Actinopteri; order Cyprinodontiformes; family Fundulidae; genus Fundulus; species Fundulus diaphanus. The sequence continues at coordinate 3,442,797 of CM073125.1, forward strand.
CTCTCATACTAGTTGCTCTGTTCAACCTCTGATATTTTGAGAAGAGTCTCTTATCGACAGCACCACGTAAATTACCAATGGAGAATTTTTAATTTTTTTATTTTCAGTTTCTTTGAGCAAAAATACAAGTAAGATTTATATTGAAATGTTAAGACATTTTAGTAGTGCTCAAAAGGAGTAGGTAGAAGTTCTGAGAACTTATAAGTGTCATGATTTGTTTACCGAAGAACTCAGAAAGCGCACACGGGACTAAAGTTTAAGAGTTTTTATTTAAAGGAAGGGTGCTGGGTGGTGAGTGATGAAGACCGGAGGTTCAGGACTGCAGAAGGTCAGGGATGTAGGTGATGGCAGGAGCTGACGGCCCGGAGAGAGAGAGAGTCCACACTCACAAGTGCTGCTCGGGTAGCAGGCCTCATAGCAACACCAGGACTCTGAGCAGAACTTCTTCTGGGCGGCTAGTCAGGTTAGCAGTTATCAGGAGACACCAGGACACAGAGCAGAGCTTCACCAGAGCAGCTTGACAGGTTAGCAGTTCTTGGGAGACACCAGGGCACGGAGCAGAGCCTTTCCGGAGCAGCTAGTCAGGTTAGCAGTTCACAGGAGACACCAGGGCACAGAGCAGAGCTTCACCAGAGCAGCTTGACAGGTTAGCAGTTCTCAGGAGACACCAAAAAACAGAGCAGAGCTTCTCCGGAGCAGCTAGTCAGGTTAGCAGTTCACAGGAGACACCTGGACAGAGAGCAGAGCTTCTCCAGGAACGAACAGCAGAATACAAAGACTTACAGAGGGACTGGCATGGAGTGGTGGATAGCAGAAGACGGCCCAGTGCTGAACTGAAGACAGAGGGAGGTTTAAATAGAGCACTGGGCACAGAGGCAGGAGTCAGGGGAAACAAGGTCTGGCTAATTAACAAGTAAATGATTATCAGGTGTGACTGACTGCTGAGGAGGTGAAGTGAAAATTGACAGAAAATAACTGATGACTGAAAACTAACAATAAATAAAGTCAAACCTAACCCAAAAGAGATGAAAAAATGAAAATAACAGAAAAACAAAACCAAACCAAAACTCAACCATGACAATAAGAACCTACCCCCAATTACAATATTCATGTCATGTAACATATGCAGTCTTTTGATAAAAGGCATTACAAATCAAAGCACACTTACATGAATACAGTGTCTTATTTTAAAGCAATTGTACAGAAGAAGATATCTAGCGGTACTTATTGAAAATGTTACAAATTATCACATTTAAATGTTTGGGTTACATGCATATTTTTTAAAGATGACATATTTATACCTGCTTTTAAATTGTCTTAGCGTGGTATTAAAAATCTCCTTACCTTTTTTCGGGTCGACCCTGTGGTGGTGAAGAAAAGTCCTCCTTCGTGTTCCGAATTTAAAAAGGTCCTCTACTTACAGCCAAATCCGGGGTCACGCGCACCAAGTGTTAAAACTTGGGCCCGTTCCTACTCCATCTTACCACGGCCCATCTCACTCATCCGGTTCGATGATTTGGCAGCAAGGAGAAGAGACAAATAATCAGAGGCAAAACACTTAAAACATACATATATTTATTACAATTTGGAATTCCAAGTTGGGAGACAACTTACAAGTTTTGTCAATGAAGCGGATAGCCTAATCTTATCCCGAAGTGCCTTGCATGAATTGTAAATTGTGTCTCACCGCTTACTCCCTGGTCTTTTAAGACATACGAGCCCCTGAGGGGGTTGGACTGACCCCCCCCCCTTCCTGGAGACATTCAGTCTACAACAGATACGCGCTTCCTGACACTTGGCCGTTAAATTTAATTTATAGCCCTGGCCTGTTTCTTGGGAGTCAACTAATATAATATTCAGAGCCATGAGAAAGTTTTAAAAACCGTTAACTAATCTACAAGGCTATCATATGTCTCCCGTTCTGTCCTGCACCTGGCACCATTACTAAAGTCTGAATGTAGCCATTGTATTCTGCAAGAAACCCTTCATCCCAGGTTACTGTGTTAAAGGTTAATATCTGTATAACTTTAAAATACACTATTATCATATAAATGTGTCATGTTTTTCAAGTGTTTAGCCCACTTGCACATACGAACGGAAGACAAGCACACTTTTAAGATGTTTATTGAGGATACAGACTACTGGGGATTGACAAGCTGGTGGATCGGTCGAGGTCTAAACGTCAGAGCTGGAGTTTACTGCGGAAGAAAGAGGGAATTAATTCAAGAGATCGAACCAGGGAAAATACACCAGAAGCTGTTCCGCTTACCATTTAATCGGGCTAACCTGACCGGGAAAGTAGCGGCAGGGAAACTCTGTGGCCGAAGCTCTCAGTAGATGAACGGTGGCTAGTAGCTGGAGGGCGGACAGATGGTGAGCTGGCGAGGGATCCAGAGCGCGCCCCAGCAGACAGGACACAGATGGATGACCAGAGAGAGTGAACCAGTAGAATCCGGGAAGGGATCTCAGGCCCGGCTTGGTAATACCAAGAGGGTATGAGTGGAGAGCCAGAGCAAAATCTGAGCGACAGGATTCTTGAGGTGCTGGTTCTCCAAGCGAGACGTCGAGGCAGGTGAGTAATCCAAAAACGCAAACTAGGAAAAACAGGAGACTCAACGTTAGTCAAGGTTCGGAGTACAAAAAAGGACTCACAGGTTCAGGTACAGGATCTTGGTCAGAGGCCACGTCGTACCACGACTGAGTTAAGGCTCTGGCGTCTTCCATCTGTCTGAGCTCTCCTTAAGAAACCAGAGGAAGCCGCTCCAAACGCGCCGCAGGTATGGGTCACGCCCCCCAGCCAACTAGAACCACCTGTGAAGCAGAATTAGAGCATGGAAAACAGAGCACCCTGACACTACCCCCCCCCCCAACGGTCGCCTCCTGGCGGCCCAGACGAAGATGTGGAAGGGTGTGAAGACCAAGAGTCATTAATCAAGTCCTTGTTCACAATGGAAGAGCCAGAAACCCATGACCGCTCCTCAGGACTGCGACCCTCCCAATCGACGAGATACTGAAAACCCTTACCTCGTCGACGGGCGTCCACGATCCCGAGGATGCGGGGGTCCCGACTGTCCTGGGTGGGTGGAGGGGGTTCGGTCGGAGGGCAAAGTTCACAGTCCAAAACAGGCTTGATCTGGGACACGTGGAAGATAGGGTGTACTCGGGAGCGAGGAGGCAGACGCAGACGGATGGAGGTTGGACTGATGACAGACTCGACTTCATAGGGTCCAGTGAATAGAGGAGCTAGTTTCTTGGCGGATGGATTGGTGAGAACATCCCTGGACGATAACCAAACCCTCTGACCGGGGCGATACTGGGGGGCAGGTCTACGGCGCTGATCGGCGAACTTCTTGTTCTGCTCTGCTGTGCGTGAGAGAGCAGTGATGGTAGATTTCCAGATGTCTTGGCAGCGAGTGATGTATTTGTTGACAGATGCAAAGGGAATCTTGAGTTCGTCAGTGGGCAGGAGAGGTGGTTGGTATCCCAAGGCTATTTCAAAAGGCGAACGTCCAGTAGCGGATGAGATGTGGGAATTGAGAGCATATTCAACCCAAGGTAAATACTTGTTCCAGGCCGTGGGTGAGGCGGAGGTGAGGCAGCGAAGGGTTGTTTCCAACTGCTGATTCATTCTTTCTGTTTGGCTGTTGGTTTGGGGGTGATATCCGGAGGTGAGAGTGTAGCGGGCACCGAGAGCAGAACAGAAGTGTCGCCAGACCTGTGACACAAACTGGGGGCCCCGGTCAGAAAGGATGTCAACAGGTATGCCATTGGAGTCTGAACACGTGTTTAATCAGGAGTTGGGCAGTCTGAAGGGCGTTTGGCAGTTTACGAATGGAGATGAGATGACAGGACTTAGAAAAACGATCAACGACGGTCAGGATTGTAGTCATGCCTTGGGACATGGGGAGTCCGGTAACAAAGTCTAGGGCGATATGAGACCATGGACGCTTGGGAATAGGAAGAGGACGGAGAAGACCTGACGGTGGTTTATTAGAGGGCTTATTTTGGGCACACACAGGGCAGGCTTGAACATAATTTCTGACGTCAGTAGTCCAAGACGGCCACCAAAATCGTCGGGAGACTTGAGACTGGGTACGATAGATTCCAGGATGGGCGGAGAATTTGGAGTCGTGGCTCCAACAAAGCACATCGGGACGTACAGACTTGGGTACGTATCTTAGTCCAGGGAGGCCAGTTCCAGGATCCGGATCCAGCTTCAGCGCCTGATTAATGCGATCCTCTAGTTCCCAATGCAGCGCTCCTATGGTGCAGGAGGGAGGAAGAATAGGAGTGGGTTCTCTCTCCTGTTCCAGGTGTGTGAATTGACGTGACAGGGCATCTGGTTTTACATTTCTCGAGCCTGGGCAATAATAGCCAGCAGTTCTCTGTCTCCCACGTCATAATTTCGTTCGGCTGGAGACAGCCGACGAGAGAAAAAGGCACATGGGTGTAGTTTGCTGTCGGACTCAGACTGCTGGGACAAAACCGCCCCAACCCCGGTATCAGACGCGTCGATCTCAAGGGTAAACTGTTTAGCTGGGTCAGGATGAATAAGTATAGGAGCCTGAGAAAACTTGGTCTTAAGTTTGTTAAAGGAAGCCTCAGCTTCAGGACTCCAGACGTATGGGACCTTAACGGAGGTGAGGGCGTGCAAAAGGGTTGCTATCCGACTATAGTCTCTAATAAAACGTCGGTAGAAGTTCGCAAACCCTAAAAACCTCTGGAGCTTTTTTCTAGTATCAGGGATAGGCCACTCAACTACTGCCTTTATCTTCTCTGGGTCGGACCTAACTCGTCCACCCTCCAAAATAAGACAGAGAAAAGAGACGGAACGCTGATGAAAATCACATTTCTCAGCCTTCACGAAAAGGCGATTCTCTAAGAGGCGTTGAAGGACCAGACAGACATGTTGTTGGTGCTGTTCAGGACTGCTTGAGTAAATCAGGATATCATCTAAATAGACGAATACAAAGACGTTCAAAAAATCTCGGAGAACGTCATTTACCAAAGCTTGGAAAACTGCTGGGGCGTTACACAACCCAAAAGGCATAACCAAATATTCAAAATGGCCTAACGGAGTCTTGAAAGCAGTCTTCCATTCATCTCCCTTTCTGACCCGGACCAAATGATAAGCGTTACGCAAGTCAAGCTTGGTGAATATAACAGCATTCTGGACTGGTTCTAAGGCTGAAGACAACAAGGGAAGCGGGTACTTTTTCTTAAATGTTATCGGGGGCGTCGGCATTGCGGTGGCTGGGGGATTTCCTCGGGGTCGTCTCTCCTCTTTCCTCGGGGGGGGGGGGGGGGGGTTGCAGATTTCCTGTGAAGGCCCCTCTCGGGCGCACTGCTTTGGTGGCCCCTTTGGGAGTCCGGGGTTACGGGTCCCCTGACTCCTGCCTCTGTGCTCAGGGAAGGTGGGTCTTCGGTTCTCCACAATCACTATCAATATATTTCCTTCTGGATAATTTTCACCTAAACTAGTGCACTTTCACAAACTCCTACAGGTGCTGGGTCCCAGGTATTAAATGTTCACTTATATACAGAAAGGCTATAATTTATTTATTTACTTTCTTTTACTTTATTTTATAGGTATCACATTACACATGTCAGCTTAAATAATAATACATATGATTTAGCAATGGTATCAAGGTGTTACACGATTGTATCTGTTGCTTTATGTCTGTTGGTCGTGCTGTTGTTTTTGTGTCTCTTTCCAGGTGATGGAGCAGACAGAGGACGTTTTATCATTCTCTTCCTTCTATCTCTTCTTTCTTTCACCCTTTTCTTTCTCTTTTTTTTTCTCTTCTTGTTTTTCTTTTACTCTCCTACTTTCCCATTGTAGTGTCCATATAATTTGAAATTCTCCCTGCAGGAATCACAATAAAGCTATTTACACGCACAAATCAAGCGGAGCATTATGGTGAAAGCTGTTTGCTCCACTTGTGAAAGTAAAATCTGTCGAGCTCTATTTGGCATTAAGATATCAATTTTTATTGCCACATTGCTAGACAGGACACTGGGAAAAAAAAATAAAATAAATAAATAAATAAATGTTATCTGATTTAGCCCTCGGAAGTCAATACACAGCCGGAGGGATCCGTCTCTCTTCCCTACAAAAAAGAAACCCGCACCTAAGGGAGAAGAGGAAGGGCGGATTAATCCAGCCGACAGTGAATCACCTATATACTTCTCGAGCGCGTGACGTTCAGACCTCGAGATGTTGTAGAGGCGACTGGAGGGTAGCGGAGCCCCAGGTAGCAGATCGATGGCGCAATCATAGGGGCGATGCGGAGGGAGTGAACACGTCCGACTCTTACTAAACAATAAACGCAGGTCGTGATAATGCTCGGGGACGCGGGTAAGATCGATGGGATCCTCCTGTTCGGGAGAAGAATTCAGGGAATGAGTAACTGGTCGAGCTGATTGTAGGCACCGAGAATAGCAGGCAGGAGACCACGACTCAAGCCGCGACTCGGCCCAATTCAACTGCGGGTTATGAATAGTGAGCCAGGCTAAACCCAGGACCACAGGTGAACGTTTTACCGGAAAAACAAAAAACGAAAGTTGCTCACGGTGATTTCCTGACAAAATTACTTCAAGGGGTTTAGTCTGATGAGTGATGAGAGTGAGTTTCTGTCCATCTAAAGCTGAGACCTGGAGGGGTTCAGATAATTGGGTCGTCTGAATATGAAGTTGTTCAACCAGTTCCTGATCGATTAAATTAAAGTCAGACCCAGAATCAATTAAGGCTGTGACATTAAAACTGTCCCGGTCAAAAACTAATGTTGCCGGCAGGCAGAAACGGGACGAAGCTGAACCAACACAAGATTTGGGGAAAGGATTAACGTCTCGGTCCGCCGCCCTCCCCATTATAGACGACGCACCCGGTCTTTTGGCCGCACCGGACAGGATTTAACAAAATGACCGTCATCGCCATAATATAGGCACTGATCACCTGAGACTCGTTGCTGGCGTTCTTCACTCGTTAAGTGAACACGGCCGATCTGCATGGGTTCGGGGGGTGACGGCGGCCTGATTCCCGACCGTTGTGGACCGGGTAACTGTGGCGGTGGTCCTTGAGACCGTACGGGTCTATCAGATTGGCCCCGGTTACGACTACGTAAACTGGAATCCAAATGAATGGCTAAGGCGACTAAGCCTTCAAAAGTACTTGGTTCCTCAACTCGGGCTAACTCATCCTTTAAACTCTCATCCAAAGCCTGAAAAAATACTGCCTTTAACGGCTTGTCTTACCAAGCAGCGGCTGCAGCAAAAGTGCGAAACTCAACAGAAAAGTCAGATACACGTCTTCCTCGTTGCTTCAACGAGAGTAAGGTCCGTGACTGTTGTACCGGCTCTATCTCCGCCGAATAAACATTTTTAAACTCGGTAATAAATTCCTGAAAGGTACAACCAAACGAATCACAATCTGGAAATCGGGCTTCTGTCCATCTAAGGGCTCGACCAGTTAAAAGACGTAATACATAGGAAATCTTAACATGGTCAGTGGAAAATGTGCGAGAGGAACGATTAAGGACTCGGGGACGAACCCTCTGGGAGAGGAGTTTCAGCAGGTGCCTCGGCTGCCGGAGGTGCGGGGGGCGGAGTGTCCGAAGCTTGAGTGACTGCCGGAGCTAATGCGGAAGTAAATGATGCCGTCAGCTGACCGAGCTGAGCGGCTACTAGCTGGAGTTGTTCATGTAGAATGAACTGCTAGACCTAGCGCCTGTAGTTGCTCCTGCTGTGCGGCTAACTGCCGTCCGAAAGTATCTGCTGGGCTTTTCTGGCCAGAGCCTTCTTCTGTCATGTTTTTCAAGTGTTTAGCCCACATGCAGATACGAACGGAAGACAAGCACACTTTTAAGATGTTTATTGAGGATACAGACTACAGGGGATCGACAAGCTGGTGGGTCGGTCGAGGTCTGAACGTCAGAGCTGGAGTCACGGAAAACAGAGCACCCTGACAAAATGATAATATATTCTCATGATAGCTGCAAGTTTAAATAGAGATGGAACTTCATCAGTGGATAGAGAGTGATTCATTATCCAGGTCATGAAGGGGACAATGGCTGGAGTTGCCAGATTCAATAAGAGCAGAGTAGTAGGAGGCCTTAGCAGCTCTCAGTGCTGTTGAGTAAGCTGTCTGGTGATGTTTGAACGCCAGCTGCTGGACAGTTAGTCCTGTCTGTCTGAATCTGTGTTTAATCTTCCAGCCCTCAGATGTCAGTTTTCTGAGCTCAGCAGTGTACCATGGGGCAAAGCAGCAGGAAGTTACCAGCCATGTTGTTAGGGGTGCAAACCTATCCAAAAGTGACCTGCAGAGTGCTATTGTAATGATGGACATGTTCTTCCAGTGGGAGTGCAGGATCGAGCTTAAAGAGAGTAGAAGAGAGGGTTGATGAGAGCATGTCACAGTCAATGTCCTTCATGTTACGCAAAGTTATGCATGGTTGGTTTTGGTGGCAGATGAAGGAATTATGACATCCAACCGCACCACATAGTGGTCGGAAAAGCAGTGGTCAAGAACCTGGGTGTTTGCAAGAAACACATCCCCTGTGATGGCAAGGTAAAGGGTGTGTCCATGCTTATGTGTGGGTCCATTTACATGCTAGGTAAAAGGAAGGCAGTCCAGAAGGTTCAGGGGCAGAGGACTCTCTGAGAAATACGTCGAGTGCCAGTGCTCTGATGACGTGTCACAGGTGCGACCTCACGTTCAGCGCAGTAGACAGTGGGAATGGTGGCATGATCTGACTGAGTCCAAATGAGCTTTCTCCGGGAGCTTCTATGGATGTACCATGGCCAACAAAACAATCCAGACATGGCACATGTCAGACATGCTGACATGTGCCATAGTTGCTAAGCATGATGAGAAGGTGTAGGATTTCATTCTGGACCCAGATGAAGGGTTGTGTGCAAGAATATGCAGCTGGGGAGAAAGAACCCAGAAAGAAAATCTACATTTGCATTCCAATAGCTGAGACAGGAATCCAGGCCAAATAATAGATGGAGTTAAAAGAATATGGAACAAATTCCTCTGTTAGGAGAGGGTTAAACCCTACAAATGTATTGTCAGGGTGATCAATTACAGTAGCTGAATAGAAGATCTTATTTGTTTCCACATGGGGAATTGCTCTAACTACAGGTTTTAATATGTACACTGCAGCACAGATGGATTTATAATGCAAAGCTGGGGGATCAGAGTTGATGGGAGGCCCAAGTATCAAATATCTCAGAGAGTCAGAGGAGGGCAGGCGTGACAAACGAGGTGTCCTCCACAAACTTTCAGCATGGGAATCTCCCACAAGAGAGCAAAAAAAGAGCAAGTCATTTATACAATGTAGGCAAGATTTTCATCTGTGCTGGAGCTGCAGAAAGATTACTGGCTTTTTAACAATAAACAAATGACTGTATAAAAGGAACACGGTTTCCCACGTTCTTTACCTAAAGATAAAGGTACATAAAGGTAAACATGGGAAACCATGTTCCTTTTATAGTAATTTCTTTAAAATAATAGTAGAAATAGTAATTTCTTTATTGGGTGTTAAAAAATCCAGTAGTTCTCTGCAGCTCCTTCCTTTAAGAAAGGTAAAGAACATGGGAAACCTGCCGGACTTCTGGCAGTGATATATGACCGTACAACACACAGGACTAAAATTGAGAGTTTTTATTGAAAGGTTGATGGGATGGTGGATGACGTAACCAGGGAGGCAGGACTGCACAGGAACAGGGGTGTAGATGAGGGCAGGAGCTGACGGCCCGGAGAGAGAGAGTTCTTGGAGCCCCGAGTATGGCAGCAGGTTCCTTAGCACGGCAGAGAGGGGACCTCTCCAAGAAGCTTCCTGGAGAGGAAGCGAAACGTCTTCAACTACGAAAAACAAGTCCAGTTGCTTTGTTTTTTACTTTTTTGGAAAGAGTTTACAAGTGAATATGTACTATGAATATATGTACAGATGGCTATTACTATAGGCAGATGAGGATACATGTAATAAATGTAGAGTTTTTGTAGCTTTGGAGGCGAGGGTGTCAGAATTGGAGACCGGGCTCTGTGCTGTTGAAAAACCAGCATATAGCTGCCCCTTAGCTAGTGCGGAGCCACATAGATTAACTTCACGTAGTGGTCCTCCAGCAGCAGCACCCGAGCAGCCGGGTAACCAGGCCGGCTGGGTGACGGTTCGTAGGAAGCATAGCTCTAGATTCCAGCACCAAGGTCACCACCAACCCGTCTGCGTTTCTAACAAATTTTCCCCACTCAGCGACACACCCGCTGAGAAACCGACTCTGTTGATTGGGAGCTCAACAGTCAGAAAAGTGGCACTAGAGACACCAGGGACCATAGTCAAATGCCTGCCAGGGGCCAGAACGAGCAACATCAAATCCTACCTGAAACTGCTGGCTAAGGATAAGCGTAAATACAGTAAGATTGTTATTCACGCTGGTGGTAATGACACCCGGTTATGCCGATATGATGTCACTAAAGTTAGTGTTGCTTCGGTGTGTAAGTTTGCTAAAACAATGTCGGACTCCGTAATTTTCTCTGGTCCCCTGCCTGATCTGACCAGTGATGACATGTTTAGCCGCATGTCATCATTCAACCGCTGGTAGGTGGTGTCCTGAAAACGATGTGGGCTACATTGATAACTGGCGAAAACCTGGTCTGATCAGGAGAGACGGCATCCATCCCACATTGAATGGTGCAGGTCTTCTTTCTAGGAATCTGATTTATTGGTTCTCCTAAATGCTGACAACCCAGGGTCCTGACCAGGAAGCAGAGCCGTAGTTTAACACACCTCTCTGCAGCTTCTTTACTGTTATCCACCCATTACCCTATTGAGACAGTGTCTTTCCCATGGCCAAAACTGAACAGATCCAAAGACTTTGTTAGTCAATGAATTGATTTCTGATAATCAGATTGATTTATTATGTCTCACAGAAACCTGGCTACAAGAGGACTACGTTAGTATTGTTGAAGCCGTCTTGCTTCCCCCGGGTCCGTTGATTCGTTGTGCAGGACTTAGTCGAGAGTGCAGTAATAACTCAGCCAGGACAAAGAATTCAGTTTCACCTTCGCGAAGGGAGAGCAGGTGCACCCGCCGCATCTGCGGGCCGCGACTCTGTCTCTCGCTCTCTCCCTCGTTCAGGCTTGTTTTATTGATTAAAATAGGAGGATTTCACAGAGTCACACAAAGCAAATGACACACCTTATCGGTTCTTACTCCCTAAAAATGATCTTTTACCAAATATGGAGTTGTTATTCTCTCCTGCTGCCTGGGAACTGGCATTGAGACTCTTTTCTGCTACTTTTGCTCACACAGCGCATTCTACCCTAATCTATTCACATTCTAGTCCTCTGACCAACAGGTGCGGCCTTGAAGCATATAGAAGCTTGTTAAACCTTCATAAGAGTGTATAAAAACGGATTAAAGTTAATACATTCCACAGTATAAATGAGTCAACTCCCTCCAATTATTTAAATTTCCACATTCCCAGATCTACAGGAAGAGGAGGAGGAGTAGCAACCATCTTTCAGTCTGATTTATTAATTAGTCCCAGGCCGATTAATAACTACAATTCTTTTGAACATTTAACCCTCAGTTTCCTCATCCAAACTGCGAATCAATAAAACCTCTTCTCTTCGTTGTTTTGTATCGCCCTTACTCTTACTCTCATTTTTTGGATCAGTTGTCAGACTTCTTATCTGATTTGGTGTTAAATACTGACTGTCATGTTTTTAACGTATTTGGCCCACATGCAGATCACACTCGGGAGACAGGGAGCAGTTTAAGGCGTTTTATTTTAACACACAAACGTGCAGAGGTGAACGAGAGGATAAACCACGACGGGTCAGCGCCAATGAGAGACGCAAGGCCGGGACTCGCTCAATCTAGGAAGAGAGGAGTTCGACAGCACTCTGAGAGCGTGCGATGTGTAAGTGAGAGGGGGGGGGAAGCTTACCACGGAGCACGGGAACTGGGCCGGGGGGAGTGGAGAAGAGGAAATGGACTCAGCGCTTGCCTTGCAGTGATGGAAGCTGGTGACTGAGTAGCTGATGGGCGGGCAGGTGGAGCTTGAGCGGGGTCCGAGCAGCGCTGGTGGGAGCAATGGTCTGTGGACAGCTGGAGGAATCAAGGAGACCCGGTGGGGGCCTCAGCCCAACTTGGTAATACTAAGTGAGCACGAGGGAGCGCCTGGAGCAGGGTCCGGAGCAGTGAGAGCCAGAAGACTTAACTTGGGACGTCAGAGCTTGAGAGAGCGCTTGGAATGAAATCCAGCATGCAGAGAACCAGGGGACTTGGCTCAGGACGTCAGAACACGGGAAAACGCTTAGAGTGGGATCCAGAGCGTGAGGCAACCTGGGAGACACAGGAAACAAGGATTATGTTTGAGAACGTGAAGCTGTCAGGAGACAGTGGCCAGCTGAGGTGTACCACTCAAGGTTAACACTCTGGCGTCCTCCAGCTGTCTGAGCGCTGTCTTTATAGCGCAGCCGCACACAGCTGAATGAGAGAGCAGAGGAGGCTGAGCCGGCAGAAAACTGCAGTGCACACCTTTGACCAAAAGCTTTCGTTGGAGAAGACCTGTTCATCGTAATTTTCTCCTTTTCTCAGATGTTTCTCTGTCAGCAATACAATTTCCTGTATGGTTATGTTTTTCTTTTTGTTCTGTAGAACAGACAAATAACAGTTTGCTGTAAGAACATGTAGGTCGGTCTTAAAAAGATGTAACATTGTCAGTAAAGAGCTAAATCTATGTTTTGTTCTAACCCCAAACAGCCAGAACTGTAAAACTATAAGGGAACAGTAGTGGAGTAGTATCAGTGCAATACTGTTACTTTTAATAACAAATGTAATAATTGTTGCCACAACAGGTAACTTCCCCGAAAAAAAAATCATATTTTTAGAGAACATAAGGAAAAATAACAGTAAATGTTTGTATATTACAGATTATTACAGTAACATAAACATCTATGTATAAATGTTATTATTAGTTCTTGGGTGATAATTCTATCAACCTAACTGTGTTGACTCTCCATTTATTTGTCAACACGACCTTTTTCCTTTGTTGTCACTGTTAATATTCTGAGTGGGTAGCATGCAGCTAATGTTAAAGAAGAATGCGATCAATGTAAAATGCGCCTTACCATTCAGATTCGATAAATGCTTTCTTTTGATAACATAGTAGATTTGTTACTTTAAAAAAAAGTAACTAACAAAAAAGCTTGATAATGCTCGTATGTTGCTGTTCAACTAGCCCGGTATTCATAAAACTTTGGTCATCCTTTATGATATGACTTCTCATATTGAAAGTAAGAAACAGAATCTAACTGTTGTATCGTAAATACATAGGCCTACTTACCTTCACTGTTTCTTGGATATCCTTCTTTCCCGGAAAACAAGGCTTTAAGCGGTTCCCTCACCGTCACTTGGGAAGTGCCTGTTTTTATGTTCATCCCACAAATGGCGGTGTACACCACATTAATGCATCATCCAGAATAACTAGATTCCAATGGTGCTGTGTGTTAGCAGTAATAGTACATTGTTCTGTGGCAATGCTTTTTGTTCCAAATGCAAAAACTCATGAGGTGTATGTTCTGTGTGCTTTCTTCTTAGTCTGGCTACAATTCTTTATTCATATTAATGATTATATTTCTCTGTGAATAACAAAAAAATATTTGGCTTGCAATACTTTGAGAAACCTAATGTACACTATATTGCTAAAGGTATTCACTCACCTGCCTTCAACTCTTCTGTCCACAAGGTTTAGGAGTGTGTTTATGGGAATTTTTGACCATTCTTCCAGAAACATACTTGTGAGGTCACATACTGATGTAGGGCTAGGCCTGGCTCTCAGTCTCCACTCTAATTCATCCCAATGTCAAGAACCAGAGACGGATGGACCCAGTATTCAGCCAGGCACGAAAAGTGCAAACAAAAAAGCTTTAATAAAGCTCAAAAATAAGCCAGACAGGGATAAGCAGGCTCAGTGGTCAAAAAACAGTCCAAGGTCGATACACAAAAATGGCAGTCCAAAACCGGCAGAAATCCAGACAGGGATAAGGCAAACTCAGAATCAAAAGCAATCCAAAAACAGATACTAGTCAGGTAATAAAAACAAATATCCAGCAGGATAAACAGGAACAGGATTAGGCTGGCTCAGAATCAAAGGCAATCGGGTCAAAATCAAGAGGGCTATCAGAATACAGAATGCTGGCTAAGACTCACCAAAGGCTTGAAAAACAATGATCTGGCAGAGTGCAGGAGACAGAGGCAGATATAAGTAGGGGAGTGAGCAGGTGAACAGAGTGAAACTAATTACCAAAATGGGTGGAGCTGATCAGGGGGGACAAAATGGCTGGAAGTAAACTGAAGCTGATTGGATGGTGACTGGTGAAGGGGAGTGACAGGAAGACAAAAGAATGCTGGCAGGTGAACTGAATAAAGGCTGGTGACAGAACTGATCAGAGCAGGCCAGAAGAAACTGATAATATAAAACAAAGTACAAAATCAAATCACATTAAAACTCAAATTATTCCATTAACCAAAACTAATACATAACCTAAACCTAAGACAGAATTGATTACATGAAGAGAATAACTAAACCAAAACAGAAATTAAACTAGACTAATCCAGAACCAAAATCAACATAAAGACCAAACAGAACATAAGAAATAATAAAAACCAGAGCTAATACTAAGACATGAGAGTGAACTAATTAAAAAGACCAACATAAACTATAACAAAAACCCAAATCATGACACTCAAAGGTGTTCTATCGGGTTGAGGTCAGGGCTCTGTACAGGCCAGTGAAGTTCATCCACACCAAACTCTGCCATCCATGTCTTTAAGTACCTTGCTTTGAGTTGTCACTCCAAAGAACATGTCTCCGCTGCTTTGGAGTCCAGTGGTGGTGTGCTTTACGTCAACGCACCCAACGCTTTACATTACACTTGGTGATGTAGGGCTTGTAAGCAGGTGCTCGACCATGGAAACCCATTCCATTAAGCTGTCTGCACACTGTTCTTGAGCTAATCTGAAGGCCACATGAAATTTGGAGGCCTTCAGAAGTTAGTGATTGACTCAGAAAGTTGGCGACCTCTTCGTATTATGCGCTTCAGCATCCGCTGACCCCGTTCCATCAGTTTACGTGGCCTAACACTTTGTGGCTGAGTTGCTGTCATTCCCAAACACTTCCATTTTCTTATACAGCTGACAGTTGACTGTAGAATATTTAGGAGCAAGGAAATTTCATGACTGGATTTGTTGCCCAGGTGCCGTCCTATTACAGTTCCATGCTGGAATTCACTGAGCTCCTGATAGCGACCCATTCTTTCACAAATGTTTGTGAAAACAATCTGCATACATAGGTGCTAGATTTTATACACCTGTGACCATCTAAGTGATTGGAACACCTGATTCCAATAATGGATAACGAGTGTCTAAATTCCTTTTTTACAATTTTGTTTTGGTCTATGGTGTGACCCAGAAGTACTTTTTAGAGTTTGGGGCGGATGCTTAAGGGTTATCGTGGTTACTGTAAAGCACATGGACTTTTTTTTTCTTCACAGCTTGAGCTGCTGCCGGTGTTCTGAGGAATTTGCTACCTCAAAATCTCTTGTACCATGTCTAGTTAGCTGAAACTATATGTTGGTGTTACCCAGCTTCCGTTATGTCGAAACCACAACATTAGTGTCAAATGTTAAAAATAATCTTTGGAAAACATCCTGTCATCAAGTGACGGGATCGAAGTGGCAGTTTGGCAGTTATGTGTAGCATAACGTTAGCACATGTTGTTACAGTAAGATAAGAAATTCCTTTATTGTCCCACAATGGGGAATTTCCGGTATGACAGTGACAAAGACACAGACAGTTACACACTTATAAGTAATTAAAAAAGAACAAGTTAGTCTAATTTAAAATTTGTTTTAAATAAACGCCAAGAATGAAAAATAAAAAGTAAATACTCAAGTAATTATTGCACAATTATTGATATGGCATACTCAGGTAAAAACAAGATGAATAATTCATGTTTAACACTGTAAAAACTCCAGCCTGTTTACAGAACTTGAGATATAATGCAATATGCATGCTAGTACAGCAGCATCTCTAAGTAGCTAAGGCGTGTGCAAGTGTAGAGTAGTATCTGAGCGACAGTGTAAACTACTCATAGTTGGATCAGAATCCGGGCAACCATTGGAGACATTGTCCATCAGTGATGTGATTTTCCTTACAGTCCTTCTGTCTCCCACCATCTATACTGGGTCCCAGGACAGAGCTGGCCCTCCTAATGAGTTTATCCAGCCGCTTCTCAACTACAGATAAGCTGCTGCTCCAACAAACCACACCATGGAATATAGCTGATGCTACTGTTAGGAAAATTTACCACCTAACTGCATTTTTGTGTATTCAGGAAATTAAGGACATATATTGACATTAATAAATCACAGAGACAGAATTCAAAGTTTATCAAAATGTATTAAAAGAGTTGAATAATACAAAGCATGTATCGATACATGGATCTTACTCACTTTCACCAACAGCTGGGGCCTCGTGCGAAGAGGATTCCTACGTATCTCTTACACAATGTTATATAATATTTCCGTGGAATTATCTACGCCCTGATGTAAGATGTGTGCAGCAACGGAGCCTGCCTACATCCTTCAGTGATGGTCTCTGGTCAGGGTCATCTTATCTGGTCTTTGTGTGCTTCTTTCCCTCTTTGTTAGTTATAGCTATACAACCTTCATTAAAACAGAATGTTTCTGGAGTAACAGCATTCCTTAACACACTCCCATTTTACTGATTTAACCTTGACTAAATTATGAATGAACACGCTGTGCTTCTGGAAAACTTCACTTTCTCAACACCACCACAGAGTTAAAGGTCTTCTGGAGCGCCCCCTGCAGTCCAAAAGACCTCAGCCTCCACAGCAGGTATAGCCTGCTCTGATCCTTCCTGTGAAGAGCATCACTGTTGTGATTCTAGTTCAGTTTATTGTACAGGTGAACACCCAGCATAAGGGTCCACTACCTCAACATCAGTTCTCTGGATTTTCACTAAATCTTTTCAGAATATCATACTTGATTAATATATAGTTAGCACACCTTGATGCAGTAAAACCCTTCTTCAGAACATCCAAGCTGTTTATATGAAGCTAGTATGCTGATGCACTAAACCCCTTCATCTGGATGTCTTACTTGAAGAACAATAAAAGAGTATCAGCTGTCAGCTTTGATTGCAAATGAGATCTACAAATACAGTTACCCCTGAAAACACTTGCGCATAAATAAGTTGTGTAACAGTCTTTATAACTGGCAAAAAAACATAGTAGAACCCTTATGGCAAAATTTGATTGATGACCCACTTCCGGCCCCTCCCCCCCCAACATCCCCTTTCACCCCCCTTCACCCCCCACTTCCGGCTGAAGTCCTGCCCCGGAAGTCCCCCTCCCCCTTCTCGCCGCCACTTCCCCCCTTCACGCCGCCCCCCGCTGCTTCTCTCATAATATAAGACCCTTTCTAGAACCTCCATAGTGATTGAATCCTTTTCAACATGGCGTCTGAAAGAACCAAGTTTGAACCTATAATTTCTGAGACATCTGTAACGATCTGCCACGATCAGAGCGATGTTTGGCGAGCTCAGCAGACCCGTCACAAGGCAACGCTGTTTTTATGCAGAACTTTTTTCGTGCTTGAGTATTATAATTCTGACTGCGGTGTGTTCAGGACATTGTTAGCCATTCCCTTTGATGCATGGCGTGACAAGATGACTGGGATAGCAGACCGGATTTCAACGCTGTTTCGCGACTGTCGCAACTGGAAAGACATTTTGGCAGTCAAGAAAGCGCTCTCTTTTTAGACCCACCCCTCACAACAGCCAATACCGCCCCTTCAACGTTAACCACGCCCTTCTCAGTATAAAAAATAACCAGGCAAGCGGATTAGGACTCCATGCAACTTCACTGACCAGACTTGCAACACCTGAAACCATGAGGAAGGACACAGGCAGCAGTATGACGTTCTGCGGGGTGGATAGCTCTCCTACTCCACCGCCGTCTCCTTCAACGGCTTCAACATCACCGCAGCATGGCTCCCCAGACAGCGACAAATTCTCCCCGGCGCTGTACCACCCGCCTTCACCCGCATCCTCGCCAACTCCTGATTCTTCTTCCCAAAGTGACAGCGGGAGCGAGAGTATCCTCACAGCGCTGCAGAGGCACACCGTCGACTGGTCCAGGCCCCCCGGATGCGTGAAATACAGCCCAGACTACTTTGTTTTATGGGATAAGAATTCCAGGCTTCCTACCATGCCATCTCTGTCAGAGACCAAGGATGAAGATTCACAGCTTCAGGACTCACAACTTCCCCCCGGCCAAGGAGATCCACCCTCCCCGGGGCTTTCCCAGCCTGAGGACTCACAACTTCCCCCTGGTCAACAAGATGGTGAGAGCGGGGCGGATGAATACGATGGTTGGATCCGCTTCAGGTTCATCAAAGCTCTAAAAACTGCGGTGTATCATCTTTTGAGCGTCGCGATCAACAAGTACATGCGAGATTCTGCTATGGATGCACCATGGAGCGTCCTAGTTTGAGAGAACATCAGTGCTCTGAAGTGCTTCAGGAAGGGTTCTTTGAAAACAACTATTACCGTGTAATGCGAGTTTTTTATAATGCACCGTTCATTGATTCCGTTCAGTAGTTTTTAGCCGCTCGCGACATCCATCAAGACAGTAGCACAGTCAGCGCGGTAGCACAAGCTTACTTGTATGAATTGGTGCTATCCAAGTAGGTGCTTCATCCAATTCATGACATGTATGACCGGTTGGTTGGCGAAGACTCGGGCATAAAAAATGAACTTGAAGCCATCACGCAGTACTGGCAGGGGTGTTGAAACCAAAGCACGCATATTTTTTCACATCTTTCTTTTAATATATTAAATTACTGTGTTTTACAATTAGTTTATGACATCGTATTAAAAGAATGTCTTTTCTTTGTATTCTTCTATTTTCACGTCTTTCTTTTTATATATTAAATGACTGTTTTTACAATTAGTTTGTGATATAATAAATGAATGTAATTTCTTTCCTGACTAATTATGTTATTAAAAAATATATATAAAACCCCAATTGCATTCGTCCTTTCTTTCATTTAGCATCACTATGTGTGCGGGAAGGTATGGCTGAAAAAAAATTAATGAAACGGGTATATTACACGCCTTCGCACCCCGGCTCTTTTGGCGGGGTAAATAGACTACAGAGAGCTCTGGACAGTGAAACCGGTAACAGGGTCTCGGTTGAAAAGGTCCAAGACTTTTTATCAGAACAAGATACTTATTCTTAGCATAAACACCGCAAGAATAAAATTTCTGAGAAATAGAGTGTTTGTCACCAGGCCTCTGAAACTGTTCCAAGCAGATCTTTGTGATATGCAGAGCTTGTCCAAAGAGAATGACGGTTACAATTATTTATTAACCTTTATCGACGTATTTTCCAAAAGAGCCTACGTCAGGGTTTTAAAAAGGAAAACTGCGTCTGATGTCGTAAAAGCTTTTGAATCCGTTTTAAAAGAGAGTCAGATTCCAAAGAAACTTCAAACTGATAGTAAAGAATGTTTCAACAAACCATTCAAAGCGTTAATGGATAAAAATGGTATTGAACATTTTTCCACGGCTAGTGAAATAAAAGCGTTGGTGGTTGAGAGGTTTAACCGTACATTAAAATCAAGAATGGCCCTCTGGCCAACTTATTAAAAACAGGATATTATGATTTATTCAGTTTATGGCATCTACACCACTCAAATTTTAAAACATTGGTCCCTGGTGGTGGTGAACTGTAATGACTTGTAAACACATAAAAGCAAAAACAACAACAACAAAACATTTGACTTTGTATTTCATGAAGCATTAGTACACGTTTTATTGATGGCACAGTCAAAATAGCTGTTAGCCAAGGGAAAAAAACATGTTACAAGACGTTTCAAACTCCAATTGTTGAGGTCCAGTATCCTGCAACTTTGAGATGTGTCTTTCCTTTAACATGCTTGAATCAAATAATTATATTATTAGCAGAACTTTCCTGTATTGCTGAGGAGGATATTAAGCCATTTGATTCAGGTGTATGGAAACAAAGACACATCCAAAAGTAGCAGCCTTCAAGGACTGTGTTCTTTTGTTGTGTGTGTGTGTGTGTGTGTGTGTGTGTGTGTGTGTGTGTGTGTGAGAGAGAGAGACTGTTGTCTGTGAACTGTGATAGCACATGCAGCCATTAGTCTTTGATAGTGATGGAATGTTATCAGGCGAGTCAGTTTAGTGCGCTCAAGGTCACAGATGTTAGATGTCACAGGGCTTCTTGTTTACATAACATTCTGAAGAAATTAATTGCAGAGGAGCCAGTTTAGATAATAGCATTTGTTTTGGGTAGGCAGACTTTGTTTTTTCTGTCTGCCTTAAAAGTGTCGCTGGTTCTTCTCAATGGCAATTCCAAACAGCCAAAATTGTGGTCATGGTAAATGGACTGAACTCATATAGCGCTTTTCCAGTCATACTGTCCATACAAAGCACTGTACACTAGAGCCACATTCACCCAGTCGCACTTGCTAACGCACACACATTCATACACCGATACACACTTCGGTAGGCAAATGTTGCACTCAAAATATCATTTATAAGTTTTCCCTGAGTACAAAACGGTCTCTGCTTGCGCAAAACAGTCTCTGCTCGCACAAAACAGCCTCTGCTCGCACAAAACAGCCTCTGCTCGCGTACGAAACAATTCCACACCCTCTGTGGTAAATTTCTGCCAAAAGTCACGTGATGCATTAAGAGTTGTTGTTGTTGTTCAGACTTCCTGGCAGCAGGGGGCGCACCCGAAAAAAATTGAAACACGCCGGTTTGGCTGAGGAAGAAAGACGTGATATCACAGCTAACAGCATCAGCACGCCACAGGTAAGTTTCAAAACTTTCCCGGTGAAAAGGTAATAGCTCACTATGTCTTAATATGCAGATAGAACATTTAAGATTTCAGTTAAAGGCACTGCTATGTTACAGTAAGGGACCATGTTATTTTTTAGAGCAAATAACATGAAAGCTAGCCTTAGGTTGAATGCCATGCTAAAACAACTTTTGCTTTGTAATGTAACCCCTGTGGTTGCCTTCTCCCTTTACTGTGCTATGTCAAATAAATAGTACCTGAGTGGATACCCAGATAAATGCATTGTTAAAGGCATACTATGCAACATTTTTCAGTTAATTAATGTGTTCCATACTGTTTTGGATGATTAAATGAGTCATTTGAGGTCGAACAAAGGTTTTCTCGGCCGCCCTGGTGGTCTGTAGGGGAAATACCGTACTTGCAATTGCAGGAGCCCTCGGCCCGCACCCACAGGCTCACAAATCTGGTGCATCATGAGAGTCGGTCTTGCTTTACGGCGAGAACTGCTACACGCCCCCAGTGAAAGGCATGCTCGTTGCTAGCGAAGTGGCGATATTTGTGCAGTTATCATGGCGGAACCAGCGTGAAAACAGCGAAAGCCCATGTCGGAGCAGGCAAGAAAGAGGAAAAGGGCTCTGGACAGAGAGAGGAGTCGTACACGGGTGAACATCGGGCAAGCTTTTTCCGAATGGCGAGAGCTAAAAGAGAAAGAAGGCTGCCAGGCTGACGCGGACCTCGCGTTTCTGCTGATGCGATTGTAACTAACATTGGAATGGTTACTCTGTCTCTGTGTGTGTGCATGTTCAGTGTTTCCCACAGGAATTTGCTTAGGCGAGTCGGTGAATTGGGGCGGGGGGGGGACGACAAGTTTTGCGCGGACCGACTGGCGGAGCGGGGGGGGGAGACTAGTTTTGTGCGGACAGACTGGCGGAGCGGGGGGGGCGGCGTATCCATGTGTTTTTGCCTGTTTTTTCCCTGCCATTCACTATATGCACGCGCGAAAGCAACAACAAAGAACCACGTGTTAACGTCAAATAAACATGCAAGCACATCGAGTTAGTTTTTTTTTTTTTTTTTTTGGAATGTTGGCGAGGCAATAGTGCTGCGGGAAACCCTGATGTTCATACTTTCACTGTGTTAGTCATTGTTTGTACTGCCGTTTTTTCGACTTTTCGTTGCGTTCGCCTGTCTGCTAAGCTCAAAACAACCGCGCCTGGCTTGACGGAGAAACCAGGAGAACAGCTGAGCATCTTTACGACAGTGCACTTTTACTTTCGCCCTCTGGGGGGAGCCTCGCTGGAAAATCAACTCTTCGTACGTTGCTATCTCAGTTAGCTGGATTTGATTGTTGATTGATTTGGCATGATCTTGGATCGTTTGGTTCTTCGAAAGACATCCTGCACTTGTTGTCATAGCAACATGTGCGCAAGCTTAAGCTCAAGAGCAGGCTTATTTCATGTAAACAGGATTAGATCGCAGCTTTATAAGCGGAGGAGATAGGGAAGTCTGTCGCATCCATGTCGTCCATTTTTACGACAGCAACCTGTTGCGGAAGGTGCAAGAATAATTTCAGAGCTTTTCGAATTAATTGCGTATTGCGCAATAGACAGGATCCTTTAGCGCAGCGCGACAGTGTAATTGTAGAGAGATTTTTCTTGGTGGGTGTTATAAACAGACAAACACATCATTTAACAGTGGCTTTTAAAGAGGAAAAAGTGGTGTTAGAGCCATAAATAGAAAATATTTAAGTTATTTGTATGATGGTTTGCTTTTTATTTTTATCATATTCAGTAAGAAGATTTGCTCAGGCCATTTTATTGTGAAGTTTAGTTTTACTTTGAAAGGCTTGCTTCCTTGTCGAGCCGTATATTGTATTAGAAAAAACTATGGATGGATTATCTAGACACGGAGCAATACAGTTTTTTACCGTGTAAACTGTGTATGACTTAGAAAAGGAAAAACGTCATTTTTTAGAGATAAATTATTTTTTGTTCAAATTCCCAGTTTGCACGCGTCCTTTACTTCCAGTGTCTTAGGAATGACACCGATAATGGATCTGTTGCCATAACAAGTGGCTTTTTAAAATAAAGTATAATAATTAAAGGCTACCATTTTGTAGAATATTCTTGTATTTCACTTTTACTTGTCCCCATGTTCTAGTGGGTCCCGTGGAGGCTATGACATAAAAGAACAAAGTAAATATGAAATTATTAAAAAGCAAAAATACACACTGTAGAAAGTGATTGAAACATCTTCCATGCACAGCACTTATGCATGTAATTTATCTGCTACTTTTTGCCAGCCCTCTCTCCTGGCTTTAGCAGACTTTGAGGTGTTACCTGTCGTTTTAATTAATGACTCAAATTCGGCATAACCTTCCATTAAAAGCTCATGTTCTGCTTGGGAGAAAAACTGTGCGCGTTCTTTGGCCATGCTGAACAGCCAATAGCAGCGTTGCTGATCATTGTTTCTACTATCGATACATTTCCCCTTTTAAAGAGACGCATAAACGCGCAGTTATCTCAGATAGCTCAATCCAGCGATACTAATCATAAACAACAGGTGTGTTCGAAGAAATCAATTAGCCGGATCATGATTAGCCGGATGAAATCATCTTGGATGTCTCATTTGATTTCGGATGTTTTAAGCAACATACGAAGAACGGGGCCGAGATCTAGATTATATCTCACTACCTTTCTAACTCCTTAATTTCTTCAAAGTAAAAATGAGGTCATGTGTGCCCAATTGCAAATATGTGTTGTGCACAACACATATTTGGTTTGGCCATGGCCAAAATGGTTTGACTATGGCTAAAACCACAGCTGGAATTGGCCACGTGGGAAGATATTTTCTTGAAAAGTTTGTTTTCATCTTAGTAGTGATTTATTTTTTTCTTTAAGAGTATTATTCTTTACATAACCATACCACATATCTGTTTTCCAGTCCCAAATGATGAGGTGAAGGCCATCAAAGTTCTGGGTTGGATGGAAGGCTCCTACATGAACTCTCACCATGGAAAGTAGCCATGGTAGTCTACCCAGGTCATCAACCTGCTTTGAGACACGCCGACTTCCATCACAAGACTACCAAGACTTGAACAATTCAGGATTTGATGTAATCTTTAAACACACGATAGAGGATTTGGGCTTGTTTAAAAATAATCTTAATATGTAACCGTTTATTTCCCAGTATTAACTACTTTGATCAGTAACTGTTGCAGCATGTCGTTCATAGCTCTTAGTGGAGCCGTTTAGGCTGAACACAAAGGTTAGAAAAAAAAGGCCAGGTTTGACATTGTTCTTAATTTCCTGACAGTCTTACATGCAGAAATTGTTTTTCATAGTCCTGTTTTTGGCTTCATCCATTTCATGAGCCAGTTTTTTTATACAGCCCGTATTATGGTAATACATGGATTGTTTAGTTGGGAAAAACCTGGAGAATTAATGGAGTTCTTTCAGTCTTAATTTGAACAATAAAAGCAATCCTTGTGGAAAAGATGTATTGACTTTGATTAATATTGGTAAGAATTGGAAATAAAGACTTTATCAAAGGGTATGTTTATTATGCAATGTGGAAAATAAAGGACTGTGTAATTGTCCCACAATGTTTGCATCCTCAGTTTTAGTAACAGCCCCATGTGCCCCTTTTTTCAATAACCTCAGCATTTTCAAAAGGTTTATACAGTACCTTACACATTTACTATCACAATCCCAGCAGTTCTACATTTTTATTCAGTAAACACACTAACTTAGTTACATTTTCCTGGCTAGATTTTACTACTTGAAAACCTTTTGCAATAATGGTAACCACAATAAGATTAAACACGTAAAGTGTTGGTCATACTGGACAGTAGCAACATATATATCTGAGCCATATGATTCAGAATGTCCCAATGCATCCATGGCTGCCCTCAGTGCTACCAGTTGTTCGGGGCTCAACACATTGCCAGTTTCAGGAATAGTGACCCCATAGTGTGGGTCATCAAGCAGTCCACTGTCGTCCCAGTCAATATGAGGCAGGCATAGTCCCTGCAAGAAAGATAGAGCTATATAGAGAATAAAAAAAGAGGCCATAATTCTGTTGCTACAATTTACTGAATATAATTTAATTCATGGAGCTAAGGATTGAAAAAAAAAGACTCCAAAATCCATTAATTATATTGAAGGACCATAATAAACATTTCAAAGAAACCAGTTTCAAAGCCACCTCTCTGATGTACTCAATGTTTTGTTGTATTGGAGTGATCAGATAAATTACTTTCTGGTTTGAAATATACGCATTAATGTGAGAAACTATAATAGCAAGCACAAAAAAATCCATCTTACCTCTGCGATTTCTGGTTCTACGACAGCATGCTGGATTCTTCCCATCTCCCATAACGACTGAGTGCTAGATTCCCTTCAGTTCTGAGTGAATGGTTATCCCAGCCACTGCTGATGGTGTCAAAACTTACATGTAGTCTTGGGACAAATAAATAGTGACAACAGAAGTTATCTAACATGTTTGACAGGTCAAACAAACTGTTGTCCTCTCGTGAGTGCAGCACATTGTAGTTTGTGTTAGTTCCTGCACACCACACGTCTCTCCAAAGACATTCAATTCTGAAAGGAGAGTTAAAGATCAAATCATGGTTTAAAGACGTTATTTTTCAAAAGTCCGTTACACAGCATTTTTAAATCAGAGATAAAACTAAACAGTGCCTTTAACTGAAATCTTACATGATCTATCTGCATAGTGAGCTATTACTTTTTCACCGGGAAAGTTTTGAAACTTACCTGTGGGGTGCTGATGTTGTTAGCTGTGATATCATGTCTTTCTTCCTCAGCCAAACCGGCGTGTTTCAGTTTTTTTCGGGTGCGCCCCCTGCTGTCGGGAAGTCTGAACAACAACAACAACTCTTAATGCATCACGTGACTTTTGGCAGAAATTTTCTGCAGAGGGTGTGGAATTGTTTCATACTCGAGCAGAGGCTGTTTTGTGCGAGCAGAGGCTGTTTTGTGCGAGCAGAGACTGTTTTGTGTGAGCAGAGACCGTTTTGTACTCGTGGGAAAACTTATAAATGATATTTTGAGTGCAACGTTTGGGGACAGTTTGCAAAACAAGTTTTTTTGGGTGAAACATATCCTTTTGTGTGCAAAACAAGTTATATTTGTGTGCAACACATTTTTTTGTGTACAACGTTTTGTCAGGAATCTAACTCCATACATATTCCTCATGTCTTCAGATGCGCTGCTGAGGTTTCTCAGTCCTACCCCTGCAAATCCTCCAGTTGCCTCCACCTTAGCAGCACAACCCAGCAGTGATGAAGCAGCATCAAGAGCTCCTCCTGTCACCACCAGTAGACCCAGCTGACTGGCCACATCCTCTAACTGATAAGGTACTAACAGAGTTGGTTCACAGAGGTCCATTTCAAATAGAAAACAGCTTCACATTCCCTAAAATAAAAGACAGACAAAGGTGTCAGCATGACTATTTTAACAGACTCTTAATCAATGGAGAAAAAGTCAGAAGAAGCTGGCTTATGTACTCTAAAAAAAGACAATAGCTTGGACTGGTTCTGTTGCAAACCTTTTTTTTGAAAGAGAGTACAAACTGAATAGGGAAGGACTAAAGGACTGGAAAAATGCAAGTTACTTGCTCAAGGTCCATGAGGATAGCCAGGAGCATAATGCTCACATGGCAACATGGAAGGACTTGGAGGTCCGTTTGCAAAAGGGATTACAATAAATAAAAAAGAGATGGCACTTGCTGAGGCTGAGAGAAAAAGGTGGCGTGACATTCTACATCGATTGGTGGCAATAATTCAGTCCTTAGCTGAAAGAAACATGGGTTTTAGGGGTTCTACAGACACATTAAATAAACCAGACAATGGAAAATTTGTCATCTCTAATCCTAAAAAGGCTAGAGGAACTTAACATCCCATTTGAGGACTGCAGAGGCCAGTCCTATGACAACGGTGCCAATGTGAAGGGAAAAAATAAAGGTGTTCAGGCAAAGTTGCTTCAGCTGAACTCAAGAGCTTTTTATGTCCCATGTTGTGCCCACACTTTAAATCTGGTAGTGGCTTATGCTGCAAAAAGCTCACCAGATGACCTTAGCTACGTTGGGCATTTGACAAAATTATTCAAGCTCTTCTGAGCCTCCACCCAAAGGTGGACTGTCCTCTTAAAATATGTGAAAATCACTCTGAAATCATGGAATGAAACCAGATGGGAAACCAGATGGGAAAGCAGGATAAAAAGCGTTGCGGCAGTAAGGTATCAGGCTGGGCAAATCCGAGAGGCACTTCTGGAGGTGAGGGGAAAAACTACAGACCCTGTGGTGAGAGTTGATGCCCAGTCTTTGGCTGAGGAGATTGGATCCTTTTGCATTTGTACAGCCATATGGTATGACGTTCTCTGCAAAATCCAGCATGTCAGTAAACTGATGCAGTCACCCTCCATCCAGCTTGACGTAGCTGTCGACTTGCTGATGAAAACAAGAGATTCCCTCACGAGTTACAGAAACACTGGATTTTCTGATGCACAGACAATAGCAAAGGAGATGTGAGAAGACATGAACGTGGAGGCTGAACTAAAAAAAAAGCGATTGAGAACCACAAAAACACACTTTAGCTATGAGTCTCCAGATGAGCCCATTCAAGATTCCCTACAAAAAATGGAAACCACATTTTCTAACGTAGCCATGGATACTGCCGTTTCTTCACTTGATGAAAGATTTCAGAATCTTGGAGAAGTGAATAACATGTTTGGTGTTCTCCTCGATTTCCCCAACTTAGAAGAAAAGAGCTGCTACAGGGTGTCAAACCCTAAATACTGCTCTGACCCAGGACAGCCAGCAGGACATTGATGGCGCAGAACTTACAAGGGAAATGCTAAATTCCCCACCATTGTCATCAACAAATATGACAAACATGGAACTTTTAGCCTTCCTGCATGAGAAGAAGCTAGCAGAAATTTACCCCAACATGTGGGTTGCTTTGAGAATCTCTGCCACTCTTCCTGTTACGGTGGCTGCTGCTAAAAGAAGCTTCTCCAAGCTTAAAATTATTTTTTTTTGCTTTTTTTTTCTTCATAGTAGGTACACCTGGTCTGGCGTTCTGTAAGCTGTGACATCATCCAGGGAAGACAGATCACCTGCTATTACCATCTACTGTAGAACAGATTACTGGATCAATGTGTGCTTCTGTGCTTTTTTGTCTGTTTTGTTGTGTCTTTGCTCTGTCTTCTGTAACCCCCAGTCGGTCGAGGCAGATGACCGTTCATACTGAGCCCGGTTCTGCTGGAGGTTTTTCCTTTCCGTTAATGGGGAGTTTTTCTTTCCGCTGTTGCTTCATGCTTGCTCGGTATGAGGGATTGCTGCAAAGCCATGGACAATGCAGACGACTGTCCCTGTGGCTCTACGCTTCTCCAGGAGTGAATGCTGCTTGTCTGGACTTTGATGCAATCAACTGGTTCCCTTAATTTTTGACCAATCTGTATAATCTGACCCAATCTGTATAATATGATTGAATTTGACTTTGAAAGTGCCTTGAGATGACATGTTTCATGAATTGGCGCTATATAAATAAAGTTGAATTGAATTGAAATTAAACTGATTAAAACTTACCTGAGATCTACTATGATGCAAGAACATCTCAATGGACTTTCAATCATAAGCATTAATCATGTGGTCTCAAATCAGTTGTCATATGATAATGTTGTAGATGACTTTGCCGCAAGAAAATCCAGGAGAGTAAAGCTGTAGTCATGTGAGAGTAAGGATGTGATAAAAGTGGTGTATATAGTTTTTGAAGTAATTCAAGTTATGGCATACTAAAAACAACACTAGAGCTATTTGTAAGATCATCTCATGTTTTTTTTTGTTTTATTTAAATCCTTGTATTTTTTGTGCCTACTCATTTCTTTGATTTCTTACTTCGCACAGTACCATATTTATATTGTATTTAAGTTAATGTCACTTTTTTTACACTTTTTTTGGAGTATTTAAATTTAAAACTTTATATAAGCTATTTATATTGTATTTCATATTTGAGTTTTTGTATTTGTTTCTTTAATTATTTTTAAGTATTTTGAATGTGAATATTGTTTTATGTAAATAAAAAAATGTCCTAGAAAAAGCTTTTTAGTTTCTTGTGAGTATATGTACACTAGCAGACAGTGCAAGTACTGCACAGTGATGCAAGGCGGCGCCACCTAAAATCTTGCCTAGGGCTGCTGGATTTAACCTGTCTCACCTCTGGACTTCAGGTGGAGCTACTATCCTGTTGTCATTCTGGCCTGCAAGTATTCATCCTGCCTTGCTGCTAATCCTGCTCTGGTTCTGGCCTACAAGTACTCACCCTGCCTGTCTGCTAATCCTGCTGTGGTTCTGGCCCACAAGTACTCACCCTGCCTGGCTGCTAATCCTGCTGTGGTTCTGGCCTACAAGTACTCACCCTGCCTGGCTGCTAATCCTGCTGTGGTTCTGGCCTACAAGTACTCACCCTGCCTGTCTGCTAATCCTGCTGTGGTTCTGGCCTACAAGTACTCACCCTGCCTGGCTGCTAATCCTGCTGTGGTTCTGGCCTACAAGTACTCACCCTGCCTGGCTGCTAATCCAGCAGACGAGAGGAACAGATGGAGTAACCAGCGAGTTTGCAAGTGAACCAGAAGAATCCAGGGAGGGGGGTTTCAAGCCCGGCTTGGTAACACCAAGTGAGTATGAGTGGAGATGCCAGAGCAAAATCTGAGCGGCAGGGATTCTGTGGATCTGGTTCTTCGAACACGACGTCCAGGCAGGTGAGTAAATCCAAACACGAAAACACGACTGGTTTAACACTCTGGCATCTTCCATCTGTCTGAGCACTCCTTAAAAAGCCAGTGGAAGCCACTCCTAACAAGCCGCAGGTGTGGGCCACGCCCCCCAGTCAACTAGAACCACCTGTGGAGCAGAGTTAGAGCACGGAAACACAGAGAACTCTGACAATTGGTTGTAAATTTGGGATTCTATTCATTTTGAAAATTATTTAACATATCTGACCCCAGATGTTTTGTTCAAAACTCACAGATAAATCCTCTTTCCATTTCATAATAGGAAGATATATTATATCATCTAGTTTAGACAGTGTCCTGTATAATTTAGACAGTAGTTTTGGGGGGTTTAGATCCAGGAACTCTAATATATTTATTGGAATTTGTAAACCAACTTTAATATGCTTACATTTATTTTTAATTATAGATTATAATTATAATGTTCATATTCTAATAATTTATTTTTATTAATACCATATTGTATATTTAATCTGTGAAATGTGATAAACCCAGTTCCTTCAAATATATGTTCCAGGTATTCAATACCTTTATACTTCCAGTGTGGAAAGTTTATCATATGATCTTTTTGTAGGATGTCAGGATTATTCCAGATGGGTGTACGGCTGCGTGGGATAAGTGATGACTCATTTTAAGGAACTCCCACCATGCTGTCAGAGAAGAGCTGATGTTAATATTAATAAGCATGCATGACGTTTTATATTTGAGCTAATAAACAGCAAATCAAAAATCTTGATATCACATATTTTCTGTTCTGTGTCAAGCAAGGGCTCATCTAAAGGATTATGTTTTATCCATTTTGACATGTATTATAGCCTATTTGCTAAGAAATAGTGATGGGAGTTAGGCAGATCTGGTCCCCCTCTATCTTTAGACTTCTGTATCGTCTTTAAGCTGATACAGGAGGGTTTATCTTTACAGAGAAATTTAGAGATGGAGGGCTCCAGAGATTTAAACCAGTCAAATGATGGTTTATTGGGGATCATTGAGAATAATTCTAGGCAAAACCATAATTTTAATTGAAGCAACCCTAACCATAAGTGAAGTTGGTAGTGATTTCCAACCGTCAAGATCCTCTTCTATGTTCTTTAAAAGAGGGGTGTGGTTAAGTTCTGTTAAATCCGCCAATTTAGACAACAAGTAATACCCAAATATTTAATACTCCCTGACTGCAGTTGTAATTCTAGGGGGTTCTGAAAAGAGCAGTTAATTGGCAGTACTGTAGAGTTTGACCAATATATAGAGTAATCTGAGACTTTTGAGAAAGATTTTAGTAATCTAATTACTTGAGAGAGAGAGGTGTTTGAGTGCTGGAGATAGAGTAATACATCATCTGCATAAAGACTAATTTTATGCTCTATTTACATGCATTTTATACCTTTAACAACATTAGTTTGTCTAATAGTTGCTGCTAGTGGTTCAATAAAAAATAGCAAACAGTGAGGGGGAAAGCGGGCATCCTTGCCTAGTGCCCCTCTGGAGACAAAAGCTGGAAGATGTTTGGTTATTTGTCCTGACACATGCTGTTGGGAAACTGTATAAAATGTTTAACCAATTTATTAAAAAAAAGCTCCAAAACCAAATTTATGTAGAGTAGCAAATACAAATTTCCAATTAACTCTATCACATGCTTTTTTGCATCTAAAGACTATATTGGATTCAATTTTTTTACTATAGGAATAATCTATTAAATTAAGTAATCTGCGTGCATTTGTGAATGACTGCCTTCCTTTAATGAAACCAGTTTGATCAGGGTGTATTATGAGAGGAGTGACTTTATCTAATTGTTTTGCAAGAGCTTTACAGATTATTTTAATATCAACGTTAATAAGGGATATGGGACGATAGCTGGTAGGAAACAAAGGATCTTTGCCTGGCTTACTAATGGTTGGAGACTATTGGTAGCAGAATTCATATTAGCCGGGAATCAGACATTTTCCTGAGTTTCCTACAACATTCTGTGGAACGTTGGTGACAGAATATTCCAGAATTCTTTATAGAACTCAGCTGGGAATCCATTTGGACCTGGAGTCTTTTATTGGGCATGCTTTTTAGAGCTTCCTGAATTTCAACTGTAGTCAGCGGTGAATCTAGGGTCATTGTTTGACTATCTGATCATTTAGGAAGTGTTAAAAAAACCATAGGATATACCTTCTGTCAAATTTTAATTAATTCAGTTGATGGATTATTTATTAACCAATGATTTATGACCCCCCAGAAGCCCCGCCCAAATTTCAAAAGTGACAGCCGGAAGTCCCGCCTCCCACTTCCGTCAGAAGTCCCGCCTTAAAGCCCTTACCCAGATCCTCCCATACACAAATTTAAATTATTATTATAACCTATTTCTAATTATTTAATTCATTTATTAAAAGTGATGATGTGATTATTTGAACTTTTCATTAAACAGTGACAGCCCCGTTTTCACAGGGCCAATAAACTCTTAGTTTTCCTCTCCACGGAAAGGCCACGGGTTGAAGGATAAGAAGCGCAAGTTCCAATGTTTCGTTAAAAAGTGTCAGCCCTGTTTTCACGCGGCTGAGAAACTCTTAGTATTATGCTCCATGTAAAGACAAGAAGCCTTCCACACGCGAAAAGCAAACTAAATAACCCACAAAACATGCATCAACTCTTTCATATAGGTGCTTTCTAATGTATTATCAAAATACACCATGTTCTTCGGTAGTTTAGATAAGTTTTTTAAAAAGTTTGGGCGCAATGCATCAGGGGACTTTTTCACCCACCCCACTCCCCGACTGAAAATGACCCCATAGAGAAAGCCCTAGCCACAACAAACAGCAACGGTAACACATTTTGTGTTTCTGTATAAAGTAGTGTAGGTATTTCACTCTTTTTAGTTACAGTTAAAAACAACAACAAAAAAATTAAAGAAATGATGAAACCACCTTCCAAGCAGCAATCAATAAAATTTAAAGCTAGATGTATGAAACAACAACTTTAACACCGATGATAAACTCTACATTCAAAGCCAATTTAACAGGACCCCAATTGACTGAAGAAATGCACACAGAAGCGTCTTTTGGACAACGAGGAAAGTATTGTATATTTTGTATATATTGCATTTTACAATACTCTTATTTTAAGTAAGTTTGAATTACCGGTTATCGTCATCAAGTATTTTACCTTGCAAACACTTGTATGTATAGAGCACAATATGTGTTCAGCATATTGAGCTGTGGTATAGGTGACAAGCTATTCAGCTTTATTATCATGTTTAGCTACTGCCGAGCTAAATCTGAATTTATTCTTGCCTTTACATGGAGCATAATACTAAGAGTTTATCAGCCGTGTGAAAACGGGGCTGACACTGTTTAACGAAACATTGGAACGTGCGCTTCTTATCCTTGAACCCGTGGCCTTTCGGTGGAGACAGGAAAACTAAGAGTTTATTGGCCCTGTGAAAACGGGACTGTCACTGTTTAATGAAAAGTTCAAATAATCACATCATCACTTTTAATAAAGGAATTGAATAATTAGAAATAAGTTATATTAATAATTTAAATTTGTGTAAGGGAGGAGCTGGGTAAGGGCTCCGAGGCGGGACTTCCGCCGGAGCTAAGAAGCTTCCTGACTTATTGTCGTGTTCAAAGTTTTCTATTCGAAGTTTTCCATTAGAATTGAAATTTTATTTAGCTTTTTGACATATTTGTTTAATTCTAATTTTGCTTTATGGATTTTACCCAGCTTTCCCTTTTCCTGGGAGGTTTCTAGTAATTTATTTCCTCTAATTTAACTCCTCTAATTCCTGAATCTTTCATTTTCTAACTTCTTTTTATGAGATGAGAAAGAAATAATTTTACCTCTCCTACTGCTTTCCCTCCCTCCCAGAGGATAAATGCTAATGTCCCTGGTAAATCATTGTACTCCAAGTATGAAGCCTATGATAAATTCTTTATTCTTAAACACTGATGCATTAAGTCTCCAACTTTTGTTTTGTGGGGTTACTTTTTTATTTATGAGGGTTAGAGAAACAGGAGCATGATCACTGACAGCAATAGGATGTTTTATAGCATCTCAAATGTCAGACAGCAGCAAGCTGCTGATTAAGAAACAGTCCAAACAAGAGTAAGAATGATGGACATTTGAAAGGAAAGTATATTCCTTAATGTTAGGATTAAGAGATTGCCATGCATCGCAAAAATGATTTCCCTGTTGTATTCAACCTGTCTATTTCCTCATTTAGACCAAAGTTCAGGTCGCCCCCAATAAGTAGAGAACAATCCCCGTGTTCTGAAAGTGCGTGGAGAAGTTTGTGGAAGAATGAGGGATCATCAACATTTGGGCCATATATACTGACAATACATAACTTTTGGTTATGAATAGATATTTTTATTATTATGAATCTACCTTCAGGATCTATAATTTTGTCTAATATTGTAAAACTAACGTTTTTGTGTATTAGAATTGCTACTCCTTTTTGTCTAGAGTTATAGTAGGCAGCATACACATTAGGGAACTCAGGTGAGTTAAGGTTGTTTACAGTTGTAGCTGATTTATGAATTTCTTGCAATAAAACAACATCTGCATTTAATCTTTTAAGCTGGTTAAAAATCTTCAACTTTTTCTCTCTGGTGCCAGCTCCATACACATTCCATGTCACAAACCTTAGATTTATCATAGGTGTGAGTGAGAAGCTGAAGTTGGAAAGTGGAAGTCCCTATAGATATAGATATACATAGACCCAGGAAAGGATTTGGCCATGACACAGAACTGTTGGAGGCACCGAGAACACTACTGCAATCCGTAAGCGGTTCCGTAAGACATTTTATTGCCTGAAAAATTATTCAATAGAACAAGAAAAAAATGTCACAGAGGTAAAAGCTGCTACACAACAAATCAAATGAGAGGGGTCAAAGCATAAGTGAATCCTTGTAGAAAATGAAGGAAAGCAAAATGGATAAAGAAGAGTGCACTCAATAGATGAAATATTGGCAGAGCCTGGGAACGGGATAAATGGCTGATAGCTCTTAGGGAAGGACTGTAGTGATTTATCTCCGAGTTCTGCATTAGTCAGATGGATGTTGTCTTGCATAGATTAAAATTACAATACATTCATCAATGGAGCAGACACGAATGCATTCCAGTCAGGAGCGAAACAAGGCAACTGCTGCCGTGGGGGATCAATGTGCATAATTAAAAGAGTAATATAGAAAAGCTCTTTGTCACTTGGCCAGAAAGGTTTCCACAATCCGCTGCAAATCATCTGGTCAGATGACTGTCATTGTGAAACTACATTATTCCACATAGATGCATGCTCAGTATGAGGGATTGCTGCAAAGCCATCAACATTGCAAACAACTGTAAACTGTGGCTCTATGCTCTTTCAGGAGGAGTGAATGCTGCTTGTCAAGACTCAATGCAATCTGTTGGGTTTCCTTAAATGGCAAATGTTGTGACCAATCTGTCTGGATGATATCATTGCATTTGACTTTGTAAAGTGCCTTGGGATGACATGTGTTGTGAACTGGCACTATATAAATAAAATGGAATTGAATAGACTGTTTAAAACACTCAAATGCATTATTCTCACTGTAAATGCCCCCCCTCTGAATTACATTCTGACTTTCTTACCTCAGAAGACATTACACCACTAAACAAAAGACGTGCAGTGGCGGCGGCATATGTTTTTCCTCTTGTCATGTGCATGCACAACATGTTACAAGTGAGAGAAAATTACAAAAATAGAATAGACGAAAAAGACAATACAAGATAACATTCTCAGAGTCAGCTTCTACACTTGCAGAAAGAGAGATAAAAAAAGAACCGCAAAACCAATCGATAGAGTATTACAGGTACAAACAACCAACGCCTTGATAACATCACTGAAAAAGACACAGTATTATTTAATGAGATGTAAAAAGTGACTAGCTAAAGCTAATGCTAGTAAATCTATAAGCACCTGAATCCAAGCACCTGTAGATGTTTGCAAGAGTGTACTTGTGTATGTAAGGTTTATCCATAAGAAAAATGTTCAGAACTGGTTGTGAGAAGCCCCCTAGAGCACCGAGGCAGATACCGGGAAAACTAGAACCCCATATACCCGAAAGGACCCCCAGAGGTTTCCAAGAGGGACCAACACAGGGATAGCTTTCTCCCCTATCCCAGGTAAGAGCAGAGTAGCCCCAGGAAACCCCCCAACAGCCACAGTCCCAGCAGCCAGCTACACTGGAGTGGATCCAGACATGGGCCCAGAGATCCGTGGCCCAGGGGCACCCTGCCCCCCAGAAGGGCCTCTACAGAGCCACATGGCCCAGGGCCGGCAGGAGTGAGTCAGCACCCAGCCCCGGACACCGAGGTCCACCGACGCACCAGCAGGTCAAGGCGGCCTGCAGATGGGAGATGTGTTCCACACATAGTGGGGACCTGAAATGTCCCAGGAGAGGGGGTAGTCCAAAACCCAACCTGACAAAAAGACATACAGAAAACCAGGTACACAGTCACATTCACATGTTCCCAGTTTAGTGCCCCCACATGCCCACACACAAAAATGGGATGCAATCGGTGAAGTTTGGAGTAGTCACGGACAATATGGAAATGTTCTCATTCATTAAAATAACAACATAATTGCTCCATCAGTCAGACGTGCACGTACACAAAAGGAACGGAGCAAGCATGGAGGATGTGGACCAGATACACTCAGGGAACATTCTGAGGGTTAGTCCCAGAATGCTCCCTGAGTGTCGTAAATGGCAGCCCACTGCTCCCTAAATTATGGGTTAAATGAAGAGGGATGGATTTCATAGGAATGCATGTTGCAATGACAAATATAGACATTTATTATTATTTATGATTATCTACTGTTTGAGAACCAAAGGTTTATGGCAAATCTGGTAAAAAAAACAGCATGCAATTGGTCCAGCTGCCTAGGATTTATGGGAGAGAGCAGCCCGTCCTTGGCGGACAAATGGTTCCCATAAGAGCATCTTGCTTGTTGGATATGATTGTCTAATGGGAGCTTTGTAATACATTATAGAGGACCAAACTTCTGAATAGAGTTTGGAGCTTCAGGATATTACCCGTAAGTTCTAATTATGTGCCTCCTACATAGTGCAACCAACAGCACTGCCTGCAATTGAAAGAAGAGACCAGGACATGATGAACAATGGCACAGTTTTGTTATAGCCTTGACAATACAATTACTGGAAGTAATTATGTTAGTTTAAAGTTTTCTTTGTTAACTGACTAACCCTATCACCACCACCAACAAAAAAAGAGTTGTAACCAACGAAATTTGAGACTGTTGCAGGCACACAGGGACTGCCTCTCACAGCAGGGGGCTTGCTGTATAAAAGCTTGCTGCCTACAGACAATCGCTCTCAATTCCCATTGCTACGTGGGAGCAACATCGGGGAGAACACCCTCCTCCTCCAAGCGGCGATGCGGGCCGCATGGGGCTCAAAGACTCACAAGCATCTGCAGGGTCGACCAAGCTGAGTAAAGTCTGTGGGATTTGAGTAAAGGATTTGTTGATCGACATATAGTGTTAATTCAGAAAAACAGCATTCTATAGTGATTTTCTATGGATGTTAATTTTATTTATGTTAATAAATTCTTGAACTTGAAGAGAAGTTGTCACTCCTTTATTCTATGTGTGCAGTTTGCTGTTAAAAGAATGCCATTGCTCGAATCATTCCTTTCAACTATTGTCCTAATATCAGCTGTTTGGGCTGATATTCACCGGACAATACCTAACAGACCGAGTGTTATTTATTAAACATTGAATAACTTAAAACAGTGTGTAATAGCACAACAGAAGCGTTTTTAATCATCTCCTTCTGTCACGTTTCCAAGGTATTAGGCTTACTCATATTTATTCTTCATGTTATGGGGATTGTACAGTCTTGTGTTTTCACCTTTTTAGTGTTATTTAGTTTTGTAGATTCTTTTTATTCCTTCTTTTATCGTATTCCTGTTAGATTTCTGTTTCCTCCCCGTCTTCCTTGTCATTGTTCTCCCTCTGCCTTAGCTCAGCTTTCATTTTTTCCACCTGTTTCCATTATCAGTTGATTAACAACACCTGATCCTTATGCCTTCACTCTCCCTCTTATCCCACTATTTAAGCAGGATTGTTTCATGTTCTTATTGCTGTTTTCTGCATTCTATAGTGATTTTCTATGGATGTTAATTTTATTTATGTTAATAAATTCTTGAACTTGAAGAGAAGTTGTCACTCCTTTATTCTATGTGTGCAGTTTGCTGTTAAAAGAATGCCAGTGCTCGAATCATTCCTTTCAACTATTGTCCTAATATCAGCTGTTTGGGCTGATATTCACTGGACAATACCTAACAGACCGAGTGCTATTTATTAAACATTGAATAACTTAAAACAGTGTGTAATAGCACAACAGAAGCGTTTTTAATCATCTCCTTCTGTCACATTTCCAAGGTATTAGGCTTGCTCATATTTATTCTTCATGTTATGGGGATTGTACAGTCTTGTGTTTTCACCTTTTTAGTGTTATTTAGTTTTGTAGATTCTTTTTATTCCTTCTTTTATCGTATTCCTGTTAGATTTCTGTTTCCTCCCCGTCTTCCTTGTCATTGTTCTCCCTCTGCCTTAGCTCAGCTTTCATTTCTTCCACCTGTTTCCATTATCTGTTGATTAACACCACCTGATCCTTATGCCTTCACTCTCCCTCTTATCCCACTATTTAAGCAGGATTGTTTCATGTTCTTATTGCTGTTTTCTACAGTTCCCCTCGTGTTAGTTCCCTGCCTGTGCTCCATGTTCTGCCTCCCTGACGTTCAGTTGCTGTAAATTTGTTTTTCATTAAATATAACCTTAATTTCTACTACGCTCTGCATTTGGGTCCTCAATCTACAAAACATGAAAGAAGAAACCAGCCAAAGGATGGATCCAGCAGAGTGCTTTTCTTTACCTCACGTGCTAAAATTGGAGACAACAGGGGAAGCTTACGTGTGCATGGTTACTCAGTCCCGTAAACCATGGGAGCATTTAGTGGTGACCATGGACTGTGTACAGGATGAGGAGGAGTAGCAACCATCTTTCAGTCTGATTTACTAATTAGTCCCAGGCCAATTAATAACTACAATTCTTTTGAACATTTAAACCTTAGTGTCCCTCATCCAAACTGTAAAGCAATAAAACCTCCTCTGTTTGTTGTTTTCTGTAGTCCACTAGGCCCTTACTCAGTTTTAAAATCAGTTCTCAAACTTCTGATCTGATTTAGTGTTAAACACTAACAACACTGACAAGGTTATTATAGTGGGGGGATTTAACATTTATGTTGACACTAAAAGTCATTACCTTAATGTAACTTTTAATACTATCCATCCATCCACTTCGCTCTCAGACTGCAGGTCTGCTGGTGGTTCCTAGAGTCTCTAAAAGTAGAATGGGAGGCAGATCCTTTAGCTATCAGGCTCCTCTCCTGTGGAACCAACTCCCAGTTTTGGTCCGTGAGGCAGACACCCTATCTATTTTTAAGACTAATCTTAAAACTTTCCTTTTTGACAAAGCTTATAGTTAGAGTGGCTCATGTTACCCTGAGCTATCTCTATAGTTGTGCTGTGATAGGCCTAGGCTGCTGGAGGACATCAGGGTCTAATTTTCTCACTCTACTGATTTCTACTGTTCTTCATTCTATGGTTCTCCAGTTTTGCATTGTATTACATGGAAATGACTGTCGTCATTTCAGCTTTTAACTTTTTGCTCTCTCTCTTTTTCTTCATAGTAGGTACACCTGGTCTGGCGTTCTGTTAACTTTGACATCATCCAGAGAAGACGGCTCACCCGTTACTACCATCTAATGTAGAACAGATTACTAGATCAATGTGTGCTTCTGTGCTTTTTGTCTCTCTTGTTGTGTCTCTGCTCTGTCTTCTGTAACCCCAGTCGGTCGAGGCAGATGACCGTTCATACTGAGCCCGGTTCTGCCGGAGGTTTTTTTTTCCCGTTAATGGGTGGTTTTTCTTCCCACTGTCGCTTCATGCTTGCTCAGTATGAGGGATTGCAGCAAAGCCATGTACAATGCAGACGACTCTCCCTGTGGCTCTACGGTTCCCCAGGAGTGAATGCTGCTTGTCGGGACTTTGATGCAATCAACTGGTTTCCTTATATAGGACATTTTGACCAATCTGTATAATCTGACCCAATCTGTATAATATGATTGAACTTGATTTTGTAAAGTGCCTTGAGATGACATGTTTCATGATTTGGCGCTATATAAATAAAATTGAATTGAATTGAATTGAAATCCATCCATCCATCCATCCATTTTCCAACACAGTTATCCCTGGTGCGGTCATGAATGGCGCTGGTGCCTATCTCCAGCTGTCAATGGGCGAGAGGTGGGGTACACCCTGGACAGGCCGCCAGTCTACCTAAGCCTTTAATACTATCCTATAATCAATTGGTTTTGCTCAAAATGTGCATAAACCGACACACTCTTGCCTTAATACTTTGGACCTGGTGCTGACATATGGCATTGATTGCGAAGAATTAACAGCATTCCTCACAATCCTGTCCTATCTGACCATTTTTAATAACCTTTGAGATCAATTGAACTGAGTTATCGACCCCCAAAAGAAGGTTTCATTATAGTAGATCTTTACCAGATAATGCTGTATCAAACTTTAAAGAGTACATGGGTGGGTGGGGAGGGGGCTAGGGTATGGAGAGGAAGGTGCGGGGGAGGTAGCACCTCAGTGTCTGTGGGGGGGTCTCTGGTTGGTTAGATAAGGCTCCGCTTGTAAAAGTAAAATCTGTTGGGCTCTTTTTGGCATTAAGATAATTCTTATTGCCACATTGCCAGACAGGACACAAAAAAATAGTCTGTCCCCCTTTTGATTTCCTCAGTATCACAGAAATGCCCAGCAGATGGCAACAATTTTGTTTCTTCTCATTCACAAATTGATGCTTTTGTTAACGGAGCCACTTCCTCGTTGCGTTTTGCATTACACAGTGTAACCCCCTTGAAAAAGAAGATGATTTTTCACAGGAATCTGGGTCCCTGGTTTATTTTAGGGCTAACCCTAACATTAGGAAATTGGAGAGAAAATGGCGCTCTACACATCTAGTGGAATTCTACCTAATCTGGAAAACAGTCTACTGTTTTATAAAAAGACCCTTCGCAGAGTTAGAGCAGCATATGTTTCATCATTAATAGAGCAGAATCAAAAATAATCTTAGGTTTCTCTTTAGTACAGTTGCCAAACTTACCCAGAGTCATAGTTCTGTTGATCCATCCATTCCCTTAGCTCTAAGCAGTAATGACTTTATGGGATTCTTTTGATTCTATCAAAAATAAAATCATTGGCATCCTCCCAAACATGATTACCTCATCCTCAGTAAGTGAGACAGCGTTGGAGGAATCTTTAGAACCTGATCGGTGTCTGGATTGTTTAGAAGCAGTAGAGCTTTCTGAGTTATCTCAAATTTTAGCTTCATCTAAACCAGGGGTTCTCAACCTTTTGCAAGCTGGGCCCCCCCAAAGCTGGTTCATTGCAGTTGGGGCCCCAGTGCCCCCCGCCCAGATCCCCCATCCCCCCGCCCCGCCCCGCTCTACCTTGCATAGATAGATAGATAGATAGATAGATAGATAGCCCTAGGCTATTATTTTTAGGCCCACATTATTATTATTACCATCATCAGTAGCGGTAGGTAGGCCTATTATCATTTCTAGGCTATTGTTATAATTGGCAGTAGCACCAGACTTCTAATGTGAGCTTGCAGGCATTATTATTATTATTATTATTATGAGTAGTATAGGCCTATCACCATTACTAGGCTATTGCTATATAATTGTGAGGTTACATGCTTTTTTTTGTTATTATTATTATTATTATTATTATTATTATCATCATCATCAGTAGGCCTATCATCATTACTAGGCTATTGCTATAATTGGCAGTAGCACCAGACTTCTAATGTGAGCTTGCAGGCATTATTATTATTATTACTATTATTATTATTATTATTATTATGAGTAGTATATGCCTATCATTATTACAAGGCTATTGCTATATAATTATGAGGTTACATGCTTTATTGTTGTTGTTATTATTATTATCATCAGTTGGCCTATTATCATTACTAGGCTATTGCTATATAATTAGGTGATGTTAATGTGAGACCTGAGCCTGCTTTGCCTTGCAAAGATCCTCAATTCTTGGCTCAATGTTTGATAAGCATAGCCTCAAATCATCCTCGATTTGTACACGATTGCGGTATTTTGTTTTGAGTGCAGTCATTTTTGAGAATCCTGCCTCACACAAATATGTCGACGCAAAAGGAAGGAGAATCTTCAAGGCGACGTCACAGAGTTCCGGGTATTCCTGCATCAATGCTGCCCAGAATGACGAAAGAGGACAGGAGCTAAAGAGTTCCTTCAGTCTACTGTCACTCTTCAGCTCAATAAGTTGTTCCTGCATATCAATTGATAGCTCCTTTGCTGTGCACACAAACGGATCTCGAACCCATGCAAAAGAGCGATAATCCTCTTTAAAGTACGTCGCAAATTGTTTTCTCATTGCTGACAGGTGCTCAGACGCTGATTGAAATAGGGAGGAGAAAACGTGTGACGCGCCTGCATCAGTTATAAAGTCTGTAAGGCAGGGGAACATGTCGCAGTTCCCTCGACTGATGCGGCCATGCCAGAGGTCTAGTTTTTGTGTGAAGGCTTGCACTTTGTCTGCAAGGAGCAAAATATGAGTTTCGCGGTCTTGCAAAGACAGGTTGAGGCCATTCAAGCGGTCAAATATATCGACCAAATAGGACACATAATGTCATCCAGATGCTTCGCCAGATCTGATTTGATTTCTGTCAAAAACCACTTCACCTCCTCTCGCAGCTCATACAACCGCTGTAACACCCGCCCCCTGGAGAGCCAGCGAACTTCAGTGTGCAGAAGCAGCTGTTCGTGCCCTGACCCCATCTCCTGGCAGAGGACCCCAAACAAGCGAGAGTTTAGCGGCCATGATTTTATGAGATTTATTATTTTGACGGATTGGTTCAGCACAGAGTCAAAGAGAACCGGCATTTTTTTAGCAGCTAGTGCTTCGCGATGGACCATGCAGTGTGTCCATTTCACAAGTGGAGCTACTTGCTGAACGCGAGCAGCTAGGCCACGCTCACGCCCCGTCATTGCCTGCACACCATCCGTGCATAGGCCAACGCATCGGTCCCAAGCCAAACCATTTTCGCGGATAAAAATGTCAGGGACATTGAAAATGGCTTCTCCTGTAGTGTGTGACTGAAGAGGCAGGCAAAACAGGACATCCTCCTCAATCACCTTGTCCCGCAGATACCTGACATAGGTGAGGAGCTGTGCCTGCCCAGCAACATCAGTGGATTCGTCCAGCTGCAGCGCGTAGTAAGGACTCTTTTTTACGAACTCTATCAGTTGCTCTCTGATATCGTTGGACATGTCTACAATTCTCCTAGCGACTGTGTCATTGGACAGTGGTACTGCACCGAGTTTGGCTGCTGCACTATCGCCTATCATTATTCTGCACATGTCTTGCGCTGCCGGCAAAATGAGAGTCTCTGCGATTGTATGCGGTTTACCCAGTTTACCGATCCTTTTGGCCACTACATACGATGCCTCCAAACACTGTTTAGACACAGTGCTGTGCACTGAAATGGTTGCCTGTTGCTGATGGAGGCCATCAAGCTTTCTTTTAAAATATTTGGCCGGTTTATTTTTAATGCCAGCATGCTTTGTTTCGAGGTGTCTTTTTAATTTGCAGGGCTTCATACTGTCATTTGCCAGCACCTCGGCACATACGACACATTGAGGTCTCAGTTCAGCCGTGACTGTAAACCCAAACTGCAGGTATGCTTCATCGTACTTGCGAAGCTTTTTTGCAGCTGGTGGTGCGTCGGTTGGCTTGTTGGTCCTCACAAGAAATTTCTCCATTTTAATTTGTTTTCAATAAAGTTTAGCTAAACTATTATAGGCAATATGTAACTGTGTGTGGTGTATGTTGAGAGACGTATCAGGGGCTAATCAGTCAGGACTTAGGCACAATCTTTCATTAAACCAAACAAAATTATTATTTTGCAGACAATTCAGATTTTATTTTAATTCTTAACGATTGTAGTCCTCGTGTGTGTGTGTGTGTGTGTGAATCGTTTGGGTAGTTAGCTAAGTAGCTACTGCCTAGCAGTTTAACAAAATTACTGGCTAGGGCTGAGATATGATCTAATCTTAAAGAATGTTTCTGGGTTTAGTCTTTAAAAAGACTGTTGGGGTTTGTGTAGTAAAGGCCTATGTAAATCGAGATTGATAACAGACTAGCGAGAGCTGGCACAAGCGAACTTGGCAAGAGACTAGACTAGAGTGAATGGAGAGCTATGTCGTGAGTCAATTTAAATGCAGTGATTTATTTTTGTGTGAGAGTGAGTGAACATTTACACCCCGCTCTGTAAGTCAAGGCGGGAACGGCGGCGACCATGCGCATGCGCGATTCATTTGCAGCCTGGACGCAGAGGGGTGTGTGTCTCCTTTCTGCTCTGACTGCAGGCTGGGACTGCTGCGCGAGGTTACTGAGAGACTGACCTAGGGCCCTATAATTTCCGCGATCACGGAATCGCGGACGGAATCGCGGAATTGGCAAATTAACGCGGAATATAGTGTAAACGCGGAATTTCTACATTTGAAATGAAATTCTGTTTTTGTGTGGGAGAAGAACGTACGTCTGGGGGAAATGCACACCGGGGGACGCAAATCTGCGCGACACAACCCCTCCCGCTCTGTCATTTCAGCTTTCCCGCACCATCCCCCATCAAAACATTGAAAAAATGGCGGAGCGGCTCTCCACAGCTCCGCTTTCGGCGAAAAAGTTGAGAAACACTGAGGGTGACATCCCTTTGTAAAAGATAACAAAACTGTGTCCGTTTCTAAAGAAGCACTGCAAACAGGGAGGAGCCCTACCTGAAAATGTAGTCTTCGCCAACTTCACCTACTCATATAATTCCAGTGTTTCCCGCAGCGCTATCTTTGAGAGGCGGCTGCCTCGCCAAACTCACGCTACCGCCTCGCTAACATTCCAAAAAAAAAAAAAAACTAACTCGATATACTTTCATGTTTATTTGACATTAACATGCGGTTGT
This sequence comes from Fundulus diaphanus, assembly GCA_037039145.1. NCBI lineage: Eukaryota > Metazoa > Chordata > Actinopteri > Cyprinodontiformes > Fundulidae > Fundulus > Fundulus diaphanus. The sequence continues at coordinate 3,487,623 of CM073125.1, forward strand.
TTGTTGTTGCTTTCGCACGTGCATACAGTGATTGGCAGGGAAGAAACAGGCGAAAATACATGGATCAGAGCCATGCCCCCCCGCTCCGCGAGTCCCCCCCCCCCCAGCTCCGTCAGTCAGTCGTCCGCGCAAAATCTTGTTCTGAAATTGAGAGGTCCTATTTTATTTTTTTACTTGAAAATCTAATGGAGCACTTTTTTATTTATAACAATTGGTTCATAACCATTAATATTTTGTTAGTACTTAGAGTGCAGTGTTATGTTGCATCATGCAGTAAAAGTATTGAGTAAATGTGATGTTTTTTACCTCAAATTAAAGGTCATTCTTATTTTATTTGTGTACATTTTAATCATCAAAATTAAAAGCACATTCTTTTTACGACTGAAATAACAGTAAAGGGTAAAAAAAAAACTGAATTCGTAAAAATTAAAACGGAAAAAACTGAATTTTCAAAAATTAAAACGGAAAAAACGGAATTTGGGAAAAAATAAAACGGAATTTGGGAAAAAATAAAACGGATTTTTTAGGGCCCTACTGACCGCCTGTGAGTGCCTTTGGACGGGAGAGGGGCTCATGGCAGCACCCGCTGCTCGTTGAGCACAGTAGGCCTAACTGCAGAGTGATTCGTGCTTTCGAGTCTCCAAACACCACAAAAGTCTCCAAAAACACCAGTAAAAGTCGCTGGATATTTTGACAAAAAAAAAGGAGGATGTTTTATTGTTGTTTATTTAACAACATAAATGTATTTAAACATGTTTGTGTGTGCATGGCTGCGTGCGTGTGAACATTTCACAAAAACTAAAAGAAAGCTTTAACTGTAGCCTATATTCTGACTAGTTTATTCGTTTATATATATACTATATATAACTAAATACGACTTCACGTTTTATACGTTTGCAGGCAGCCTCTGAAACTTCCATCCGTCATAAAAATTAATTCGGGTGGTTCGATTTTCTGCATTTTTCGCCTCCGTAGCAAATATTTTGAGGGGTTTTGACAATATTGAGAGACACCTGACGAATTTGAAAAAAACTAATACGACAGTTTCGGACTCAAAATCTGGTGTTTTATATATTTATAACATTTGAATACAGTTCAGCAACATACATCACATGACCTGACGACCAAGAGAGCTGACAATTGACCATCACTTAATTTACCATCACCTCACGATTGAAAATAATGTGACCCTGATTTCATATGACAGTTCAACAAACAATTTAATAATATTAAGTCACTTACATTTTAGACGAAATAATGACTGTTTTGGTATATTTTAGCAGCGAAAATAGATCCGATGAATCCAAACAAAGATCACAGCATGGCGCATCGCACAGCAACACTCAATCGTGTTTTGAATGATTCAGTGTTTTGAACGAATCGGTTGAGTCAAAGATTCAATGACCCATTCACAAACATCTGTCTCATTCTTGATGAATTGGCCGTTTGAACGAATCGTTTGAATGAACGACTCAATGACTCGCTTAATAAAACCGCTTATCACCTGCATTTGCGCTCACTATCGACAAAACAATCAAATTTGTTCAAAACTTTTTTTTTTAAATCAGTCCAAACACATTTTAATTTTTATTCAGGAGTTATGTATATACAAAACTTTAACTTTTTATGAAAGTAGTTTAGTGATAAAAAAAAAAAAAAAAAAATTCCAGTTTTTTTCCACTCCCATCCTGTAGCCTACTCGCGCCCCCCCGGGAGAGTGTCAGCGCTCCCCCGGGGGGCGCGCCCCACCGGTTGAGAACCACTGATCTAAACCTTCACCTTGTATGTTAGACCAAATCCCAACCAAGTTATTTAAGGAAGTACTCCCTTTGATTAATGCCCCCATTTTAGAGATGATTATCCTTAGTAAATGGATATGTACCACAGGCTTTCATAGTAGCTGTTATTAAACCTTTACTTAGGAAACCTTCTCTTGATCAAGATGACTTAATAAATTACAGACCTATGTTGTGCCATTGAGCCATGGACACAAAAATCAGATTGAATTGGGAACAACATGTAACCTGAGGATAAATCAAAATGGGTTGTAAGCAAAGGAATTTCACAAATCCATGCAGATAAAGCCTCCCTCTGCAGGGTGCCTGCTATAGAGCCAGCCTCCACCTCACTGATCTTTTCATTCTTGCCTGGGACTCTGAAGGAGAGAGTCTGCCCTGGAGAACCAACCAGCCATGCATGGGGCCTCACGGGACTTAAAGGCTCACAAGCTGAATAAAATGTACTTTCTGTGAAACTCATTTCCCGTCGCTTAAATGGAGTGACAAAAAGGGGAGATTCTCGTTGTCCTCTGCGGAGCAGAGGACCCGACTGAGTGGAAATCTGTCGACTAGATCAAAGCTAAGTTTTAAGTCTCACTTCTGCGCAACCAGCCGCTGAAGTAAAGAATACTGAAACATCATTGTTTATTTTTGTCAGCGGTTGCAGGAAAGCTACGCTGAGACAAGAGCTGAGCTGAAATTGCCCGCTGCAACCGAATCAGAGGCAACATGCAGTACCTTGGACTGACCTACCCTGACCACGTTTCGACTAGCTCATAGCCGCTAGCCCGCTGCTGAAATAACAAACGTTTCCTGGACCACTGCTCTCCCTTGGATGGCCAAAGTGAACCGACAGGTTGGCAGAGAAACAAACAGGGAAAGTTAAATGGTTTATTTAGATGGTTTACATAATGCGTTACATGGTATTTTTAAACACATGGAGCTAACCGACGTAGCTCCCGCTAGCTTCTTCGAATAAGGCCATTGCTGATGTAATTCAAGTGTGTTTTCATGGTTATAACAAACGTTATCTCCACAAGGGTTTCTTACATTGATGGGATATTAATGTTTATGTTATCCGGTCCACTCATTATGTCCAGAATAAAGCCGAAGCTTTTTAAAATTAGCGCCGAATGTCCACTAGCCTAATGCCATTAGCTTCCGGTAACATTCGCTCTTCCCGGATATGGGACTACTTCGTTTGAAACATAAGGTTTGTTTCGTTTCGCTCCACCATGGTTCGATAATGCTACGAGCATTATCACTGCATTAATATGGAATGTTAATGTCGATTTAAAGGTGTTTTGTTTAACTTTAGGATTAGCCGATTTTAGTGACTGATCGCTACAGCGACCCCTAGCCTCCCGGACGTATAATCGCATTAATAAAATCAAGCATCCCTAAAGTTAATGATTTTACAGAGAAAATCTTTTTTACAATGTTATTTTATCAAATAATGTTTTGTGTAACTCAGGATTTGCACTGTGAATGGGTTGAAACACATACCAAATGTTGTTCTTAGTTAGTTAAACTAATTTAAGCTCATTCCATGTTTCTTTAAGATGAACTTTGGTGAACCAGGATTCACTGAATTATCGGGATGATGATCATCAACCACTTTGTATTGTCTTTTGTGTCTTTTAGTGTGTACATAGTTCCTTAGCTGCTTTTATCTTCATTTTGCTAAGTAGTTTAGTTAAGTTTCACTAGCCTCGTAGAGAGGATTTGTTGATTGAAATATAGTGTTAATTCAGATAAACAGCATTATATAGTGATTTTCTCTGGATGTTAATTTTATTTCTGTTAATAAATTCTTGAACTTGAAGAGAAGTTGTCACTCCTTATTCTTTGTGTGTGCAGAGGTTGCTGTTAAAAGATTGCATGTGCTCGAATCCTCCCTTTCAACTATTGTCCTGATATTAGGTCTAGAGCTGATATTCACCGGACAATACCTAACAGACAGAGAGTCATTTATTTAACATTAAATAACTTTAAAACAGTGTGTAATTGCACAACACCTATATCTAATCTTCTTTTCCTATCTAAAATTCTTGAGAAAATAGTTGCTAATCAAGTTTGTGAACGTTTACAAAGTAATGACCAGGCTTCAGAGCTCATCATAGCACTGAAACAGTTCTGGAGAAGGTCACTAATGATATTTTCATGGCCTCAGATAATGGACGTGCGTCTGTAATTGTCCTGTTAAAGATTCAAAGAATCTTTATTGTCACCGCATATTGCTGTGGTGAAATTTCGTTTTTGCCCACTCCAGCTAAGAGTACACATAAGAAAGACCAACAAACAAACAAACAGTCAATGAGCAAGGGTTACAGTGCTTTTTTCTCATTATAGTGTTCAAAAGATTCAAAAATTTGTATGAACTAGTTGTCCTTCATGAGTCAAAGATGACGAATGATGAGGTAGTAAAGTGCTTTTGTCCAATGATGATTCGAGACCTTTTTTTACAGACGTGCATTTAGATATTCTGACACAATAGTGTGCAAGTAGGCAATAACATTAAAGTGATTGTAACGTATGATGGGCTAATAACAGTGGGGTGATTTTTAACATGTTGGACTTCGGTCTCCCATCAGCAGCAGGGCCGAGCTCAATTTGTGGCAGCGGCATCTGACACCGGCACTTCCTGTGGCATGCTGTGTCACTTTCACTGGCATGCTGTGGCACTTTCTATGGCATGCTGTGTGGCATTCTGTGGCACTTTCTGTGGCATGCTGTGTGGCACTTTCTGTGGCATGCTGTGGCATGCTGTGTGGCATGCTGTGGCACTTTCTGTGGCATGCTGTGTGGCATGCTGTGTGGCATGCTGTGGTACTTTCTGTGGCATGCTGTGTGGCATGCTGTGGCATTCTGTGTGGCATGCTGTGGCACTTTCTGTGGCATGCTGTGTGGCATGCTGTGGCATGCTGTGGCACTTTAACTGGCATGTTGTTTGGCATGCTGTGGCGCTTTCACTGGCATGCTGTGTGGCATGCTGTGGCGCTTTCAATGGCATGCTCTTGCCAAGAAGGTGCCACGGCTCTTTGTAAACTGCTGTTTCTGTTTTTAGGCAAACTGTTTGTTACAGACGCCTGTTACACTATAGCTACTTGTAAATAATCATATTTTTATTGCATTATTTCCAATAAAAGCTGAACCTCCACCAAGTCCTGGCACTTCTTGTGACACCTCCACCAACTACTGGCTCTTCTTGTGGCAGCAGGAGTGGCAATTGCGGTGGTGGCTGCAGGACTTTCACTGGCTTGCACTTACCAAGAAGATGTCACGGCTGTTGCTGCATTCCTGTTGCCGTGTGTGGGCAAATGATTTGTTAGCTACCTGTTACTCTATAACTACTTCCAAATAATCATGTTTTATTCATATTATTTCCAATAAAACCTTGTTTAATTACCGCCAGCTTTGTGGCAGCTGCAGTGGCATACATCTGCCACAAGGTGTCACTAAGCCGGCATGCCACCTGCCGCCCTTCTGCGAAAATGCTTAGATTTTCGGGTTATTTAATACCTATTATATATTTACATTCAATTATTCATGTGTTAAATTCACATAATTTAACAAACATTTTCAAGAAATCTAATACAAAAGTTATAAGGTTACTGTATGTGTGGTTTAACTCGTGATTAGAGAAACAAATGTGGTGATATAAATACATCACTTGAAAACACACTGGCACACTGTGGCCGTTAGGTGCCACAAAGATGCCATGATAAGTCCATAGGATGGCTGGATGCCACCAACATGCCAAACCCGTTGTAAAAGCCTCCAACGTCCCACACCGGCTGCCGCTGTTTTCATGGAATGCTGATTTCCTTCCCCTTGTAAAGTTTGGTACTTGTTTGTAAAGCACACAAATAAAATACTTTATAAAACCAATACTTCCTAACTACTGATTATATTAAAAAACTTTTGTGGAAATTTTTATTAATGACCAAACTGCAATACTCAAACAAAGTACTTTTATTGTGCAGTTTACATTCTTAGCATCATTTGTCTTAAATTTGCAAGATACCTTAGCAAAACAGGTTTTTAAAAAGCTCTTACGCTACTTAATCCACAACTGGGCATATAGTGTTAAGATGTTAGAAAATAATTTACTAAATAGGACAATAGAAAATTAGTGCACAGAATCATTACTAAGCTATACATAACACAAAATACATAGTAACAAGCTCAGACAACCAAACAAACCAAAATGTGTTTGACCTCCAACCTGAAAAGTACACATAAAAGTAAAAATGGTCAACCTTTGCCCTAATCTTTCGTTTCACACACGGGTATCTCTATAAATGCGTTGGACAAGAATGTCATCCTCTGGATAGATGACAAAATCACACCACTCCATGCCAGTGATTAGAAGCTCCCCTTTCACTGCCAGTAGCAGCTGTGACTTGACGGGAGCCTCATCGTGTCATTACATAGTGACAATTCACATAACTCTTAGTATAGGGACATTTTAACTCCAACAAAACAAATGTTTGCATCTCTGTCAGGTCAAAAACAACAACATCTGGAGAAGAGCCCAACCATGGAGCATCAGGGTGAATCACAAACCCACAGGGCCCAAAGTTGGTGTTTTTGATCCTGCAGTATTCCCAGATAGCTGATGGGTTAAGTGCTAGGCCCCTTTCCATGGCGGCTGTGGCTGCTGTTTCCATCTTGATGCGCTCAAAGCAGAAGTGGCTCCTTTCATATGACAGACTTCCTAGAAATGTTGCGCTCTGCTCCCTGGTGGCAACTTCAATTTGACCGGACTGTTCCAGTGTTGTCGCAAGACACTCCAGTTCAAGTTGTTGCTGTTGGCTGCAGACAAACTGGACACAGGTGGGCTCGAGATGGTAGTGGTCAAGAGGCAGTGATGGCAGAGGAGGGGGAATCCACATGGCAAATTATTACCCAACTGACTGGTAGTGAATGTTGAAAAGCGAATGGACTGCCTTCCTCGACTTTACCAAAGGCTGAATCAAATAAAGGGACATCAGCACTGATTACCATGGTAGTAATGAGAGGTGCAAAGTCTGCAGGAAAGTCCGGATACACCTCTGCTACTCTGAGAACATCAGGGTCTGGTGTGTCTGCCTTGTAACGTTTTCTCCTTCAAAAAACAAAGACAAAAACAATTTGTCTTTGTTTTTTGTTACTCAAACTGAGTACTTATGTTACTCAAAATAAGTATTCAAAGAACATATTCAGTTACTTCAACCTTCAATATACACTACCGTTCAAAAGTTTGGGGTCACATTGAAATGTCCTTATTTTTGAAGGAAAAGCACTGTACTTTTCAATGATAACTTTAAATTAGTCTTAACTTTAAAGAAATACACTCTATACATTGCTAATGTGGTAAATGACTATTCTAGCTGCAAATGTCTGGTTTTTGGTGCAATATCTACATAGGTGTATAGAGGCCTATTTCCAGCAACTATCACTCCAGTGTTCTAATGGTACAATGTGTTTGCTCATTGGCTGAGAAGGCTAATTGATGATTAGAAAACCCTTGTGCAATCATGTTCACACATCTGAAAACAGTTTAGCTCGTTACAGAAGCTACAAAACTGACCTTCCTTTGAGCAGATTGAGTTTCTGGAGCATCACATTTGTGGGGTCAATTAAACGCTCAAAATGGCCAGAAAAAGAGAACTTTCATCTGAAACTCGACAGTCTATTCTTGTTCTTAGAAATGAAGGCTATTCCATGCGAGAAATTTCTAAGAAATTGAAGATTACCTACAACGGTGTGTACTACTCCCTTCAGAGGACAGCACAAACAGGCTCTAACCAGAGTAGAAAAAGAAGTGGGAGGCTGCGTTGCACAACTGAGCAAGAAGATAAGTACATTAGAGTCTCTAGTTTGAGAAACAGACGCCTCACAGGTCCCCAACTGGCATCTTCATTAAATAGTACCCGCAAAACACCAGTGTCAACATCTACAGTGAAGAGGCGGCTGCGGGATTCTGGGCTTCACGGCAGAGTGGCAAAGAAAAAGCAATATCTGAGACTGGCCAATAAAAGAAAAAGATTAAGATGGGCAAAAGAACACAGACATTGGACAGAGGAAGACTGGAAAAAAGTGTTGTGGACGGATGAATCCAAGTTTGAGGTGTTTGGATCACAAAGAAGAACGCTTGTGAGACGCAGAACAAATGAAAAGATGCTGGAAGAATGCCTGACGCCATCTGTTAAGCATGGTGGAGGTAATGTGATGGTCTGGGGTTGCTTTGGTGCTGGTAAGGTGGGAGATTTGTACAGGGTAAAAGGGATTCTGAATAAGGAAGGCTATCACTCCATTTTGCAACACCATGCCATACCCAGTGGACAGCGCTTGATTGGAGCCAATTTCATCCTACAGGACAATGATCCTAAACACACCTCCAAATTGTGCAAGAACTATTTAGAGCAGAAGCAGGCAGCTGGTATTCTATCGGTAATGGAGTGGCCAGCGCAGTCACCAGATCTGAACCCCATTGAGCTGTTGTGGGAGCAGCTTGACCGTATGGTACGCAAGAAGTGCCCATCCAATCAATCCAACTTGTGGGAGCTGCTTCTGGAAGCGTGGGGTGCAATTTTTCCAGATTACCTCAACAAATTAACAGCTAGAATGCCAAAGGTCTGCAATGCTGTAATTGCTGCAAATGGAGGATTCTTTGACGAAAGCAAAGTTTGATGTAAAAGAAATCTTATTTCAAATACAAATCATTATTTCTAAACTTGTCAATGTCTTCACTCTATTTTCTATTCATTTCACAACGTATGGTGGTGAATAAGTGTGACTTTTCATGGAAAACACAAAATTGTTTGGGTGACCCCAAACTTTTGAACAGTAGTGTAATTACATTTTAAATAATTACCTTACACCATTTCCGACTGTGCGCTGCCATTCTGGTCTTGCAGACATAAAACCATGTGACGCACACGGCCTGGTTTAACCTTCTGTAAAACAATTAAATTAAATGCTTAAAAATGATAACATTGGTGATAACACACACAGAAAAGGTACAAACCCAGGAACGCTCCATCAACTTTCACAGAGTTCAGAGAGCCAGTGTTCTTTTTTTATAACACTTACAGTTTTTGTAAAAATTTGGTTAAATAAAGTGTTGTGTTTGATTCCATTTATCTAAAAATAGGTCATTAAGCAAAGGCATAAAATGGCCAGGGCTGCACTTAAATTGTATATTTTGATTATTTTTGATAATTATCGATCAATATGATCTCTATTTTATAAAACAAGAACCTGTTGTCCAGACTATATGACTTTACAGCTTACTATGTTGTTTTAAATAGAATTGGAGGGTGTGCTATACAAAATGTGATTCACTTACCATGGTTGTTGGTTTGTGCCAGATTTGTTCGGTTTCAGTACAGCTTAGTACTGGTGGCACAGCAGCCAAATTCTGAGCAGAGTAGTGAGCAGTCTGGTGATGTAATGCAACACTGATTGCACAGCACTGTACCAGCCACACAGGAGCAGTCTTCAAATGTAATCTAAATAAAAAACAAACTGTCAAACTATGCAATGGTTATGTCAGAATTTTTTAACAAGCAGAAAGTGCCAACAAGTGAAAAAAAAGACTGGAAGGAAGTGCAGGACAAAAATGTGGTTATTTTTTTAAACCTTAGCTGATGTATCCTCACGTCTGTTCTTAATTAAGATGAAATGAATGAATGTACTTTGGGTTGACATTCTAATTCCATTGAAAAAATTTTTTTTAACTATTTGCAAAGATACAAATGAAAGCTTGCAGTTGTCTACAGAGTAAGAACCATCTCTGCAGCACAATGCGCTTTGGGTGTTGATTTCAAGCTTTTTTTAAGCATCACAAAGCGTCTAAACTACAACTTTGAGGAGGCTTAGACGAGGGAATGTAAAGTCATCACGTCAGTGACTGGTGGGCACGATGAATATTTTTAATAAGTAATAGTACTATAAAGAAACTTGATTTACAAAAAGTAATGCTTCCCTAACGTCATAAATTAAATAAGATGCACATTTTTTAACATAAATGCCAACCAACCAAACAAACGCAACGTAAACAACAACAACAACAGACGTCCCATAGGAAGCTATACTGTGTTCCAATCTTTAAATGAAGTAAAAAGAAGCAAAAGAGCAGAATGAACAGGTCTATGAACTGGCTTTAGCATTAACAGAGTCAAATATGTTTAAACTTACACTATAACGACACTCAGAAGTCATTACAGACTAGCCTCATGGGCTCTCGTGTAGCTAAGCTAATGCTAAAGTTAGTTAGCTTATGTGTGTGCTACTATTCCAACACACAACAGCTAGGAATCCTTACAACTTCCGCTGCACACTAGCTACATAAGACCCCCAAAATAGTCCTCTTTTCATACAACAGATAATCATTTTATGTGATTTCACCCTACTCTGAGTTCATGAGGCTTATCATTTTTGCGCATCAATCTGTAACAGACCGGCCTGACGTTCATTCTCCCTGACGAGTCTTTGTTGGACACTGTGGTTAAAACATCGAAATAGCATCTGAAACAATGGCTTTGTAGTTATGGAGTTTGGAGTTAAAACAAATATATTATAAGTGAAAACGAGACAGTACAGTATAAAAAAACTACCTACGTAGTTAACAGTGGCTCAGCAGTGACGACTGGTACTTTACTTACCTTCAAAGTTGTCAATGTACTTCCACACGTAAAACTTGAAGTCTTTCTCCTTTTTTCCTCCGTGGTGATGATAAGGTTCGCATAAAGCGGAGGACGTTTGGAAGGACCTGAAGGCAGCGAGTGTAGAACGCCATTGCTTGCCGTGGGTGAACAGCCTCACTGGAAGTGTATGCCCTCAGTTAGCGGAAGTTGCATAGCAACATCGTGCACATACACTCACTGATTATTGAATTTTTCCTTTTTTTTCTGAAAAATTTAAAGCTAGAGGTATTATAAGAAAAAGTTTAGTGCATTTAAATGTTCTTAGTGTGGTTAAAAGTAATTGAATACTCTGACAGAATTTATGTATGCTGCAAAACACAGCCACTCATACACTTTAATCATTTTTTATTACTATATACAAGAACTATTACTATATACACAAACATACACATGTATGTATGTATCTCTCTCTCTCTCTCTCTCTCTCTCTATATATATATATATATATGTATATATATGTGTGTGTGTGTGTGTGCATATATCTGTATTGAAACACATTAAAAATAATATATGATAGGTCACTAGTAAAGAGAGAAAGACCATAAATAGTAACAGGTAGCTAACAAATCATTTGCCCACACACAGCAACAGGAATGCAGCAACAGCTGTGACATCTTCTTGGTAAGTTCATGCCAGAGAAAGTCCTGCAGCCACCACCGCAATTGCCACTCCCGCTGCCACAAGAAGAGCCAGTAGTTGGTGGAGGTGTCACAAGAAGTGCCAGGACTTGGTGGAGGTTCAGCTTTTATTGGAAATAATGCAATAAAAATATGATTATTTACAAGTAGCTATAGTGTAACAGGCGTCTGTAACAAACAGTTTGCCTAAAAACAGAAACAGCAGTTCACAAAGAGCCGTGGCACCTTCTTGGCAAGAGCATGCCAGTGAAAGCGCCACAGCATGCCACACAGCATGCCAGTGAAAGCGCCACAGCATGCCACACAGCATGCCACAGAAAGTGCCACAGCATGCCACACAGCATGCCACAGAAAGTGCCACAGCATGCCACACAGCATGCCACAGAAAGTGCCACAGCGTGCCACACAGCATGCCATAGAAAGTGCCACAGCATGCCAGTGAAAGTGCCACAGCATGCCACAGGAAGTGCCGGTGTCAGATGCCGCTGCCACAAATCACAGCATGCCACAGGAAGTGCCGGTGTCAGATGCCGCTGCCACAAATTGAGCCTGCTGTCTCTCCCCATCAGGGGGCGATTGCCCTCACATCTCTTGGGAAGAAGATGTTTCTAAGTTTATTTGTTTTGGATTTGAGACTTCTGAAGGATTTACCTGATGGGAGAGGGGCAAATAGCACATTGCCTGGTTGGGTGGGACCAAGGGAAGGTGCATCTGGCCCTTTTGTGGACTTATTCTACATAAATTGAGTCCAGATCCTGCAGATGGCATCCAACAGTCCCCTGCGCTGTTCTCACCACCCGTGCTAAGTCCTTCCTCTCCTGTCCTCTCCTGTGCAGCTCCCATACCATACAGTTATGCTGATGCATAACACACTCTCTATGGTAGCTCTTGTTAAGATATCAATTGGGTCAAGTGGAACGAACTGCTTAACCCAGAACTGCCTGCCACACTTGGATAGCACCGGACACAAGGAAATGACTCATATCTGTCAGATAGCATCCCGGAGGTGACACAGTTTCTCTACTGATGACACGGTTTGGATGTGTACGGCCTTCTATGGGTGTGAACCTAAACTCCTTTATAATGTTTGTGAGGTGAGCAATCGGGGCTTCTTGCCGATCAAGAGCCCATCAGCGCTGATGTGTCTGTAACCGTTTCTCTGTCTTTGGTAGATAAAATATAACTTGAAGTATACTTTTCTGTTTCATGCGTCCTACATCCAAAGTAATGTGTAAGTGGGGGTCGCCTGACGGGTAAAAAGAGCTGGGTCCACTTAGGGTGTTCACCGCCGACTGGGTGCGGTGGTTCTTAACAAACTAGTGTTTCCGCCTCGGACCCAAAGGGCGACGCTCCACATTCCGTTTTCCGGCCAGGACGTCATTCCAGAAGAAAAACACGCAACCTACGGCCGTGCAGAAGGTAAGGAGATTCCATTTTTATATCTCCAGTGTCTTTTGCTTCCTGGAAGGGCCGACTTTTTGCATTGCTTAGGGCAGAGAAATGGTTTAGATTAACCAGTTGCAAAGGTGTCCATAATTACCGTACGAGTAAGGCGCGTGCAGGCTTGGCTTAGAGTCCATCAACCCCATAAGGGTCATAAAAGCCATCAGCCATCTCGGAAATTGGGTTTAGAGTCCCTAGCAGTCTCGTAAAAAAAGCTTAAAAGACACTTTTCCAGGTAGGCACATGACCATCTGAGGTGAAAGTCCCCGGGGTCAGGAAGAGGCCCCGAAGCAACATAGGTAGTCTAGGAGGCGGGTTTCGAGTCCCATTGCTGTATGAAGCGAAAACATTTTTCTCTCTTCGTCTTCACACAGTAATAAAAGCCACCCTCCGAAAAATATGTGCATCGAGCCGGCATTCCGAGGTTTAAAGGCCTGAACTCACAGCAAGTGAGTCGAAAATTCCATGCCGAGGTGGGTTTTTGGTTTAGAGGCATCCGTAGTTTCTCTTAAAGAGACTTAAAATTCTGCCACCCACGCCACAGGTAAGACAGGTAAATGATGCTGTAACTGGCCAGTGTAAAGCATCCGTACGAGAAAGTATAAGAAATAGGATAAAGAAAAGAGAAAGGAACGGAACTTAAGAGGCGCAGCGTTGCACGGGGGACACATTTTAGTGAAGGACCGGACTAATGCTTGTATCGTCTAGTCAGGGAAAAATGCCAAAAAATAACCGTGAAACATAAAAAAAAGAAAAGGAAGGAAAACGGCCGCGAGATGAAGAGACTTATCCTTACTGAGCCGAGGTGTTGGGCAGCTGGTGAGTTGGACGGTCACGGCGGTGCGGGGCAATTTTGCCCGCTCACCCTCCCTTTCTGGAGTAACAGCGGCGCGTTGGATAATAAACAAAAATATATTTCGGCAATCTAAACTTTTCAAACATGATCTGTGAAAAATAGTGTGAAAGGAAAGGCCTGCGTGTGTTTTGTTCGTCTTAATGTCTCGCTGTATGTGATATTGGTGTGTGAAACGTGTGTTCGTCTGTGTGGAATAATCCAAATTAAATTATAGATACCACTGTTTCAAAAGTGTTTATTTGTGTTGAATGACTGCAGCATTCAAAACAAATGCACTTTGAAGACCTCCATTAAACAGAACGGGTTTAACTAAAAGTTTGAAAGAGGAAAAGACAGACAATTTAATAACATAGAAGTTGCCGTTTCATATTACTTATCCAGCCCAAATTAATTGAATAACGGAGATATTAACATGGCTTAAACAAAAAAAAAACTCAGACTTGTTAGAAATGATTGGAACTGGGGATAAAGGTTTTTGTTTTTTGTCTGGCGCTTATTTATGCAATACAGTAACCAGAGGCATTGGGGCTGTATTCAGTTACATTATTAGATTGCACTAAGCTTGTATTTACTAATAGTAATAGTAATATCATCTTTATTTTCATTGAAACATACATTACAACGAAATTTGTTCTCTGCTTTTAACCCATCCCCTTGGGGAGCAGTGGGCTGACATGTGCGGCGCCCGGGGAGCAATCTGGGGTTAAGGGTCTTGCTCAGGGACCCAGAGTGCAGGCACTGGGGATCGAACCAGGTACTTGCATCCTTCTCTGAGTGCAAGCGCGCTGCTCTAACCACTAAGCCACCACTCCCCCCATTTGACAATGGATTCATGACAGCTGTAAAAACACCAGATTAGAGGCTTTTTATATTGTAATTTTAGAACATTAATAAAATGGCAAACAGCATATGGGGAGAATATGGGAGATTATGTTTATAGCTTTGATTTAATACATGTATAAAATGCAGGTAGAATGTGTAGTTTGGCTCTGATCAAAACTGTACAAAATGGAACTGGATAGGATATGTTTCAGGGAGACTTTTAACTAAGGATTTTACTGCTGCCTAAAGAGGAATTTTGAAGAGCATCAAAATATCAGACGGCCACATTAAAAACGTCATCTATTACTATCATTTGTGGTTATTCAGTTACGCTAGGCTGAGGCGAACCTCAGAGGGACAGTTCAGCCTGAAACAGGACAAAAGATATGATAAAACTAATCTGACCATGATGTAAACATCGGAATGTGATTTTGAAAGTGGGGCAGTGTCCTCTGTTACTGGGGCACGAACAGAATATCAGCAAAATGAGGGCAGTTCCAGATTTGAATTGGTTAAAGTTTTAATTATAATCTTGTTTTTGTTTTGGACAGTTTTCTTGATGCTGAATCATGGGGGGTAACCCTTAAAGGGAGAGAGACACTAGAAGTTCATAAATTTAAAGAGAAAATCATTGCTAGTTCTCATGAATAACTAAGTCAAGTCACTTTAAAAAAGTAGATCAATAGAGATTTGGGATGTTGTATATTTAAAAGCATTAATAATTGAATTTGCATGACCAAAAGGGCTAGAAAGAAATCAAAGAATGCTATAAAACTATATCATATTGGAACAGACAGATTACGCTCCTTGGGAGACATTTCACTTTTGGATTTTTATTGCTTTATTGTATTTTGGTTATTTCTTTGTTAAACTAGTCCATGCATTTGTTACTTCAAGGCCGGACTATTGTAAGTCCACAAAATGCAATTCAAAGACTTCAGCTTATCCAAAATGCTGCAGCAAGAGTTCTGATGAAAATCAACAAGAGGGATCATATTTCTCCAATTTTAGCTTCCCTTCATTAGCTTCCTGTTAAATCAAGAATAGAATTTAAAATTCTTCTTCTAACGTATAAAGCCCTTAATAATCAAGCTCCATCATATATCAGAGCTCTGATCCGTATGTTCCTAACAGAGCACTTCGCTCTCAGACTGCAGGTCTGCTGGTGGTTCCTAGAGTCTCTAAAAGTAGAATGGGAGGCAGATCCTTTAGCTATCAGGCTCCTCTCCTGTGGAACCAACTCCCAGTTTTGGTCCGTGAAGCAGACACCCTGTCTACTTTTAAGACTAATCTTAAAACCTTCCTTTTTGACAAAGCTTATAACTAGAGTGGCTCATGTTACTCTGAGCTACCTTTATAGTTTTGCTGCTATAGGCTTAGGCTACTGGAGGACATCAGGGCCTACTTTTCTCACTCTACTGATTTCTACTGTTCTCCAGTCTACTGTTCTCCAGATTTGCATTGCATTACATTGAAATGACTGATGTCATTTCAGCTTTTTAACTTTTTGTTCTCTCTCTTTCTCTCTCTCTTGCTTTTTGTCTGTCTTGTTGTGTCTCTGCTTTGTCTTCTGTAACCCCCAGTCGGTCGAGACAGATGACCGTTCATACTGAGCCCGGTTCTGCTAGAGGTTTTTCCTTCCCGCTAACGGGTGTTTTTTCTTTCCACTGTCGCTTCATGCTTGCTCAGTATGAGGGATTGCAGCAAAGCCATGTACAATGCAGACGACTCTCCCTGTGGCTCTACGCTTCTCCAGGAGTGAATGCTGCTTGTCGGGACTTTGATGCAATCAACTGGTTTTCTTATATAGGAACATTTTTGACCAATCTGTATAATCTGACCCAATCTGTATAATATGATTGAATTTAACTTTGTAAAGTGCCTTGAGATGACATGTTTCATGAATTGGCGCTATATAAATAAAATTGAATTGAATTGAATTGAAATGTTTCATTTGCTTTAATATTTTACATCTCCAGCGGCAAAGTAGCTACATTCAAGGTAGTTCTGCAGATAATTTTAAAGAAGGAGATGTTTTTGAACAAGGTTTTAAAATGAAAGAAAGACTTGTACCTCCCATGGACCAACCAAGAACTTAGAAACATCACATTAAATACCAAGACACTAAAAGGACCAGGTTTTCTTTTTATACCTAAGTACTTTTTCTCTGAGTTACTGCTTTCAGATAATACTGCAAAGCCACCTTTCTGCCAACAGAAGACTCTGAGAAGACAGGTTTAGCAGTACGGTAAGGAGTCAATCAAATTTGGACTCTAAATTATGCTAAATTTTAACCAACTTAAGCCAGGTAATATGAAGATCTTCCAGCGGAGAAAGGTGGCTTTAGAATTTTTCATGTTCCCCTTTCCACTGTTCACCTTACCACTGATTCACATTAAGATTTCTATCCTGTTTTCTGCCTTTTTTCTTGCAAAGAAACCTGGTCAAATATAATTGGAATGTGCTAATAGAGAGATTATAGTCTCTTTTTCTTAGACATTCTCAAATGCAAGTGAGCACCAAACGGTTTGGTCCAGGGGACAAAGAAAAAAAGGTGATGTCATTGACTCCTGTCTAATCCATTTTTTTTATTATTCAAATTTTGGACAAATATTAATGTTTGCAGACGCTGCATAGAGGTGTAATGGGGAAATGTGATGCTGCCAGGGTTAAGAGAAATCTGTTTTGTTTTTGATTGGATTTATACAAAGAGGATGAACTCACTGTAAAATATTTTGCTTGGTTAAATTTGTGAAGGGATTAACATCTGGGGTAAAGGTGAA
This sequence comes from Fundulus diaphanus, assembly GCA_037039145.1. NCBI lineage: Eukaryota > Metazoa > Chordata > Actinopteri > Cyprinodontiformes > Fundulidae > Fundulus > Fundulus diaphanus. The sequence continues at coordinate 3,504,639 of CM073125.1, forward strand.
GAACTTTAAGACTATTTAGTTTTAGAGGGAACACTGTGGTTGATTTTGTTTGAGACAGTTTTGCTGTAATTTTTGTTTATTTTTTTTTCTTTTCAACTTATGTACACCACACTACAGATGAAGATGATCAATTCTTGTATTAGACAATTTGATTTAGGAAAAAATCCATATTAGCAAAATGCTGGCAGAATTCCTTGTGGTTTCAGACACAACGATTGGAGAAAGAAGATTCATGGATAATGCTGGTCCTGGAAGGATGTTGTGCTGCTGAGTTGCTCAGTTATGAGGACTGAAAATGGACAACTAATGGCAGGGGCTAAGACAGAAGCTCTGGACAATCATCAACGGACAGCAACATAAACAAAGATGAGTTGGCAGACACCCCTTCTGCATTTCACTTCATTTTGGAATCTGGTCAGGACAGCAGAAGCGACTCCTGGACACAAGATGATGATAAGAGGATAACAGCTTGAAAATGATCAATAATAATCAATGCATGAAGGTTGGCTCTGAGGAACATCAGAGCTGCAATGGCACCCAACAGTGCCAACTCAACATCTTGAACAGGACTATGCATGACTGCTTTGCTTTACAGGTGATGGATTTCAACTACAAGGTTTCACGAACATGACATGGACAGGTTGGCGTTCAGGAAACGCACCTAGAACACACTCTTGGACTTTTAAAGAAAGAACATTTAAATATGGGGATTCAGCAATATGCAACTTGGGGTAAATGGGCTCTAAAGCGGGACACTTAACAGGATATTAGCTGAAAGCCTGGGTTTACGACGAGAGACATTTCACAGACAGGGGGTGTGGGACACCCAGGAATAGCTGCTGTGGTTTGAAAATGTCAAAGATTTGTCACAGGTGGTGGAGTTTTTCGACGGCCCAGGCACTTGGAACCAGGTTGGACAGACGAGACGACGTTGTGTTCCCACAGGGATTACCTGTAATCTAACACTGACTGTAAACGTTTTTGTTTTTTGGGTTTGCTGGGGTTGCCAAAAGGAGCATCGGAGATGACTTTCTCTGTCCTGACCAGATCCATGCTTAAAACAGAAAGAACAAAATTATAGAGGCCTGAACAAATACAGACACAGAGACGTGTTCATACAAATAATTCCATTAATCCACAGATTAAAATGCAGATACTAACGCTAAACAAAGAAATTAAAAGAGGGGCAAAACTTAATACTGATCATTTATCAACGGGTGGTCAATATTAAAGAGGATTTGAAGGAACTGCACATTTTTTTCATAATCAAAATAGACAGTGATTGATGAAACAAAAAGGCAAATTCTAGAATGGGGATTTTTAATCTGCTGGGACAAGACGTGGTGCAAACATAAAATAAGGATTCATAGACCACTGGGTGATATCATTTAACAAACACAGCGTCCTAAATTTGGAAGAACTGCAGGAACAGTAATAATAATAATGGACAAATGAAAATGTAAGAAAATCACTCCGAGTAATGCCTGCTTAAAATTTTTTCAAGGTTAAACTAAACCGAGAACCGAGAACAAGATACTTATTAAAGGGTTGAATTACATGGGGTTAAAATTGTGCTTGGGTGTATTATCAATTAAACTAATGTTGAATGACTGAAACAGGTTTAAAGTCTCACAAAAAAATTCTATCTAGAGCAGTATGGAGCAGTTAAATGATCAGGGGGAGATGTTTTTAAAAAGAAACAATGAATTACTGTTCACAGCATACTACAGTTTAAAGGTTTGTTTCAAACAAGATTCAAGCAGGGGGACATAAAATACAACCAGGGTTGATTAGAAAGGCTGTTTGTTAAAACAAACAGAAATGACTAAAAAATAAGAAATTAATGGGGTTAGAATTGCTCTTCGCTTTAGGTGAAAGGCGTATTCAATTAGAAATCCTTAGGTTTGATGCACGTCAAGCGATTCACAGAACTACTTCCTGTCTCCGCCCTGGGCTACACCCACTTCCTGAATAGCAACCAATTACGACTTTGTGTGCTCTTGGGGCATGCACTAACTTCCTTTTTCTCAAGCTGAGCTTTTCAAAATAAGACAAAAAGATACATAGGGATGCTTCTGATTAACATCACAACAATATTCTGGAAATCTATATAGTGGAGCTTTCTTTTACAAACTTAAGGGTTTTCTGTTTGGGTTTTTAGAAAAAGGTGAAGTATTTTAAGGCAGATTCAGCAAGAAGTTCCTGAAAGCTTTTAATACAATTATTTGTTGAGACTTAGTGTGCTAAATGAGTTGAGATGAACCATGACACAGTAACCATGAAACTAATAAGATGATCAATTGATGTTGCAGAGAACTTTCAACTGTCAGACATTGTAAGATGAGACACACATGGGAGAAATATGGTTAAGAGTTACGGAGAAAAACTGCTGCTGATAAAGTTGAGCTTTAAGATTTCTCCTTTAATATAGGAGCAATGCAAGATCTAATGATTACAGTGCAGGAGGTTAAGCTAAGAGCACAATAATTGTGAGCGGGAATATCTGGATGTGGAAGTGTTTGAAGAAGGTAAATGACACAAGATTGGGAGTCTTGATAAGAACACTAATTACACCTTGTTTCTGTTCCTCAACAGTAAACAAGGCCTGGTGTCTGCCAACCATCTCCACGGAGCATTTTACTGGGAATAAAATACTTATTGCCCGAGCCAGGACTGAACACTCATTACTATCCAACTAAATCGTTTTGTCCAAGCAGAGGAACAAGAAAAGGACAACCTTTTGAACAACCCAGGGAACTTTGATTTTTTTTTCCCTTTTTTTCTCTCTTTTTCTTTTTCTTTTTGCAACGAAGGAGCAGTTGCCTGAGAACCCTGAGCTGACCACTTATGGGCGAATAGATTCATGTCTGCCACGTGCACTGAATGGCCTGACGGCTTTTTTTGCGTTATTGACGTACGGACTGTTTTTATATCACGAAACTGTTTTTTTCTCTCTCTTTTCCACTGACTTACATGTTTGATTTTATGTGTTATGACGTTTATACTGTGATGTTACATTATGTTGATCGCTATGGCTTTATGATTAAGAATGGAATCTGCTTGCTACAGACACACACCCCACGACCTACAGTTCTTGCAATCTTTTGCTTTGATATAAAGAGAACCAGGATCTGATGAGTATCGCAGATCCATAAATTACTCGGTAAGGCTAATTTTTAGATTCAATATGGGGTCTTATCGCTCAGATTGGCACAGAGCGGGATTCCCCTTGACTGGGCTGCATCAGTTTTTACCATTTCTCAGACGAGGTGGCGTTTTCTGGTGGAGGCCAAGCCTGCCCTGTGATGCCCCCTACTGGCACTCTTGGATTTGTAAGGTTTGAAAGTGATGGATGTTTATCCATGGGAATGGAGAGTTGAGGACCAAGTAGGAGGTTTTTTGGGGTGGAGGTGGAGTAGACGGATTTGATCTTGGTTACTGAACAGTCTTAGCTTACCTAGTCTAATGTAAAATTAAAATAATGTGTGCTTAGGAGGGTTAAATTGTAGATAAAATACTTAGACTGTGGTCTTGAGTGATAAATGCTGAATTATGAATTAATCATGCTGATTGATGCTAAGATGTTTCCATTGATGTTTGTCCGGCCCATTTCTTGGAACTGTTTTCATTGTGATGTGCCTTTGGGGCACACCAACAGGGGGGGGGCTAACGGACAATTGGACTGTGATGAGCAATTCGGGCTTCTTGCCGATCAAGAGCCCATCAGCACTGATGTGTCTGTAACCGTTTCTCTGTCTTTAGTAGATAAAATATAACTTGAAGCATACTTTTCTGTTTCATGCGTCCTGCATCCAAAGTAATATGTAAGTGGGGGTTGCCTGATGGGTAAAAAGAGCTGGGTCCACTTAGGGTGTTCACCGCCGACCGGGTGCGGTAGTTCTTAACACTCTATAGACTTTCTTTAGCAGCTTAGTGGAATGACCAGTCCTTTTCAGTTTCCTGAGGAAGAAGAGCCATTGTTGGGCCTTCTTCACCAGGTGGGAGGTGTTCACAGTCCAGGAGAGGAGGAGATGTGAATGCCCAGGAATCTAATGCTGTCCACACGCTCCACCAGCTCCCCCAGTATGTAGAGAGGAGCGTGTTAAGTCCTCCTGGACCTCCTGTAATCTATTATTACCTCCTTGGTCTTACTGGTGTTCAGGATCAGGTTGTTCCTGGAGCACCACTGTGTGAATTTGCTTACCTCATCCCTGTAGAGGGACTCATCATTGTTGGAGATGAGACCCACTACAGTGGTGTCGTCTGAAAACTTCACCACTGTTTGTGGGGTGGATAGCAAAACAGTCCTGGGTAACAAGGGTGAAGAGAGCAGGGCTGAGGACACAACCCTGTGGTGTTTCTGTGTTGAGGGTCAGTGGAACAGGAGCTAGGAGCTGTAAAAAGCAGTATTTGAATGGAGTCCAGGAATTCATCCAAAAGACGGGAAGTTGATGAGGTGTCCAATAAAAGCAAGACAAGGAAATCCAGCAAGCAACAAACAGATCAATAACAGGAAATGTAGGCAGAGAATGCTGAGCATCTACTCACTCAGTGGCTTTCAATAGTCTGGCACTGGCAATTCAATTCAATCTTATTTGTATAGTGCCAACTGACAACACATTTCATCTCAAGGCACTTTACAAAGTCAAATTCAATAAAATAATTCAGATATATTGATATATTCTTTCTCATTCTGGTCTGTCCTTCAACGGAGGAAGTCATTTTTCCTGCTGTTGCTGCTGCTATGTCCCAGCTCTGTTCCTGCTTTGCTGTGTCTTGTCCTTCTGAGCTCTCTGTTGATATCACCCGAATTCTGAAACTATGGATCTGGTCTGCTGGTCTCTCAATGCAAGTGATCAAATTTCTTCGACAGGACACATTTTGTGGGATACACCATAGGTTCGTGGAACAGGCGGAAGATGGTGTGTTTTTCGATTTTGTCAGTCGAGGACGTTGAAGACGTATACATGTTTGGATTCATGATACTCGGATTTCTTCTATTTGGATTTGGATGATATTTGATGTATCTGCAACTTCAGAGGATGTTGGTGGAATTATGGCCACGATCAGGCTGCCGGCTGCATTTTATGCGCTCACAAAGGCTGTGAACGAGCAAAACCGTGAGCAGACCCGCAAGCTGGATGCGATGGAACGCAGGCTGGCTGCGGTGGATGAACTCAGAGGAGAGAGGGAATAAAATCTTGAATGTGCAAGCTTGATTCAAGGCGGGAAAAAAAAGCCCAACAAATTCGGAATATTGGATTCGCCACGTGGAGCCTAGCAGAAAAAGACTTTCAAGGCTGAACGGGGGAAAAAAAGTGTTCAGCTTGTTCTCAAAACAAAAGCGTATTTGTGTTTCGGCTTACCCCTTTACTTAAACTCCCCTGGATGTTATGGCAGGAGGTCCCAGAATTGGAACTGCCGGTTGATAAACTTTCCATCATATCAAGGACAATGGCCTCTGGACAGCGTTCATGGACAAATTGCACACACTCACTCACACATACACAACTGATGCTGAATTATTACATGGACTCACACGTGACAAGCCTCCAATGTAACCCTCTGCTGAAATGTTGTCTCGTCATATGTGCTTTTCTTGTGCTAAGGTTTTTTGAAATCTCAAACTGTACCCTGGAAAAGGATAAAGTGTGAAATATGCTTTTTTTTCCCTTTCCTTCCCCAAATGTGGCTCCTATCTTTCCACAGAATTAAAGGCAGTGCCCTGAGGACACCTCTTCCTTGGCAGTTTGGAAGAATGCGCATAACGGCAGCGTTCTTTGGCAACGCAAGGCCTCAGTCCTACCGTTCCCCCCAAATGTATGTGATGTATGTGATGGACAGCTGTAATTTCGATTGCAATGCAAATTGTAGTTCACAATAAAGATACTTTAATTGATTGATTTGATTGATATTGGTCAAAAAGATTCCTATCTAAGGAAACCCAGCAGATTGACAAGCAGCACTCGATCCTCCTGAACGAGCGTAGAGCAACAGTGGACATTGTCTGCATTGTCAATGGCTTTGCAGCATTCCCTCATACTGAGCATGCATGAAGCAGTGGAGAGGAAAACTCCCCTTAAACAGGAAGTATAACCTCCCGCAGAACCAGGGAACTGTCATCTACCTCGATTAACTGGGGTTAGAAAAGACAGAGCAGAGACACAAAAAGCACAGAAGCACACATTGATCCAGGACTTCTTTCTATGTTATATGGTAATAGCAGATGATCTGCCTCCCCTGGATGATGTTACAGCTAACGAAATGGCAGACCAGGTGTACCTACTATGAAGAGAAAAATGACAGAGAACAAAAAGTTAAAAGTTTAAATAACAACAAACAATATAAATAGAAGAACAGTAAGAAAACTCGACAGAGTGAGAAAAATAGACCCTGATGTCCCCCAGCAGCCTAAGCCTGTAGCAGCATAAAAGAAAAACAGGTTCTCACCTTAGAATGAGGCAGGTACAGTTCTTCACATAATTTTGTTCATCAAAACAGAGTGAAGGCCACTGTTGTGAAACATGGCACAAAACGATGTTTAAACTCTTTATGTGAAGTAGGAACACATTTGAGTCTGTTCAGTCTGAAGGAACACATTCCCATCAGTGTTTTGTTTGTTTGTCTTTGAAGAAGTCAGAGGTATTTTCAGCACTAATAGTATTTTCCCTTAACCCCCTCATCTCCCCGCCATCTTCTCACTGTTATCTCCTGCCATGTTGACCACATCCAAATGTTGCTGTAAGTTCTATTCATAAGCACACAGACATTATCATCACATAATTGTGGAAATACATATGCATGCTCTAACAGCATGATGGTTTTATGCTGACTTAATCCTGTAACCATGGAGACCAATCTGTCCATTGCCCTAGGGACAAGTAAAGATCGGTCAGCATCTGTTCTGCAATTCTTCTGTCTGTTTCTCTATCAACCCATAAACCTCTCTCTTTCAATAATGTTAGTACATATTGCAGTCTGTCAGCAGTCATTTTCATCAACCATCAACTGATTTACAAAAAAGATGTCCAGGCATGTTCATATCAACTTCTCTTACCAGATTTATGGAATAATCAGAAAGCATTCAGACTAACACATAAATGTGTATAAGGCAGAATGTCTGCAATATGATCATGGTTTTCAAAGGCAGAGATAAACATAAAAAGAGATGATGACAATAATAATTACAGTAAATTTTTTAAAAGGTTTAAACAGTAGCACTCTAATAAGGATACAGTACAAACAAAATTCCAATGGGAATTTTAACAAAACCTGAAGAAAAGCTACCAATCATCTATTTTAAACAATGAAAAAGAGCTTCAATACAGAGAAACTAATTATGTATTACTATCTTAATAAATCATATTACTACAAAAGAGACAAGAAGATCATTACTCTTCTCTCCCACAATACTTTTTTCACATGCCTGTGCAACTCCTCAATTTTTTTCCACACAACACTGGAGAAATGAGGCAAATGAAAAATGAAGCAGGATCTGTGAATAAAAACACAGAAGTCTTCTGCGGTGCTAAATGGATTAGCATGGGCCTTATGGGTGATTCTGCACCACTTTGGGAACATTTGATGCTGATTTATGTCTTGGTAGAAACGGTTAGTGGTATGGCTTCACTTTGATGGAAGGGCTGGCTTGCTGACTTATTGCAGCGTTTGTACCTATGGTGTACAGTGCGGAACTTCAGTCAAGTTCAATCATATTGAATCATATATCAGCTACAAACAGTCCCAGAGTTCTTCATTATTCCGCTCTAAACTGGAGGAGGGACCGGCCACAAAGTAAGCAACCTTCACAGCTTTCCGAGCTTCATCTACAAGGGGCTATGACTTCATCCTAGCTTCTCTGTAGGCTTTGCAGACAGATTGGTCAAAAAGTCTCCTATCTAAGGAAACCTAGCAGATTGCATCAAGTCTTGACAATAAGCATTCATTCCTCTTGAAGAGCGTAGAGTCACAGTGAACAGTCGTCTGCATTATAAATGGATTTGCAGCAATCCCTTATGCTGAGCAGGCATGAAGCAACAGTGAAGAGGAAAACCCCCCTTTAACAGGAAGGAAAAACCTTCAGCAGAACCAGGCCTAGTGTGAGCGGCCATCTGCCGCAACTGACTGGGGATTTGAGAAGACAGAGCAGAGACACAAAAAAGCAAAGAAGCACACATTGATCCAGGAATCATTTCATGTTATAGGGTAATGGCAGATGATGTGCCCCCTGGGATGGTGTCACAGCTAACAGAACATCATTAGGTGAAGAAGAAACTTCCAAAGGAGAAGCCAGCTACAAACAGTCCCAGAGTTCTTCATTATTCCGCTCTAAACTGGAGGAGGGACCGGCCACAAAGTAAGCAACCTTCACAGCTTTCCGAGCTTCATCTACAAGGGGCTATGACTTCATCCTAGCTTCTCTGTAGGCTTTGCAGAGATCTTCAGTGAAGCGAAGATTGTTGTCTTTAAGGTAACACAAATTCTTGACTGCCGCCCATACTGCTGCTCTGTTCACGCGGGAGGAAAACTGCAGTATGATGCTGCTTCTGCTGTTAGGCTTTGACAAACGCTGCCTTGTTGCTTCTTCTTATCTCATTAATTGAAGGCCAGACTCCCCCGATTCGTAGATTTGGTAGAAAAGGAGAAACAAATTATCAGAGACAACCATTTAAAATATGCATATTTATTACCATTGGAATTCCAAGGGAGACGAAAACTTACTTTACCATAACGCCGCATTTAGTATATTACCCAACATCCCACTCCATGGTATTTGTAAGCTTTGGTCTGCTTAACACCCAAATACATCTTTAATAGACTGACCACCCCCCTACGGAATGTCAAGGGAAGGGGGAACCCTGCACAGTCTTCAGGCACTCATCTTCCTCAAACAAAGGAAATCTGTTCTTGCCTGCTAGCTACAAAAACAATCGTAATTTATAGCTCAGGTCTGGTTTTAGGAGTTTAACCAAGATAACATTAAGAACCATAAAACATCCTGACTTTGTGCCTAGCCTCTGCTTGAACAGATCTACTGTTTTCAAGTGGGTCAGCAAAAAAAACCACCTTCTGTAAACTTCAATTCAATTTTATTTATATAGCGCCAATTAATGAAGCATGTCATCTCAAGGCACTTTACAAAGTCAAATTCAATTATATAGTACAGATTGGGTCAGATTATACAGATTGGTCAAAAATGTCCTATATAAGGGAACCCAGTTGATTGCATCTGTAGTGGATTAATATCTCACAATGAATATCTTATAATAAATATATTCTTATCACAATGGGTATAGGGTGTGCTGTAAACATTCACCTAAGAAACATGTGTGTGTGTCACCAACAAGTCCAGAATAAGAATTAGGGGGTCAATGGAATTTACCAATTTACCAGGGGAAATTGAAAAACCTCTGGGTCAAAAGGGCAAGCCATTTGCAATGTAAAGCAGAACATGAAAGACTCCAAAATAAACACAGAAAATGCAAGGTCCAAGTCCGAAAAGGTAATGACGTGTAACCATATGGAAATGAGCAGGGGCCATGATTGGGAGGAGCTGTGATGTGTAACCATGTTTTTAAAAAAAAAGCACGCCCCATAAAAGTTTCCACTGATAGGTAAAAAATTAACAAAGATATCCGTGGAAAAAGCAATGGAAATTATGTAAAAAAGGAGTGGCTCACAGGAGGAGCTCAAAGATCCAGAGAATGTATTTAAACCGACCGCTTTCTGTATGTTGTCAGATGATGTTGTCCGGAGCACATCTCACGTGTGGTTGTCTTGTGTTGTTGCAATAAACCACCCTGGACTGAGACTCAGCTACCTTTGTTCACTTTTTGACTACTGTTTGATATTTTTAACTGCCTTACCAAGAACTTAGAATTTTTGAAGGACTTAGTGCAAATCATTACGTTGTGGGGAGGCCCATCCACAACATTTTGGCGAGCCGAGCCAGGAGGACGCGTGATCCCGGACGACTGCTGCCACAGGTCGGACGCCAGGAACCCCAAGGGCCCTTAAGAATCCACCAATACAGGTGAGATACTAATTTGTTATAATTATCTAAATTTGTGGGGAACTGGCCTCCGGCAGGCGGCTAGTGGATGTCAGGTATCACAAAGCCCTCCTAAAAGAACCTAGTAATCTAAATTTAGTAATATACACAAAACAATAACATAACAAGAAGAATATATACAAAATAACATAAAGGAAGAACAGAATAAGCTGGGGAGCGGTCCAGAGGTGTGTGTGTGTGTGTGTGGCTGCATTGTCGTTTTATGTGTATGTGAATATATGGCTAATTGTATGTGGCTGCATGTTTGTTTAAAAGTGTTGAATATATGGCTAATTGTATGTGGCTGCATGTTTGTTTAAAGTGTTGAATATATGGCTAATTGTATGTGGCTGCATGTTTGTTTAAAGTGTTGAATATATGGCTAATGTAAACTGCTGCAATTTTGTTTAAGGTATCAATTGATGAAAAAAGTATATGTGCATGAATATATGGCTAACGAAAAACTGATGCATTTTTGTTTAAGATATTGATTGGTGCAAAGAACTGTTTTGTATCTGAAATAGATAATAGGTAGAGAAGTAGGGACAGACCGGTCAAAGTGATTGACATAAGTCTGGTGAGACAGCCGCTCGGAGCAGTGGATGCATTTAGTGTATGGTTCATATTTGTGGCAGAATAAGGGTATTAGTGACTAAGTGATAGTCAGGAAATGTGCTATGAAGTTGTGCAAAAGTATTGATGATTAACGAGACCTGGGCTAAGCGATAGTCCAGAGTATAAAAAGTACCGCTCGAAGGAGACGTCCCTCACTTGTCCAGCGTGAAAGTGAGGCCGGGAAGCTGGGAAAAACGCGTATGCCACTGTAAGAGACAGTGAGGAAAGTTATTGTAAGAATAATATAGACCTGCAGAGTAACGCACAAGAAGTGCAATAGGTGAGAGCTAAAATACATATCTGTCTGTGTTAGTATATGTAAAGTGTAGATTAATTGTTAAAAAGGGAAATAAGGGAAAACGGGAACTATAATAATAATACATAGAAATAAGATAATAATAAATAATAAATTGACAGTGATAAGGATACAGATATATATTCGAAAGAAACAAAGTATAGAACAAAATAAAATTTAAGCAATAAAACATAAAAAGATAAGATAATGATAAACAATAATAACTGATAGTAGTAAAATATATATAATAAAAAACTATAAAACAGAGGATAAAACAAGAAAAGTTCAGCATAACAGAAATACCCTAACCCTAGATTGTTGAAATATAACAGATCGAAAAAGGTAAAAAGTTAAAAAAGGAAAAATCTATATTGGAAAGAGCAGGACCCGATAAAAAAAACAGACAAATAGGGACTAAGAGGGTTAGTAAATAGCTGGGCTGGACAATTAATAGCAGTCTTAATATAAACGTAATTTCCAAAATCACAGAGTTTACAATTTGTAGCTACTAACAATTATAAAACTAAAACGTGTCCATTAGGTGTTGACAAAAACGTTAGCTAAAAGAAAGACAATAGCAGCAGGGAGATAATCTAATTTTATTACTGGATTTGGAAGTCTCTATAATCATACGTAGCATAAAAATACAGATCAATTAGTTTAAAGCTAGACTTGCCTGTAGACTGCACCTTAAATTTAACAAGGATTAAATGTCCAAATTAACTAAAAGCTAGTCTATTGAATAACATTCTGATTAATAGAAACAATAAAGGTTCTAGGTGTAACTAGTCCTTGGGTACAAACAACTCTAGGTATAGGCCATTCTTTCTTTACTTACGATTAATGAAGAGAAAGGTAAAAAATTGCAACCTAGGTTAAAATATAGTTAGGTTAAAACACAACCATTGCTGTTCTGAATTTAGATGCGGTGAGTCTTTTAACAATTGAGCTGCACAGCAAGAAACAAAGTAGATTTGTTGTTTATATGTGAGTAAAATCAGATCGGAAATAATCACATTAAAATTACAGTAGCAAGGAGAAGCATAATTAGATTATTTCCAAAATCGTTCAGCCCTAAGTAAATAGACACAGGCCACAGTGTCCGCTGACTGCTGACTGCCATGGGAACCAACGTGAGCAAACAGACTAAGGAACTGACGCCTGCTAAATTAGTAATGATAACACATCCTTCTAACAAACGCAGAATTCAAAAATGCATGACGGAATGGCATAAAATAACATCTGGGAAAAACCGCTGGCCTATAGAAGGTAGCTTTGACCCGTTATGCTATGATGAAGTAGAAGAAAGGCTGCGGCATAACGATGCAAGAAATGACCAAACGCAGTTGCGTAAAAAACAGAAACATGCTGAACAGAGAGATATCTTGCGATATTTTAAAGTTGAAAGTAATAAAATCCCAACAGCACCTGAGTTTACTGGTTCTAAGCCACCACCTTACCAGGCCACAGCAGCAGGGCAGTACCCAGTGTGTACAGATAAAATTAGTAGGGGTAAAATCACAGGGAGGTTAAAATTAGTAATGGATAACGAGGGGGAGGGAGATAGACAGCAGAAAAATTGGGGAAATATAAGCCAAGAAGAGATGCCAAGTTGCTCGTTAGATGAGGAGGAGGATAGTGCCTGCTCCAGCCCACCGACACCTCCTAGGGCTCATTTGCCCGCATCAGTCGGATGGCCCACGACTCTCCCTCAGGCACTTAGAAAATCAAATCCAAAAGAAAGGTCAGAATCAGTGGAAGAAAGAACAACTGCAGAGCTGGAGGAATTGCAGGAGCGCCATAAATTAACCCGAAGCTGGGAGAAACATAGGGAACGTTTGGAGAGACAGAGGGAAGCAGAAAGTCGGAAAAAAGAGGAACAAGAGGAGGTGGAAAGACGGAGAAAAGAAGTAAGGGAATATGAGGAAGTCCTAAAAGAGTTACAAAGGTGTGCAAGAAAGCAACGAGAGGAGAAGCAAAGACAGGAGATTGAGCAGCGGATGGAGGAGGCAGCCCAGATTGACCTCGCAGACCACCCTGACCAGCACTTCAAAACTATGCTCACAGAAGCAGAAAAAGAGGAAGAGGATGAAAGAGAAAGAAATATGGAACTATGGGACACAGCTGAACGTCTGGATGATGGGAACGACATAATATCCCCACATTTTGTCAGCAGGACCAGACAGAGCGGGAAGGGCCCAGCTGTAAGACCTTGGGAGGTCACGGAAAGGAGAGCGATGCTTTCAGGTGTGAAAAAACAACTTGCAACTGAACTTGAGGTGGATGTGGAGGTGGAAGAGCACCGCAATCATGCAATGGAAACGAGATCGCAGGCACAGCTACGTGCAGAAGCACAGGGGCAGGAGGCAAAAATCATGCCTTTAATCTCCAAAGGGAATGAAGACCGATACATGCCATGGTCATTTATGGACATGATAACGCTTGCAGGAAGACTGACGCCGCTGGCAGACGGAGCAGACAGATGGATAGAAAAGCTAGAAGAAATCACGGGGGGCATCAACTTGGCAGCAGGAGACATCAAAGCACTGCTAATAAAAATGGCAGGACACTCAGCAGCCAAAGAAGTGTTTGTGGAGGCTGGGCTTCCAGGGGTCATGCGCGGACACCGGTGTGATGGGTTACCCTTCAACCATATGAGTATGGGAAGCCCTGAGAAACAAATATCCCTCACGCAGAGACCCAACCAAGCTGAAAGAAGAATGTCTAAAAGATGATGAGAGCCCAGCCCAGTTTCTGCACAAGTTTCAACAAATGTGGAAAGCAGAGACAGGAAGTGAATGGGATGAGCAAGAATCAACCAAGGCACTATTTAAAATGTACGTTAAAGGTGCCATGCCCAAAGAAGTACAGGCCAAACTGGATGGAGTGGTGGGACTCATAAAAATGGACTGGCCTGCGTTCTCTGAGCATGTCATACATTATGTAAACATGCACCGAGCTGAAAAACAAGCGCTTGAAGACCAAAGCAAGATGCTGGCCACAAAGTTGGCCCAACTGCAAATTGGAGAATTAACAAAAGCAAAGAGAGACAGAGAGAAGCCCAAACATCAAGCCGCGCTGACAGTGGCAGCCCCTCCCACAGCTGAGAGTGGACCAGCAGGAGGTGAAGTCGTTCAAGCCCCAGTGATATCTCCCACCATCCCTCCACCCACACAGCAGATGCAGTATCCAACAGCACCACCTACAGGAGGGGCCCAAACTCAACAGGTTCCCCCTATCCATGTGCATCTAAATCAGGGAACAAGTCCCCAGCACGTGATGACTGGAAGAGGAAGAGGGGGGCCACCCATGCGGGGAAGATGGAGAGGACAACAAGGAGCCCCAAGAAGGCCCCCTCACGGACAATACCAGCGGATGCCCCAGGCGGGTCCAGAAATGGGACAACAGCAGCTGAAGCTGCAGTGCTGGGGATGTGGTCAAGTCGGACACATGCAAAGAGACTGCCCAACCAATCCATGGATGGGACCCCAGCACCCTGCCACAGGACCTGCCAGCAGTGCAGCAGGGCCTGAAGCGTACTGGCAATAGGGGTGCCCAGAGAAACCATTCTACCTGTATTAACACAACGCCCACAAACGGAACCCACAATTGATGTCACAATATATGACAGTAGAGGTGGGCGGATCGATCCTAGGATCGATACTATCGATACCAACGCGGGTATTGATATTGAACAATATTCTTTTAACAGGATCGATCCTTTTTATTCTCTCCCGCGCGCGCTGACTGCAGAGATTCACCAGTCTCCCCTTCTGTGCCAACACCGGCACTCTGCTGGCTGCTGCTCCCCCTCCCCTCTCGTACATGGCTCAGCGGCACCAGCCAATCAGCACGCAGGCTCACCCTGTCCCTCCCACTGTGCTCTCTCAACTCAACACACACAAATAACCGCCGCGCGCGGCGCGCGGCTCCTGTTCAGACACGGAGAGAGAGAGAGACCACCAGAGCGGAGAAACATGACGAGAGAAATATGTTTTGTAAAAAGCCGGTTAAATTCAGTGGAAACACAACAAATTTATCTAAGCACGTGAAAAACCATGAGGAAGAAAACGTCGAGCGACAGAAGAAACTTCTCTGATTGCCCCGACAGACCAGACCCACAGACTGACGTCACTGACTGAGGCGTTTCAGTCCTCCGGAGGACATCCAGGTAGATCAGAGCAGCAGTTCATGTTAGTTTTCAAAGTAGATATTATCTATCATATGTTACTGGAGCCCACACAGAAAATGTAATTAAGACCTTGAAAGAACCCAGTACATATATCCTATTAAAAAGTGTTATTTAAGATAACATTAGCTAATCCTTTATTTATCCCACGACGGGGAAAATTATAGGATTAAAGCAACAAGCAGGTGCACACAATACAGACAAAATTACATAAGGATTGAAAGATATAAGAGGTGGATTAGGAAAAAAACACTGAACATAACATTATTATTATTATTTAATTGTAATAATAAAATAAAAATCAAATGTTAAAAGTATCGGTATCGGATCGATATCGGCAATACTGCCCCTTGTATTTACTTGGTATCGGATCGATTAAAAATTCCCGGTATCGCCCAGCTCTATATGACAGCCATCATCAATTCATGATTGATACAGGTGCTGCGTACTCCTGCATAGGAAAAAATGGAATTGGTCTGCCTCTCTCAGCATCAAAGATTCGAACGGTAGGTTTCTCTGGGAAAACCCAAATAATACCCATGACTGAGCCAGTTCCCATGATTATAGGAGAAAAGACTGTGTATGCACCACTACTTTATTCAGCAGATATGCCAATTAATCTGCTGGGCAGAGATGTGTTATGCCAGCTCAACGCAAAGATTAAATGCACTCCAAATGGAATTTATTTTGAAGCAACTGACAACAGCAAAGCCTTCATGATGCCACTGGGCCCACAGATGACCCTACAAATGAAAAATCATGACCCCGAAGACCAAGTATTTTGGATGAAACTCACGTCACCTACTTCTTTCCTCCAATTGGAGTGGGAAACATGGAGACCTCTGATAATGAACCACTACGATGAATCCAAAGAGCCTTTCCTACCCCTCCATTGCACCATGTTTTATGATAAAGGACAGAAACATGAAGACTATGAGAAAAGCTGGGATGAAGAAATTAACAACAAAACAACTGTCATCCAATATGCTGACATAATGGTTGGGCCACAAGAAGCCGCAGCCGTTGTCAAGTTTCCTGAAAAAGACATTGCCGAATGGTTCCAGGTCACTGACTCAGCACCGCATGTCACATTGCTGATTGCTGACCAGTACGAGTCGCATGACCTGGGTCCCATGATTCAAGAAGCCAAGAAACTCACGGAATGGATCGATACGGCATGGAACCGGATTAGTGTATCAAAAGATGGACTATTCTTCAAAATCTCATTTTCACAAGCAGATGAAGTAATAGCAGAACACATCAAAGTGCCTGGGAAAAGACAAATGGCGGTGACTGAGGAGCACGCATCACTATTAGAACAAGTTCCTGAGCAGGTGTGGTCCAAAAGCAAAACAGATGTAGGTTTAGTAAAATCAGCTGACCCCATCAAATTCACCACCAAATTAAATGCTAAATTACCCTTTCAAAGACAATACCCCCTCAAACATGAAGCAGTAGAAGGCATACAGCCCATTATAACAGGATTAGAAACTGTAGGCGTTCTAAAACCGACAGTAAGCCCCTGTAACACACCAATTTTTCCCATCAAAAAGTCTAACGGTAATGAATATAGATTAGTCCATGATCTAAGATTAATCAATGCCATTGTAGCAGAAGAAATACCGATAGTACCAGACCCCCATACACTGTTAAGCAACATACCCCCGGGTACAAAATGGTTCACTGTGATAGATCTGTGTTCAGCATTTTTCAGTGTGCCTGTGCATCCAGATTCCCAGTATCTGTTTGCATTTACGTACAAAGGTCAGCAATATACGTACACACGATTACCCCAAGGGTTTGTACATTCACCATCTATTTTTAATCGTGTGCTGGCAAATGATCTGAATCACTTAGACTTACCATCCACCATGTTGATGTATGTTGATGACATTTTGATCTGTTCTGCCTCAAAAGAGCAGTGTGAAAAAGACTCCATTACGGTGTTGACTGCATTGGCAGAAGGAGGACACAAAGTAAGTAAACAAAAATTACAATTCTGTCAACAAACAGTAGAATACCTCGGCAGGCAACTCAGTGGGGACAAGAGGTCTATCGCACCGTCCCAAATAGAAGCCATTACCAAATTGCCCAAACCTCAAACTGTTGGTCACATGTTGTCTTTCCTTGGCATGGCAGGTTACAGCAGACCGTGGGTGTGTGATTACGCCATCAAATCTGCTCCATTGAGAGCACTTATTAAAGCCGCAGGCCAAGGACACCAGTCGGCTCAGTTACAGTGGACAGACGAGGCAGAGGGAGCGTTTCAGCTGCTAAAACAAGATCTCCAAACGGCTCCTGCTCTGGCCAATCCAGATTATGGCAAACCATTTCATCTGTACGTGGCAGAGCGACAAGGGTATGCATGTGCAGTATTGATGCAAGACACCCCCACAGGTAAACAACCAATTTCTTATTACAGTACAAAATTAGATGGAGTTGAAGAAGGCCTGCCTCCTTGTTATCAAGGCTTGGCAGCAGCGGCATTTGCATACAAAAAGGCCTCAGTAATTACTATGGGCCACCCTATTTTCTTGTATACATCACATCAATTACATGCACTGCTAACAAGCCCACGCTTCGTGATAACCCAAGCTCGTCGCACTGGTTATGAAGTTCTGCTTTCAGGACCTGACCTTACCGTGCAACGTTGTGTCACGATCAACCCGGCCACTAGGATGGTTTTGCCAACAGAAGGTGAGCCCCATGATTGTCTCAAGGAGACGGACGCCTTCATGAAAGTAAGGGAGGATTTATACAATCACCCAATCCCGTCCGATCTAACATTGTTTGTTGACGGGTCATGCGTCAGAGGTGAGACGGGGAACAAAGCAGGATATGGAGTGGTCCGGCTTGACCCCGACGGCACCTATACAAAAGTTCAGTCCATGAGCCTTGACCAACCTTGCTCTGCCCAATTGGCAGAGATAAAAGCATTAACAGCTGCATGTAAATTAGCTACAGGTAAAAGAGTCACCATTTATACAGACAGTGCGTATGGGTATGGGGTATGCCATATAAACGCGAGCATCTGGAAACAGCGAGGTTTTGTTCGAACTGATGGCACCCCGGTGACACATGGGCAGGCTGTCATGGAATTAATACAAGCCATGCAGCTCCCATCTGCGTTAGCTATTGTAAAATGTATGGCACATCAGACAGCAAAAACACCTATAGCTATAGGAAATAACTTAGCAGATGAGGCAGCCAAAGAAGCCCCAGGACCTGCAATACAAGGACCAATGGTTCTTGCAGCTGACTGTGGACCCATCACTAATTTAGCCTCATTAATTGAGGCGCAGAACAGCGTCTCTGAAGCAGAAAAACGGTTGTGGGTGCAAAGGGGGGCGGTACGCACATCACACCCCCATGCAGGGTTGTGGCGAAGTTTCCGAGGACATTTTGTACTTCCTTTGTCCTTATTACCAACAGCTATCAGAATAATGCATGAACCTGATCATTGTTCACGCGCCCAGGTTGTTCGAAAATTGCAGGCAGTATGGTGGTCACCTTATTTGACACCTATGGTAGACAGAGAATTAGCTATATGCCCACACTGCCCCAAGTACAATGTGCGAAAAATGTTCACACAACCCTTAGCACATATCCCTATGCCGGATGGCCCTTTTCGTCATCTGATTATGGATTATGTTGACATGTTAACTCGTGTGCAGGGAAAGAGATACATGCTTGTGGTTGTTTGTCGTTTTAGCAGGTGGATAGAAGCCTGCCCCACTGCTAAAAACGATCACAAATCAGCAGCAAGGTTTTTATGTAAAGACGTGTTTCCCAGGTTTGGTATGCCTGATACTATTTCATCTGATAACGGACCTCACTTTATTTCACAGGTCATCCAGGCGATGTTCACCCAGTTGTGTATAAAACAAAAGTTTGGTTGTGTTTATCATCCCCAGTCACAGGCTTCCGTCGAACGAGCCAACGGTGTGCTCAAAACCAAGATTGCAAAGATTATTGCTGATAGCAATAACCGCCTGACGTGGGTGGATGCGTTGCCGATTGCACTGATGGCAATGCGTTCCCAAACTAACCGATTAACCCATCTTACTCCTCATGAAATGCTTACAGGTCGACCTATGCCTCTCCCACAGGTGCGAGGGCCCCAGGAGGAGATTTCCCTGGCGCAACTTGAACGTGAACTGGGGGACTACCTCAGGTCCCTAACCCGTATTCACAGACTTATATTTCAACAGGTGAAAGCAGCTCACAACCGAGACGAGACACGTATTCCAGTGGACGTCAGAGACGTCCAAGTCGGTGACAGAGTGTTCATACGAGTATTTAGACGTCAGTGGAACGAACCTCGTAGGGAAGGGCCCTTTAAAGTTGTTCTTACCACCCCCACTGCCCTAAAAGTTGAAGGTAAGCCCTTCTGGTTCCATAAGAACCACTGCACACGTCATCGTCCACCAGACCCACCTGGCCTTGATCCAGGACCGACGGGCTCTGCGCATGCTGAAAGGGCAGCAGCAAGTCTCCCTCCGCATACTACCATAGCACATTCACAGGCGTCTGATGTCGTACCTGGGGCGAGCACTGATGCATCCTCAGCCCCGTCATCGTCTGATGGCCAGAGACGATCAGCCCGCTTGGCAGCCCGACGGGCTTCACTGTCAGGGGACTCTGAGAATGATAATGTTCATTCTTTTGCTTCCGATTCGCCTTCTGACTCTGGCAGCAGTAATGATGATTCTCCTGCCACTCAGACTCCTAGCAGGTCTGTCTCAGACTCACCCAGCTCTGAGGCACTGGAAGAACCTTTTTCTCATCACTCATCAGACAGTGCTGGAATTGTTTCCCCTTCTCCACATCCCTCACCTTCACCTTCCCCACCCCCTCCCTCCCTATCCACTCCCTCGGACGGCACGTCTGGGTCGGCGAGCGGGTCGTGTCCGCCCACTCCATCGCCGTCTGGGCGTCACTCGTATGCGTCTTCTTCCGAATCTGACTAGTTTTCTTCTGTTGTTAACCCTTTTTGGGTTAACAAGGGGGGATCTTATTAAGCTCACCACTAACAATGCACACTCACATGTAAAGCGTCAAACAGAGACATGTGCACTAGCAATGATAACACTAGCTACTAACCAGGGGATAATCAGTAATAACGGTGGGGAGAATAAATCATTAATGCATGTGCAAACCGAAGGTTATGACTATGTGATGTCTGAGGAAATTTTAGGAGACGAGTCAATGGGAAAACATTGGCTTGGAACTCCACAAAGCATGGACTGCCGTGGGGATGGGATGGTGATCATTACGGTAAGATGCAAAACAAACATGTGCCAAAACATACTAACAAAACAAATAATGACGATAGAAAGAGCTCATAGAGTAGTAAAATTAATAAACAAAAGACAGAAAAGGGATCTGAATAAATTAAAAACGTCACAATGGCAAATGAACATGTTTCAACAATGGATACAATTTTCGGTTCAAGCTATGTTTACAGCTAAAAAGCGCCCTAAAGATGATTGTATAGCCTGTTATAATGCTAAGCAGTTACCGACCCTTCAGAGTATACCCGGAAGTAAAATAGGCGACTGCACAGACATATCAGAATGTTTTGCTCACTGTGTTATGCATATGGCCGCAGGTTTACCATCATGGACAAAAGACAGGAAAAGATGCCCCGAAGCAATAACCTCCTCAATAAATACAGTAATGAGTACATCTTCCCTCCCTCCAGTAGTGCAAAAGCCGGCTAAACTAAGCTTTCCATTTTGTATAGCACGAGGAACAGAATTAGAAGAGGTGACCGACAGAACCTCTAGCAAAATGGAGACTGCAGATGAGATGGTGAAATGTAATAAAATACCGTGGTACCCACCGGCAGCAGGAGGGAACGTTAGCTACATCAAACTATGTGAAACTAGCCTTAAAAGTAATATAAGTTGTAAACAAATAGTACCAGATGGAGGAAATATTATCTATGACTTCCAACCTACAACAGTAGCTCAATACTGAGTAAGGAGTCTGGCGCAAGGATCTGTCCCTTTAGGAGACATTTTTTGGTTGTGTCACAATACTGAGCAAATACTATCCTCACTGCCTCCTCAGTGGGAAGGTATCTGTGCTCCAGTGATGCTTACAGGACAACTAAAATTAATAATAGATAATCAAAAAATCAGCAACAAGACACCTAATGAAATGAGAAACCGTACAAAAAGAAGTACTCCTGAGCACAAACAGAATTGGCAAATGTCAGATGAAGTATACATTACATGGGATCAGGTCCCATTAGGGGTGCCAGAGAAACATGCTGCTATAGGAAGTGATTGGATAAAATCTGGGAGAGGAGTCGGCTCAATACCATTCGTCGGAACAATTACCAATGCGCAATACATAGCTCGAAATAGTAGGTGGATAAATCTCCTATGGTACAATCAACAAAGGTTTATAAATTTTACAATAAAGGGCGTAGACCTTATAAAAGAACAATTACATGCTACATCACTAATGGTTTTACAACATAGGTTCGTACTGGAATCCCGTATGGCCGGAGACCAGGGGCTATGTGATTATATCGGGACAGACTGTTGTACTTTAATCCCTATGCATACTGATATTAACGGCAGCCTGACAGGTGTTCTTCAAGAAATGAAGCGCATGAGAGATGAACATGTGGAGAGATCCAACTGGAACACTCAGCTGAAGGGGTTTTGGGATTGGTTCAATAAGCTTGGGTGGACAAGATACCTCAAAGCGGCAGGAATAATACTAGGAACTATAATATTGATAATATTAGTAGTTGTCTGCTGCATCGTACCCCTCATTCGGGGGTTGGTCTCAAAACTTATTGTGAATGTAACTGGTCAATTCCCCATAATAGAGGTACAGATAGACCAAGACATATAAAGTAATACCATGATCCCCTCTCACCCCCACCAGGTTCGTGCATATTTTTTATATATATTACATATATAGTACATGGCATGCCAAGTCTTTATAATCAACTGTAGATGTAGTTAAATGGATGTCAAGTATTTATAGATTAGCTTAGAAATAGTAATTTGCATGCTAAAAGTATTTATAAATTCTTTTAGGAAAAGTATGTGCCTCTCATGTGGATATATACCTATAACATACTATGTCTCCACATGCAGACTGCTGAAAATGGCGGACGCTTATTTTAATGTGCACCACACACCCGCTGAGGATTGGCAGGGACGTGCAAATAGAAGAAACACAGACGCCGCACATGCGTCGTTAGGCACACAAGCATATGTAGGTACAGGAACTGGTCTCCCTAATAGGCGTCCAGACGATCCAGCAGAGGGGCCTAGCGCTGCACTACCGGGAGGAATGGTGGACCTGGGAGAGATACACATGGATGACCCACCATCACCAGGGGCCCTGAGGATCATCTTCAGCCCCGAGGACCCAGCAGACCGAGGATTGCCGGACACAGCTGCCTTGGAGTTTCCATCCACACCGGGCCAAGGAAGGCCAAACGGAGCTGGTCATGAGAGGCCATCTACATCGGGCACGAGGACGACGGGTCCACCCGCGATGGGAAATCCTGCACTGGAGCCTACTGTTAATATTTTTCAGCAGATGCAACTGAGCTCCCTCGAGATGAGCCACGTCCAGGGGTTTCTAATGAGCCCTCTGGATCGTTACAGAACCGCCCAGGACCTAAAAACTGAAATTGCCTCCATGGATACTGGAGTTTACACTCTGCTAGTCAAAGGTCTATCTCCGGCGTCAAAGAAGCACCTATTCGCAATTCGCCGCAGCACATACAAAGCCAAATATAGGGCTAGAGTATGCCAGTTAACCCAGGAACAGGACAATCTGACACGACGACTTCAGGATGCTCAACAGACTATTGTCAATTTACAGGAAAAACTGCTGCAAATGACAGCAGAACGGGACACAGCAAGGCGGCAAGTACTGCAGTGGCGTTTAGCTGCTACGACACTGGCACAGCTACAGGGACAAGCTCCTGGGACTTCCACAGAAGGACTGGGGAATCGACCTCCAAGGGGGGTGGTTTTCCCTAATCCCCAACCTTAGAACTTTCAATAAAAAAAAAAAAAGAAAAGAGAAAACTAAGCTGATGTGAATGATGAAATGATTATGTATACTTCAATAATAAATATGATGGTGCATGCTTAAAAAGATAAATATAATTATGTATGTCTATAACCTATGTCACAGTACTAATGCTGTGCAGGGAGCATCGATAGGATTGCTCATATGTTGGTTGTAATGAAGGTCTACTGACCATTAAGTGACTGGTTAGCCTGATACAGCGGGCATGATGGAGTATTTGGTATTAATATTTAAACATCAACTCGTTTGATGTAGGGTGTGCAGTGCACCCTGGGTAAGGGTTGAGGTGTCCTAACAGGTGTCCAAGCTGCACGGATATGTCAACCTGAGGCCCATTATCATTGCTGAAACAAATCCGGAAAATCCTTCTATAAAAAAAGTAAGCAAGGGGAAAAGTCCTCACAAGAGTGCCAAGGGGGGTTCCCTCTTTGTTTAACTATAAATCTTATGTTTTACTGTGTGATCATAGGTTTGTGTATCCCTTACTACTAGTAGAAGTGTGTTTTGATCTTAGACGTTGGTATTAATCGTGGTACGTTTGTGATGTGCTAAGTATTAATTACAATTAGCCTTTGTTATACTAGTAATATTTACTCTAGACATTCATAGCCATGATAAATAGACAATCATTTGTAGAGTGTGATTTATTTTGTGAGCCTTTTCAGGATCACAGGGGGGAATGTAGTGGATTAATATCTCACAATGAATATCTTATAATAAATATATTCTTATCACAATGGGTATAGGGTGTGCTGTAAACATTCACCTAAGAAACATGTGTGTGTGTCACCAACAAGTCCAGAATAAGAATTAGGGGGTCAATGGAATTTACCAATTTACCAGGGGAAATTGAAAAACCTCTGGGTCAAAAGGGCAAGCCATTTGCAATGTAAAGCAGAACATGAAAGACTCCAAAATGAACACAGAAAATGCAAGGTCCAAGTCCGAAAAGGTAATGACGTGTAACCATATGGAAATGAGCAGGGGCCATGATTGGGAGGAGCTGTGATGTGTAACCATGTTTTTAAAAAAAAAGCACGCCCCATAAAAGTTTCCACTGATAGGTAAAAAATTAACAAAGATATCCGTGGAAAAAGCAATGGAAATTATGTAAAAAAGGAGTGGCTCACAGGAGGAGCTCAAAGATCCAGAGAATGTATTTAAACCGACCGCTTTCTGTATGTTGTCAGATGATGTTGTCCGGAGCACATCTCACGTGTGGTTGTCTTGTGTTGTTGCAATAAACCACCCTGGACTGAGACTCAGCTACCTTTGTTCACTTTTTGACTACTGTTTGATATTTTTAACTGCCTTACCAAGAACTTAGAATTTTTGAAGGACTTAGTGCAAATCATTACGTTGTGGGGAGGCCCATCCACAACACATCAAAGTCTGACAAGCAGCATTCACTCCTGGAGAAGCGTAGAGCCACCGGAAGAGGCATCTGCATTGTCCATGGCTTTGCAGCAATCCCTCATATTGAGCAAGCATGAAGCGACAGCGGAATGAAAAACTCCCCATTAACGGGAAGGTAAAACCTCCAGCAGAACCAGGATCAGTATGAACGGTCATCTGCCTCGACCGACTGGGGGCTAGAGAAGACAGAGCAGAGACACAATAAGAGAGACAAAAAAGCACAGAAGCACACACTGATCCAGTAATCTGTTATACATTAGATGGTAATAGCGGGTGATATGTCTTCCCTGGATGATGTCACAGCTAACAGAATGCCAGACCAGGTGTACCTACTATGAAGGAAAAAAAGAGAGAGAACAAAAAGTTAAAAGCTGAAATGACGACAAGCAATGCAAAACTGGAGAACAGTAGAACTCAGTAGAGTGAGAAAAATAGGCCCTGATGTCCTCCAGTAGCCTAAGCCTATAGCAGCATAACTATAGCGTTGGTAGCTCAGGGTAACATGAGCCACTCTAACTATAAGCTTTGTCAAAAAGGAAAGTTTTAAGATTAGTCTTAAAAGTAGACACGGTGTCTGCCTCACAGACCAAAACTGGGAGTTGGTTCCACAGAAGAGGAGCCTGTTAACTAAAGGATCTGCCTCCCATTCTACTGTTAGAGACTCTAGGAACCACCAGCAGATCTGCAGTCTGTTAGGAACATACGGGGTAATCAGCGCTCTGATATATGATGGAGCTTGATTATTAAGGGCTTTATACGTTAGAAGAAGAATTTTAAATTCTATTCCTGATTTAACAGGAAGCCAATGAAGGAAGCTAAAATTGGAGAAATATGATTCCTCTTGTTGATTTTCATCAGAACTCTTGCTGCAGCATTTTGGATCAGCTTGTTGTGCCATATTAAAGCCATGATGAAATGATTGATGTCAGATTTAATTCTGACCATGCACCATAGAGGAGGGACCAGAATGAATTCCACCACCCTGCTGCAAAGACTCTCTCCACAGGGTGCCTGCTGTAAACCCAAAGCACTCCCCCCACATACAAAGGTCAGAGCACTCCTAGCAGAGACCCAGTCTATTCCTGCAAGCTACATGGAACACCAGAGTCTGCTCTGCCTCCCTTGGGTTGCCAGGTGGCTAACTAGCCTCCTCTGCAGGCCACCACAGACTTCCAGTCTTCACTTCTGACCAGACTCACTTCTCTCAGACCACTTTTCTCCTGGAGCCCTCGAGGAGAGGGGGGCTGCCACCCCTTCTTCACCTTCCTTCCTCCCTGAGACAAAAGGAGCAGAGGGAGACGGGCCTGAACCACGATGGGCCCTCCCAGGGCCTGAAAGACGCACAAGCCTGCAGGTGTGAGAAATCTCTCTTCGCCTGGGGGACATGACCAGGCAAATCAGAGTTAAGTCTTGTTGTGCAATTATACACTGTTTAAAGTTATTAAATGTTTAATAAATAACTCTCTGTCTGTTAAATATTGTCTGGTGATGATCAGCTCTTAAGATGATATCAGGACAATGGTTGAAAGGGATGAATTCGAGCACTAGCGATCTTTTAACAGCAAACTCTGCACACACATAGAATAAAGGAGTGACAACTTCTTTTCAAGTTTAAGAATTTAATAACAGAAATAAAATGAACATCCAGAAAACATTACTATATAATGCTGATTATCTGAATTAACACAATATTTCGATTAACAAATCCTCTCTACTAGGCTAGTGAAACTTAACTAAACTACTAAGCAAATTGAAGATAAAAAGAAACTAAGCTAACGAACTATATACATGCAAAAGAACACAAAAGACAAAACAAAAGTGGTTGATCATAATCAGAATAATTCAATGAATCCCGTTCACTGCAGATCTGATTTAAAAAGACATGGAATGGAGTTAAATTAGTTTAACTAATTTAGAACAACATTTGGCACATTTTCAATCCATTCACAATGCAAATCCTGAGTTACTCAAAACATTATTTGAGAAAATAACATTTTAAAGAATGATTTGCTCAGTAAAATGATTACTTTAGGAGCGCTTGGATTTATCAAAACAATGATACCTCCGGGAGCTAAGGGGCGCTGTGGCGCTTGGTCGCTAAAATCGGTTTATCCTAAAGTTATCAAAATGCCTTTAAATGACATTAATATTCAATATTAATGTGGGAATAAGGCTCAAAGCTCTATCGAACGACGGCGGAGCGAAACAAACAAGCGTTATGCTTTAAAACAAGCTCCTTTTGAATATCTGGAAATCAGAAGCTACCAGAAGCTAATTGCATTTTGGCTAGCGGACTTTCGGCGCTAACAAATAAAAGCTTCGGTTTTTATTTTAGTCATAAGGAGTTGCCGGATAACATAAACATTAATATCCCATCAATGTATGAAACCCCTGTGGAGATAACATTTGTTATAACCATAAAACACATTTGTACCGTATCAGCAATGCCAAGGAACCGGATGCTAGCATGGGCTAATTCCGTTTAACCTGACAACAGCCAGCTGTATGTCGCTCCGCCTAGCTCCACTCACATACATCTGGGACACCGCCGATAGAGAGTGATTTCTCCAACCAATTTTATGGTCTGGCCAACCAGGACGCAGGGCTGGAGTTTCATATATGTGACGTAGTGGAGACGCGACCATGACGTGAGACTGTTTTGATAGCAATGGCGGCTCGTCGAGGAAGCAAGCGTTAGCATTAATGCTGCTATTTCTTCCGTGTTGTCCAATCTACCTAATATTGTTTCATTAAAAGAACATCAGAGAACGCCTCTGAAGGCTTTTGTTGGTGGAAACGATGTTTTCGCCCTTCTCCCGACCGTATTTGGCAAGTTTTGTTTTCCGGGGCGCGTCCGCGTCTGCAGCGGACGTGCCGACGAGGACGCGCCCCGGAGCGGTTAGCGGTTAGCGCTTAGCGCTAACTATGTTAGGAGGCCTTTAGTCCTCAACGCGGTCGGCCCGGAATCGACTCCGACCCGCGGCGCTTTGCCGCCTGTCTTCCCCCCTCTTCCTGTCAGCTCACTGTCAATAAAACGCGTGCCACTAGAGCCGCAAACACATTATTATTATTTTTTTTTTTTTTTCCTGCGTCGCTATCATTAGCGTCACGGGTTAGCTTCGGTGTGAGTGGTTGAAATAGCACGTCAATAAAGATGACAGACAAGTGGCTTATCCAATCATATGCAAGAATTTTTGATAAGGCCCAGCCTTCTGTAAATGCAATTCCTATGGCGGAGTCCCAGATGTATGTGAGTGGAGCTAGGCGGAGCGACATACAGCTGGCTGTTGTCAGGTTAAATTCCGTTAGCCCCTTTGTTTAAAGACATGTGGATGCATCACAAACATTTTCCAATGACCATTGTAACCTTTCCCTTTGGATCTCTCTGTCCAACCTGTTGGTGCCTCGTGTGAGTTCAGTCCACTTTGGTCATCCAAGGAAGGAGCACTGAAAAGCAGGGAAAATCGTTGGTCAATAGGGCCACTGATCAAAGGGAATACCTCCTTAAACAACTTGGTTGGGATTGGGTCTAACATACATTTAGAAGGATTAGATGAAGCTAAAATTTTAGATAGCTCAGAAAGCTTTACTGCTTCTAAACAGTTCAAACACCGCACAAGTTCTCAAGATTCCTCCAACGCTGCCTCACTTACTAAGGACGAGGTAATCATGTTTTGGAGGATGCTCCTCCACGTCGAGAGGAGCCAGTTGAGGTGGCTCGGGCATCTAGTTAGGATGCCTCCCGGATGCCTCCCTGGTGAGGTATTCACTCCCACCGGGAGGAGGCCCAGGGGAAGACCCAGGACACTCTGGAGGGACTATGTCTCCCGGCTGGCCTGGGAACGCCTTGGGATTCCCCCGGAGGAGATGGCCCAAGTGGCTGGGGAGAGGGACGTCTGGGCCTCCCTACTGAAGCTGCTACCCCCGTGACCCGACCCCGGATAAGCGGAAGAAGATGGATGGAATCAATTTATTTATGAAGAATCCCATAAAGTCATTACTGCTTAGAGCTAAGGTAATGGATGGATCAATGGAGCTGTGACTCTGAGTAAGTTTGGCAACTGTACTGAAGAGAAATCTAGGATTATTTTTATTCTCCTCAATTATGATAAAAAATATGCTGCTCTAACTCTAAGAAGGGTCTTTTTATACAACAGTAGACTGTCTTTCCAGATTAGGTAGGATTCCTCTTGGTGTGTAGAACGCCAATTTCTTAACATTGTGCTTCAAGGAACGCAGCTCTGAATTAAACTAGAGAGCCAGCTTCCTGTGAATAATTACCTTTTCGAGGGAGCTACATTGTCTAATGCAGAACATAATGAGGAAGTCACACCGTTAACAAAGACATCTATTTGTGGGAAGAAACAACATTGGAATTTCTGCAATGCTGAAGATATTAAAAGGGGGACAGACTCTTTAAAGTTTGATACAGCATTATCCAATAAAGATCTACTATAATGGAACCCTCTTTTGGGGGTGGAGAACTCAGTTAGATTAAACTCAAATGTTATTAAAAAATGATCAGATAGGACAGGGTTGTGAGGAAATACTGTTAATTCTTCACAATCAATGCCATATGTCAGCACAAGGTCTAATGTATGAAGCAGAGAGTGCATCAGTTAATGCACATTTCGAGTATAAACCAATTGAATCTAGGATAGTTTTAAAGGCTACACTAAGGTTATCACATTCTGTGTCAACATAAATCCCCCTCTAAACCTTGTCAGTATTTAACACCAAATCAGATAAGAAGTCTGACAACTGATCCAAAAACTGAGAGCAAGGGCCTGGTGGACGATACAAAACAACAAAGGGAAGAGGTTTTATTGCTTTGCAGTTTGGATGAGGGAAACTGAGGGTTAAATGTTCAAAAGAATTGTAGTTATTAATTGGCCTGGGACTAATTAATAAATCAGACTGAAAGATGGTTGCTACTCCTCCTCCTCTTCCCGTAGATCTGGGAATATTGAAATCTAAATAATTGGAGGGAGTTGACTCATTTATACTAATGTAGTCCTCTTGTAGCCAGGTTTCTTTGAGACAAAATAAATCAATCTGATTATAAGAAGTCAATTAATTAACTAACAAAGTCTTTGGAGGGAGAGACCTTATATTTAATAGACCACATTTAATTTTTTTATTTTTTAGTTCAAGGTGAGCCGTACTGATTTTTATTAGATTTTTATGATTTGTTCCGTTTAGATCAGTTTTTGATCTGTTCAGTTTTGGCCGTGGGAAAGACCATAGGGTAATGTGTGGGTAACAGTACAGAAGCTGCAGAGAGGTGTGTTAAACTATGGCTCTGCTTCCTGGTCTGGACCCTGGGTTGTCAGCATTCAGGAGAACTAATAAATCTGGCCACATTCCTAAAATGTGGCCAGAAAGAAGAAAGAAGAGCTGCACCATCCAAAGTGGGATGGATGCCGTCTCTCCAGATCAGACCAGGTTTTCCTCAGAAAGTATGCCAGTTATCAATGTAGCCCACGTTGTTTTCAGGACACCACCTAGACAACCAGTGGTTGAATGATGACATGCCGCTAAACATGTCATCACTGGTCAGATCAGGCAGGGGACCAGAGAAAATTACGGAGTCTGACATCGGCATGACCGGGTGTCATTACCGCCAGCGTCAATAACAATCTTACTGTATTTACGCTTATCCTTAGCCAGCAGTTTCAGGTAAGATTCTATGTCGCCCTTTCTGGCCCCTGGCAGGCATTTTACTATGGTCCCTGGTGTCTCTAGTGCCACGTTTCTGACTATTGAGCTCCCAATCACCAGAGTCGGATTCTCAGCGGATGTGTCGCTAAGTGGGGAAAATTAGTTAGAAACCCAGATGGGTTGGTGGTGACCTTGGGGCTGGATTCTAGAGCTATGCTTCCTACGAACCGTCACACAGCCGGCCTGGTTACCCGGCTGATCGGGTGCTCCTGCTGGAGGACCGCTACGTGAAGTTAATCTAAGCTAAGGAGCGGTTATCAGCTGGTTTTTCAGCAGCACGGAGCTGGGTCTCCAATTCTGACATCCTCGCCTCCAAAGCTACAGAAACACTACATTTATTACAAGTACCATTATCACTAAAGGAGGTAGAGGAATAACTAAACATCTGACACAGAGAGCAGGAGATAGGGGGAGACTTAGAGACGGAGAAGCTGATGGACGGATAGGGGAGAAAGCCATTGTGAGGCTAAAGCTAGGCTAGGCTAAAGCTAGGCTAGCGACCTCTTACCACCCCGAGAAAAGCAAACCGTTTGAAACACAAGGAGTTCCCAAATGTGAAGTGCAGCAACAGAGAATGTTTTAAAAGTGCTTATGTGTTAGAAACAGATAGATGTTACAGCAAAGAGATTAAAGATAAAAGCGAGAGAGTCTGGAACCACAGACCACGATTCACACCGTGACAACAGGAAGTGAAACAATATGCCTTACTGCAAACAGGAAATGACCAAGAAGCCCTGCAGTGCACCATTAGGCGAGATAAAGGAGTTTCCAGCTCCAAAATGGCGCATTTCAGAAAAAATTCTGCGTGGTGTATGACAAGAGACGGTTTTTTCAGATGGAACAACTCTTCCTTTTTGTTACTAGAGATTACGAGAGGCTGCTAAAAGTTACTAAAGGTTAACAGAGAAAATGTTGCTCTCCCGTGATACACAGGAGATTGAATTTGACCCAAGATTCAAAACCCCTTTTTCATGTATGATTGTGGGTTCCAGTGGGTGTGGGAAGACTTTCTTTGTACATTGTACCAGAAAATATCGTGTGGATTTATACTTCTTTTCAACCCATGTATGTTGAATTGCAAAAAATGAATAAAAAGATTACATTTTTCGAGGGGCTACCTCATTCTTTTGACAATGAAAAGCTGTTTCCTCCCGATCAGAATCATTAGGTTATTTTGGACGATTTAATTTTCCAGGCTTCGGAGCATCCTGAAGTGGTCAAGATTTTTACGTAATACAGACATCACAGAAATATGAGCGTGATGATGCTGACTCAGAACGTTTCATCAAGGGAAGTACAGCCTCACCATCAGCCTGAACAGTAATTATATGGTGTTGTTTAAGAATCCTAGAGATAAACTGCAGCTGAATATATTAGCCCGTCAAATGTTTCCATCAGAGAAAACTTTCTTTATGGAAAGTTTTGAAGACACGACCAGAATCAGAATCAGAATCAAGTTTATTGCCAAGTAGGTTGCACTTACAAGGAATTTGACTTGCTGTTGATGGTGCAGACAAAATACATATATATACAGAATCTAGAGCTATATACACGGTAGACTGTGCGTTGATGTAGCTCAGAAGGTCTGGAGATGCTACGTTGGTGTAGCTTGTAGGTCCTGAACGGGGGAGGGAGAGAGGCAGTGTCAAGTGTCACGGGCGGCTCTTGGCCTTGTTGATAAGGCTGGTAGCGGATGGGAAAAAATGATATTGTGGCGTGAGGTTTTGGTCCTGATGGACCGCAGCTTCCTGCCAGAGGGAAGTGTCTGAAAAATTTTGTGACTGGGGAGGGATCAGCCACAATCTTCCCTGCACGCATCAGAGTGCAGGGAAGACTGCAGCCGATCACCTTCTCTGCAGACCGGATGACACGCTGCAGTCTGCTCTTGTCCTTGGCTGCGGCACCAGCTTACCAGATGGTCCTGGGAGATGATAGTTCCCAGGAGATGATAGTTCCCAGGAAGCAGAAAGACTCCACAGTGTCAATTGTGGAGTCACAGAGGGTGATGGGGGTAGCTGGGGCTGAGTTCTTCCTGATGTCCACAACCATCTCCACTGTTTTTA
This sequence comes from Fundulus diaphanus, assembly GCA_037039145.1. Classification (NCBI taxonomy): domain Eukaryota; kingdom Metazoa; phylum Chordata; class Actinopteri; order Cyprinodontiformes; family Fundulidae; genus Fundulus; species Fundulus diaphanus. Next base: position 3,537,062 of record CM073125.1, read on the forward strand.
GAGCGTTAAGCTCCAGGTTGTTCTCCCTGCACCAGGTCGCCAGATGGTCAGCCTCTCACCTGTAGGCGGACTCATCACCATAAGAGATAAGTCCGATCAGAGTGGTGTTGTCTGCGAACTTCAGGAGCTTGACAGACTGATGACTGGAGGTGCAGCTGTTGGTGTACAGGGAGAAGAGCAGAGGATAAAGAACACAGCCCTGGGGGGAACCAGTGCTGATGAGCTGGGAGTAATAGTAATATCATCTTTATTGTCATTGAAAAATACATTACAACGAAATTTGTTCTCTGCTTTTAACCCATCCCCTTGGTGAGCAGTGGGCTGCCATGTGCGGCGCCCGGGGAGCAATCTGGGGCTAAGGGTCTTGCGCAGGGACCCAGAGTGAAGGCGCTGGGGATCGAACCGGGTACTTGCATCCTTCTCTGAGTACAAGCGCGCTGCTCTAACCACTAGGCCACCACTCTCCGTGGAGTGGGAGACATGTTTTCTTTCCGCTGTCGCTTCATGCTTGCTTAGTATGAGGGATTGCTGCAAAGCCATGCACAATGAAGACAACTCTCCCTGTAGCTCTACGCTTCTCCAGGAGTGAATGCTGCTTGTCGGGACTTTGATGCAATCAACTGGGTTCCCTTTATATAGGACATTTTTGACCAATCTGTATAATCTGACCCAATCTGTATAATATGATTGAATTTGACTTTGTAAAGTGCCTTGAGATGACATGTTTCATGAATTGGCGCTATATAAATAAAATTGAATTGAATTGAAAGTTTTCCCAGCTTCATGTGCTGCTTCCTGTCAGACAGGAAGTCTGACAGGAAGCACCTGCAGGTTGAGTCAAACACACTCAGCTGGGAGAGCTTCTCCTGAAGCAGAGCTGGGATGATTGTGTTCAAGGCAGAGCTGAAATCCTCAAACAGGATCCTGGTGTAGGTACCTGCGGAATCCAGGTGCTGGAGGATGTAGTGAAGGGCCGAGTTGACAGCGTCGTCTGCAGACCTGTTGGCTCTGTAGGCAAACTGTAGCGGGTCCAGGAGGGGGTCAGTGATTTCTTTCAGGTGTGAAAGCACAAGGCGCTCAAAGGACTTCATAACCACAGAGGTCAGGGCGACGGGTCTAAAGTCATTAAGTCCTGTGGACCTTGGCTTCTTGGGAACAGGGATAATAGTGGAGGATTTGAAGCAGGTTGGCACGTGACATGTCGCCAGTGAGGTGTTAAAAATGTCTGTGAACACTGGCGACAGCTGATCAGCACAGTGCTTTAAGATGGATGGAGAGACAGAGTCTGGTCCAGCAGCTTTCCGGGGGTTCTGTCTTCTGAAGAGTTTGTTTAAATCTCTCTCGTGTATGGAAATAGTTGTTACTGAGGTGGAGGAGGAGGAGGAGGAGGTGGAGGTGATCTGGTGGGATGTGTCGTGGGGGGTGGTTGCAGGACTGTCCCTTTTTTCTGTCGAAACGACAGTAGAAGTTGTTCAGGTCGATGGCTAAGTGTCGGTCGTTCATGGAGTGGGGGGCATTAGGCTTGTAATTTGTGATCTGAAAACTGGTCTTGCAGTTTCTCAGAATACAGTCGTTTAGCCTCTTTCACCTCCTTACTAAACTTGTATTTTGCGTCTTTGAATCTGTATTTGCCCCCATCCTGAAGGCCTCTTCCTTATCCAACCTTAACCTTCTGAGTTTGGCTGTGAACCAGGGTTTGTCATTATTGTAACTCATCCTGGTTCGTGTTGGAACACAGCAGTCCTCACAGAAGCTGATGTATGATATCACAACCTCTATGCATCCAGACTGTTGGTAGCACAGAGACATCCCAGTCAGTAGAATCCAAACACGCCTGAAGATCCTCCACAGCCTCACTGGACCACATTTTCGATGTCCTAACTACAGGTTTGCAGAGCTTTAGTTTCTGCCGGTAAGCAGGAATCAGGTGAACCATGACGTGGTCAGATTGGCCCAGTGCAGCACGGGGTCCGTGCTGCACTGGGCATCCCTGATTGTGGTGTAACAGTGATCTAAAATGTTCTCCTCTCTGGTCGGGCATTTAATAAACTGTCTATATTTAGGAAGTTCATGAGTGAGGTTTCCTTTGTTAAAGTCACCAACGGCAATAACTAAGGAGTCCAGATTGCTCCAGTATCTGGTCTGCGAGCGTGCGCTGTGCGACTTGCACGTTTGCATGCAGTGCGATGTAAACACCGACCAGAAAGAATGAAGCAAACTCGCGGGGTGAATAAAAAGGCTTACAGTTTATGATGAAGGATTCTAGGTCATTAGAACAGTGCTGCTGGATCACTGCCACATCGTTGCACCAGCCGCTGTTGATGTAAAAACAGATTCCTCCACCTTTCACTTTGCCAGAGAGTTCTGTGTCTCTGTCCGCTCTGTGGAGTTGTAAGCCTGCCAGCTGCAGCGCAGAGTCCAGTATTAATCCACACAGCCACGTCTCCGTGAGGCACAAAACAGCAGATGAAGAGAAGTCCCTGTTTTTTCCCAGCATCAGTTGTTTGTTGGGCAGGGAACGCATGTTAGACAGGATTATGCCCGGTAACGGTGAGCTGAGTCTGCGCTAGCAAAGACGCACGAGCGCACTTTCCTCTCCTCCGGCATTTCGCTGCTTGAGCAAAGGTGAGCGCACCTTTGACCAGAATGTCCAAAATTTCCAGTGTAGGGAGAAGAAAAGTGGCGAATAAATCCTCTGGTGACGTCGCCCTGATGTTCATGAGCTCTTCTCTGGTGAAAGAGCTCTGGGTATCATCGCAAAAACCAGAGTTAAGTTTTAAAACAAAACAAAAAAGTGCGGACCAACACACTGTGGCGCCATCAGGGTTATACTCAGAGAGCCTCACGGGTATTTAATCATCGATCTGACTCCGACTTGCCCAGATCATTTCAGACTGAGAACGGGTATGCTCCCCGGTCAGTGGCCCACTGTGCATGTACCTAAACCAAATTAACTCAACATGTCAGCGCTCATAAAGAGGATTTGGATTCTAAAATGAGAGAGATACTGAATGAACCCGGGCTGAGTTCTTACGAAAAAATATGACATTCTGCTGCAAAGGTACCTAACTCTGATGAAACAAGGCCAGCTGGAGGAACCCCGAGTGACTTTAATCCTGCAGCATAACCCAATGCCTGAAAATAATGCTGGTGAAGCAGACTCTGGCTCTACAACCCCTCCTGCAGAATTGGACAAAACCGCGAGTGAAGTTCTAAAAGCCAGAGATAGCAAAAATGCAAAATATATATTGAAAAAATACACTAGTGACGAGAGCTGGACATCTAAAGGCAAATTTGTTTATCGGGATTGTGTGATGAGAGGGTCTCATTTTCTCGATTTGTTGAAAAATCTTCTGCTTCCATTTAAGCGGAAAACACAAACGCAGGAGCCTGCAGCCTGGACCCATTTCTTAACTACCTTGAATGAGCTAAACGTCCCTGTGTCATCAGTCAACAACCCGCTGCGTCAGTATTGCCTGCGAGCAATACAGACGCCTGAAAGAAACGGATGTTTTGGAGAAGAACTGGGATAAGCCTCTCACAAAACTGAAAAGGAAAATTGTGTTGTCCCCTAAATTCCCAGGATTAGAGCAGGATGAACATGATGAACAGGATCAAAACGCAAACAACGGAGAAGCTACGCGCAAAAGAGTAAAAAACCAACCATGGTTGAAATTTTCACCCTAAAGTCTATGAAAGAAAAACTTGATAAAAGAATTCACTATAAAGATACTTTTATTGTTTCAATTTATTCATGCATACAGTGCTTTTCTTTTAGGGTAGTAACAGTTTGTAACAATCTTTAAACATTTGTAAAGAACACGTTCCTGTCATGATTTTAGGTTCTGTCTTAGTTTTGATTCATGGAATAGTTTGAGTTTTGTTGTGGTTTGATTTTGTTCTTTGTGTTATACTATCTGTTAGGGTTCTGTAAGCTTTTAGCTCAGTTCTGTTCACCTGCCAGCTCACTCCCCTGTCAGCAGTCACCAACCTATCAGTTCAGTTCACTGTCAGTCACTTCCCTGCCTCTGATTAGTTCCAGCTGTTTCCCGGTAATTAGTTTTCACTCCATTTCACCTGTGCACTTCACTATATAGTTCTGCCTCAGTCTTTAGTTCTCCGCCAGATCATTAACGAGCCACGGTGAGTTTTGTTCCAGCGTTCCTTTCTTGTGTAACCTGTTGATGCAAACCCGATTGCCTTTGATTCTGAGCCAGCCTGTTCCCTGATCTGTTTTTCCTGCCCTGTCTGACTGATTTACCGGTTTACCGACTTAATTCTGTCCCATGGTTATCCGAGCTTGCTTTTGCCCTGTCTGTACCTCTGCCTATTTTGGACTGCTTTTTGTGTACCGGATTTTGGACTGCCCTTTTGACTATTGAGCCCGCCTGTCCCTGTTTTCATTATTAAAATCCTGTTTTTTGCCTTCACCTCACTTGTTTGGTTTGAATACTGGGTTTGCCTGATTCACGTTCGTAACAGTTCCATGATTAAATGAGCAGGAGAGACGCTCTTTGATACATTGCTGATATTTTTCACAAATTCAGATACCATGACATCATTTTTATAGGCATCATCATCATAGGTAGCCAACATTTTGTAATGATCGGAGCAGGAGACCCAGAATACAACCAGACCAGCAGAGGTTCAGTGTAGAATCTTCTTTTATTAACAAAAAGTGAAACAGGGAAAAAACCAAAAGGAACCGTCAACCCAAAAGACGGCACAGAAACAGATGGACTCACGGGGCAGGCCAGGCAGGAACAGACAGAACGGCACAGGTTTCTGGAGACAAGGTGGTCGAAATTCAAAAAGCAAAACATAACAGAACTTGCAGGAGGAGACTCACCTACACTCAACAAGACGACCTGGCACTGATGTCTGGTCTCAACTAGTTATATGGAGGAGGAAGCAGGTGAAACCGGTCAGAGATGACAGAGATGATTGCAACAGGGGTGGAGTAAGGCAGGTGTGCAGAGTGGGTAATTAGACCAGACATCAGTGCAGAGGATCAAAACAAGAAATAAACCAGAAACCAAAGCTAAAAAGCTAACAGGACAAGTGGACAGAAACTACACCAAACTTACTAAGAAACAAAATCACTCTAAAGTAAAAACCTAAAACAGAAAATAAAGCTAAGACTAAAACAGATGACAAAACAGGATAAACTAACAGTAAATAAAAACCCAGACAGGACAAAAACTCAAAGCAAGCAGAGAAGAGGAAAATGACTCAAAAATAAAACCAGAACAGAAACCAGAATATTACACATTTGCTGCATCGATAATCCGCAAATTCTATGACAGAGATAATAAACACGATGACCGCATACGGTGGACAGAGTGTTTTAAAGTTGACAATTATGATACAATATTTTTGAGGATCTTTTTCAAAAATGACACGATGCTTGATGCATAGACATCGAAATCAGGAGGGAATCCATAAGAGTTTAAAAAGGTGGCTTGATCATTCTCTTCCAAAGTCAGAGCTAGCCAGTGCTCTCCAGGCATGTGTGAAGGATGAGTGTTTACAATAAAATAGGCAGGTCCTCTACGTGCGTGTGAGTAACAGCAGCTGATCACATGCCCACACACTGTAAAATAAGTCCCCCAAGAGGTAATGCATGAGACTCTCATGATGTTTTAATAAAAATCCACCACCTGTCTTTTTGAGTCGATTTCCAAATTTGAATCGTAAAACGCGTACACTATGTGAGTGGTGGTATGAGCCAGTGGGGTCCTAAACCTCATTTCCAGTCTCAAATTCCCGTTAGACACGGGCGACAGCGCATCAGCGTCCTCGTCCGGATTGAGATTAAAGACAAACAGGGAATGCCCATTGTTACATTCCTCACGAGCGATGCTCAGAGCAAGGTCTTTTAATTGACGACCTGCATCGGTGAACATGTAATATTCCCTCACTGAAATACCGTTGTTGAATTGGGGTTGAAAAGCATTAGCAGGAACTTGTCTGCCGTCCTTACAGAGAGCCACATATTCTACATCCATATGCCTCAAGTTGAAAGGTGACAGCTCCCTTCTCCCTGTGAAGGCCTCATGATGCACCATGCCTAAAACGATGTATTTTGGCATGGTTCCAAAAAAGAGATTCTCCTGAGTACATATCCTGGAATTTTCAGGGATAGCATATTTTATTTTATTTTTTTACAGTGTCCTGTCTGGCAATGTAGCAATAAGAATTGTTGTCTTAATGCCAAAAAGAGCCCAACAGATTTTACTTTCACAACTGGAGCAGTACGGCTTCCGCCATAGTGCTCCGCTTGATTTATACATGTAAATAGTTTTATTATAATTCATGCAGGGAGTATTTCATGTTATATGGACACCATAATGAGAAAGTAGAAGAGGAAAAGAAAAACAAGAAAAGAAAAAGAAGGGAGAAAAGGTGAAAGAAAGAGGAGATAAAAGGGAGAGAATCATAAAATGTCTTCAGTCTGCTTCATCACCTACAAAGAGAGATGTAAAAAGAACAGCACAACCGATGGACACAGTATTACAGATACACTAAAGTAACACCTTGATACCATCACTGCAGTATATGTAGTATTATTTAATATGACATGCATAATGTGGCAGCTGAAGATAAAAATAGATGTTTTCTGGATGGAAGTGAATCTCTAGTTACCTGGAACCAAGCTCCCGTAGTTGGTTGTGAGAGTGCGCTTGTATCTGTGAGGTTTATCAATGTGAAAAATGCTCAGTAGTGGTTATGAAGAGCCAAAGACCCGCCTCCCCCCAGAGCACCGAGGCCGGCGCCGAGGGACCCAAAACCCCAGATGCCCAAAGCGACCCCCAAAGTAAAGGTGCTCAAGAGGGGCCAACACAGGAAATCTGCCCCCCACCCAGCAAGGGAAGAGGGGAGACCATAGACATCATATACGTAGACGCCTCATTGGGCGCGGGTTCGTACGTCAACATCACCGCCATATTGTATGTGGCAGAAAGAAGTTAAGTTCTGTTGTAGTGAACGTTGATCAGAGAAGATGCCTCATTCCTGTGCTGCATGGAAATGTACCAACCGTGTACATTGTCAGATTTTTGGCTTTGAACTAAAACCCCACTCACCACATCCCTCCTGTTTTTGGGTTAAAGCTCACACTAGCTGGGGTTTTTAAAGAACTCTGAATCTAACGAGTATTACCCTGTTTAGAATTCCTGTGAGACCTTTTCAGCTAGATGAGTAGGATTCGACTGACCAGCTAACCACCTTCGTCCTAGGGCCACACCCTTCTGCCGTGGACGGGTCAGGCAACTTAGTAGCCCGAAGCCACCTGTGCCCCATCCATCGCCCTAGTTAACGGTGGCTCCTACTCCTATAAATCAGCACTTGTTACACGATCAGTATTTTTTAAAGACTCAAAAGTCCCTAAGGGTGTTGTTTTAAAGTTTGGGCTATAGGCAACCTTTTAAGACCTCCAAAATATTTCTAGAACCATGCACCATGACTATTTTACAATCATAGAAGAACTCAGAAAATTATTGACTCAATAAGAGAATGTCCACAACTTCTAATAAAATTTTATATGCTTCTTTAATTAATATGCTTTAGCAGGGGATTAGAAACAGCATTAAGCAATTTAACAGATTACAAATTAATATTGAATCAACATCCTATCTCTTATCTAAGGCTGCTTGTTAATGCGTTCAGGAGGGGATGTTAAATTTAGAGGAGCGAACTGACCCGAACTCTAGGTGGAAACACAACGTGCATTTGAGCTCTGGGCGAAGGAGTTGTCCAGCCGAACAACTTCACTTCTCTCAATGGTTACCCCGATGTCCCGTTGCTGCTCCGCTCACGGAAACTCACGCTCTGAGCCCCCGCTTCGACATCTTTGCAGGGATACGTCTCTTCTGCTCACAAAGTTGGTTCAATCTTCAGAACTGGCATCTCACAGGTGCGATCCAAATCTTCAGCACATCTGGGGTTACGTCATCGACCAGGTCAAACCACAGCAGCTCTTCTTAGCAGGATTCGCAAAAGCGTTGGCCTTGAATTGTGGAGGAACACGGTGAAGTGGGTAACGGCTCAGCCTCGGTGTTTCTCAGAGACAGGTGTTCTTCCTCTCGGCCCGTTGCACTGCTTTTTCCTGTCTGGGGTCCTTTGTTCTTCTGCTCCGTGCTGCGTGTCTTCTTGAGACGAGATACTGAGCCACGAGTACCCAAATCACCCTTCTTTTATGTGTTGAGAGAGCCGTTGGGAGGTTGCAAACCTCAACCCCCCCTCCCTCCACCGAACACTTGCACCCAGTCCCTTATCACCTCATAACCTTTTCACCCTATGCAGATCTCTGGCCGAGTCAAAAGTTCTCGCTCCTCTTTCTCCGACCCCAGGCAGCAGGTCATTGAACCAAACCGTCCGGTTCCACTTCCTCTTCTCTTCTCGGCAGATTTCCTGTAGCCAGCAGCTGCAGTCTCCTTCCAAGCGCTACTTCCTCTTTCCACAAACCTATTTTCTCCTTAGCCTGTCTGACACTTGGACTGCACTAAAATAATCATCATTTCACTCATTTAATACATGAATGCTTGATCTTTTTAAGAAAGAAAAACAATCAGTCAAAACATGCAATTCAATAAAGAGAAAACAATCAATTTAAACACACAATTAAAGAGCTCTTTATGTTATCTTTTTTACATGATACATTTAATGTCCAAATCATACCTTAATTTGTGAATGATAGAGAATATGGTTGAGCTCACCACACCCCCGATTTTAGAGGTATTTTGACACCCCCTTCTTGAGGTCAACCAGATTCCACAGCCAAGGTCCCTGCAGGACCCTAGAACCGTCCATCCAGGTCGAAACAGCTGATCTCCAGGACATCATCACAGAGTTTTCAGTTAATCATATGAATCAAACCCTTTAGATTGTGACTCCCCACTCAAAACAATTAACCTTGCCCTGGGGAAACATAAAGTAGCTCAGAATTAATGTTACATGATTATAAAATTAAAAAGAAAAAATCTTAGCAGAGAGAAAAAAAAAATAAAAATAAAAAATCTTCGCAGCTGAGCAGCAAGCAAAAAATAAGAAAAAACACAGGCCCTTTAACGCCGAGGTTCCGGCCTGGGCAGCCAGCCAGGGGGAATTGAACAGCGGGTCAGGGTCTGAGGCCGCGTTGGTGTAGGTGAACACGGCAGCTTAGGTCATCAACGAAATCATGGATGGAAGATCTGAGATAAACTGCAGCCTATACACCGTAGGCACGTCCGACTTCTAAAAGCCGCCCCTCCTTAAACTCTTCTTGACAGGCAGTACAGTACGTCAGATTACCTTCATTCCATGAACAGAAGCACGAGTTAGGGGAAACTTTACCCAGGTCCCAGCAGGTGATGAAAATCACCCTAGGAAGGTGTCGTACTCGGCAGTCCCCACATACTTCAGCATCAGTGACCTTGACTTGATGTTTCAGTAGTCGAGTGAGCTCGCTGCCCGAGGCATGGTGACTGAGGGTTTTTCTTTCCCCGGCCCTTGCCAGCGGACTTCGAGCTAGATTGTAGATTGGCAAACGGTGCAGCAGTAGTTGAGTTTCTGCCACAAGAACTTTTCCTCATCTTCTGGCAGGAGTCCTTTTTTAGCCCATTCCAATTTCTTCAAAGCTCTTCCCGCCCAGAGCTCTGAAGTGGTTCTTCTGATGACAACCACCCCTGTTACAGTGGCCAGTCTGATATAGGGTGGCAAGGTGCATGATTCACTGGCCATTCTCCGGTCTCTGGTTTTCCTTAGCTAAGAACTGGCTTGAGCTGCTCCACTCCCTGGATCCCCTTTGTGCGCAGCAGCACAGTGTTACTGTCCAAAACTCGCTTCACAATGTCGACGGTGTCGTATTTGGGTTTAACAGCTATATTAACAGGTTGATCACGTGCTTTTACCCACACCCTCTGTCCAACCTGGAATGGCGCCGCGGCCTCTGGCTGTTTCCTCTTATCCCCCGTGCTCCTCCCCACCTCCGTCGAGGTGAACGGTCGTTGGTTAAGCTCTGTCGCAGGGGATGGCCTCGCGGTGCGACGACGATCATTGAGGGTTTGGCCTATTTCCACCGCTCTGGTGCTCCACTCACGTGAATTTGCATTTTTTGCAATCCAGCTTTTCACTAGGCCTATAGCGCGCTCCACCACTCCGTTGGCCTGTGGGGTGTAGGGCGGTGAGTAAACCCGGACTACTCCAAACCGCTGGCACCACTGGTCAACCTGTGAGTTCCGAAAATGTGTCCCATTATCCGTTCTCAGCTCTTTAGGGACACCCAAGGAACCACAAACCTGCTCCAGCATGCTAACTATGCTGTTTCCGTTAGCCCTCTTTGCTGCTTTCACTGTTACATACCCAGACATTGAGTCCACCAGCACTAAGAGATACTTCTCACCTCTTTTCCCTGTTATCCCCATGGGGCCCGCAACATCCATGCAAACTGACCCCCATGGGACGGTGCTCTTGATGGTTAAGCCATCCATGCGCTGTCCTCGGCGTCCTGCGTTGTATTGACCACATACTTCACAGTCCCTCAGCACGCGACGGATGTGTTTTGGCGGGACCCAGAGTTCCTGCTCTTCCAATTCTTTACGGGTAGGTAGCGCGCCTGCATGTCCCAAGGCCTCATGCACGCTCCGCACTACCTCATCCACGTACTCATCTGGGACCACCCGTCCTCTGGGTGTCCTGTCCCACTTCTCGATCCCGACAAAGACGATTCTTCTCTGTTGGACGTACCTGTCCACTTCATCATTTCCGCGCCAATGCGCTCCATCTCTGGTGTGAGCTCTCTGATGCTCCACCTGGAGGTCCAGGTCCAGCCTCAACTCGGCTATCTTCTTCCACAGGTCATGGTGTGCAACTTGTTTCCCCTTGGCAGCTTCAAAACCATTTTCTTCCCAAATGGATAGGTCCTCTTTCAGGGCCTGAGCACAATAATAACTGTCTGTTACAATTTTAGCCCTTTTCACCTTCCTCTTTATCAGCTCCAGCAGGCCCTCTAATACTGCAGTCACTTCACCCGCCTGTACACTCCCTGGGGTCCTACCTTTCTGACGACATCTTTCCCTGTCGTGTTGCTTCAGTATGAAACCCCAGTAAGCAACTTGGTCGGGCCCTTTTCGTGAACCATCAGTGTACAACACCCACTCAGGAGGTTCTTCTTGATCGTGCGCTGACGGCTGCTTCCTGCAGGCTGGCTGTTCTGGTCCGATTTCGAGGTCAGGGTCGTGTAGGATGTCTTCCCACCGGCCCCATCTGGTGATGTTTCTCATGGGAGAACGCGGAGTTGCAACCATCTGACCCTGGGATTTTCCTGGATCCCAAGGCGTGTTTCTTCCAGAAGGGTCAACTGAGAACTGGGATCCATTCTCTTCAATGGCTTCAGCCATCCTTTGTCTTTGTCGTCTCGAGTTGTCTGCCGCCCAAAGCCTCTCCTTGTACTTCGGAGCAGGGATGGGTGCAGACTACTGGCTACTAGCTTTACTGTATGGGTCAGGTCAGTTACCCTCAATAAAGCTCATCCCCCACCTACGCCGACGGTAGTTACTGCGAGGGTTGTGACTGACGGCCGGAGCCAGCCACTAACAATCCTACTCGCCTTCAGATTGTTACAGGTCGTGGTCTATGAAGCAGCCTTTCTACTTCCTACCACTACTTTTGGGGTCTCCCTCTCTCAGGGCCCCACGTTGGGCGCCATGTCAGATTTTTGGCTTTGAACTAAAACCCCACTCACCACATCCCTCCTGTTTTTGGGTTAAAGCTCACACTAGCTGGGGTTTTTAAAGAACTCTGAATCTAACGAGTATTACCCTGTTTAGAATTCCTGTGAGACCTTTTCAGCTAGATGAGTAGGATTCGACTGACCAGCTAACCACCTTCGTCCTAGGGCCACACCCTTCTGCCGTGGACGGGTCAGGCAACTTAGTAGCCCGAAGCCACCTGTGCCCCATCCATCGCCCTAGTTAACGGTGGCTCCTACTCCTATAAATCAGCACTTGTTACACGATCAGTATTTTTTAAAGACTCAAAAGTCCCTAAGGGTGTTGTTTTAAAGTTTGGGCTATAGGCAACCTTTTAAGACCTCCAAAATATTTCTAGAACCATGCACCATGACTATTTTACAATCATAGAAGAACTCAGAAAATTATTGACTCAATAAGAGAATGTCCACAACTTCTAATAAAATTTTATATGCTTCTTTAATTAATATGCTTTAGCAGGGGATTAGAAACAGCATTAAGCAATTTAACAGATTACAAATTAATATTGAATCAACATCCTATCTCTTATCTAAGGCTGCTTGTTAATGCGTTCAGGAGGGGATGTTAAATTTAGAGGAGCGAACTGACCCGAACTCTAGGTGGAAACACAACGTGCATTTGAGCTCTGGGCGAAGGAGTTGTCCAGCCGAACAACTTCACTTCTCTCAATGGTTACCCCGATGTCCCGTTGCTGCTCCGCTCACGGAAACTCACGCTCTGAGCCCCCGCTTCGACATCTTTGCAGGGATACGTCTCTTCTGCTCACAAAGTTGGTTCAATCTTCAGAACTGGCATCTCACAGGTGCGATCCAAATCTTCAGCACATCTGGGGTTACGTCATCGACCAGGTCAAACCACAGCAGCTCTTCTTAGCAGGATTCGCAAAAGCGTTGGCCTTGAATTGTGGAGGAACACGGTGAAGTGGGTAACGGCTCAGCCTCGGTGTTTCTCAGAGACAGGTGTTCTTCCTCTCGGCCCGTTGCACTGCTTTTTCCTGTCTGGGGTCCTTTGTTCTTCTGCTCCGTGCTGCGTGTCTTCTTGAGACGAGATACTGAGCCACGAGTACCCAAATCACCCTTCTTTTATGTGTTGAGAGAGCCGTTGGGAGGTTGCAAACCTCAACCCCCCCTCCCTCCACCGAACACTTGCACCCAGTCCCTTATCACCTCATAACCTTTTCACCCTATGCAGATCTCTGGCCGAGTCAAAAGTTCTCGCTCCTCTTTCTCCGACCCCAGGCAGCAGGTCATTGAACCAAACCGTCCGGTTCCACTTCCTCTTCTCTTCTCGGCAGATTTCCTGTAGCCAGCAGCTGCAGTCTCCTTCCAAGCGCTACTTCCTCTTTCCACAAACCTATTTTCTCCTTAGCCTGTCTGACACTTGGACTGCACTAAAATAATCATCATTTCACTCATTTAATACATGAATGCTTGATCTTTTTAAGAAAGAAAAACAATCAGTCAAAACATGCAATTCAATAAAGAGAAAACAATCAATTTAAACACACAATTAAAGAGCTCTTTATGTTATCTTTTTTACATGATACATTTAATGTCCAAATCATACCTTAATTTGTGAATGATAGAGAATATGGTTGAGCTCACCACACCCCCGATTTTAGAGGTATTTTGACAACATATATATATATATATATATATATATAACGGTGCGTGTTGGCCTAGTGGTTAGAGCAGCGCGCTTGCACTCAGAGAAGGATGCAAGTACCCAATCCCCAGCGCCTGCACTCTGGGTCCCTGAGCAAGACCCTTAACCCCAGATTGCTCCCCGGGCGCCGCACATGCCAGCCCACTGCTCCCCAAGGGTGATGGGTTAAGAGCAGAGAACAAATTTCGTTGTGATGTATGTTTCAATGACAATAAAGATGATATTACTATTACTATATATATATAGTAATAGTAATGTTATATATAACAGAGGGCGTCTAAACACGCCGGGGAACCGAGACAGAGGGCATCTAAACACGCCGGGGAACCAAGATAAACGTAAACACCAGGAACTAGAGGGTGAGCAAGGCAGCAACAGGCCAGGCGCGCCAGAGGGCACAGACAGCGACTATAAGCACTGGAGGGCTCTGGCGGCAACCTGCGTGCACTGGGCAGCGACAGGCCAGGCACGCCAGAGGGCACAGGCAGCGACTTCTAAGCACCGGAGGGCTCTGGCGGTGACCTGCGTGCGCAGGGCAGCGACAGTCTAGCCTACCAGAGGGCTCAGCCGGCGACATGGGAGCGCCGGAGGGCTCTGGCGGCGACTTGCATGCGCTGGGCAGCGACAGGCCGGGCGCGCCAGAGGGCTCAGCCGGCGACTTAGGAACGCCGGAGGGCTCTGGCGGGGGCTAAACAGGGAAACAACAAGAACTAAGAGGGCTAGGTGAACAGAACAGAGACACTAGGGGAAATCAGAACAAAATAAAAACTACTGAAGGCTAGAGGGAACAATACTAACCTAAACAGGGCAAAAACAAAACAAAGAAAACAGGAGAAGAAGGGCGTAGGGACCTAGAAAGCGCAGGGACCTTAGAAAATGCAGGGACCCTTAAAAGCACTGGAACCCATCCAACACAGGAACCCATACGGCGCAGGAACCCAGACGGCGCAGGAACCCAGACACATAGATACTAAGGGGGAAAAAAAAAGACAAACAAAGCTTAATAAAAAAACAAATTCAGAACTAAGACTAGAACTACAGAGGCTAGACAGGAACTACAGGGGCTAGGATAGGGACTACAGGGCTGACGAAGCTACAGGGCTGACGAAGCTACAGGGCTGACGAAGCTACAGGGCTGACGAAACTACAGGGCTGACGAAACTACAGGGCTGAAACCGGATATACGAGTCTAAAAACTGACAAAAACAAGACTGGCAACTAGGAAAAGAACCAAACGCTAAAGCAAAACTATGAAACAAAACAGAACAGGGAGATGAGGGCAAGTACAGCTAAACTAATGAAAAACTAGATAACTAGAGCTAGAAATATGAACACACAGCAAAACAGGAAGTCTAAGGTAAAAACTGGAACTCAAAAACTCGGAAGACTAAAGCTAACCCAGAACTATAGAACCGAGCTAGAAAAACAGAAAGCTAAATAAAACTCAAATACTCAAAAGAAAGAAAACCCCAAAATAACCCTAAAAACCCAAAATTTCTAAGTAAACCAAAACTAAGGTTGAGCCTAAACAAATGACCAGAAGGCAGGCATAATTCTTCTAAAATAGTAAAAAATATATACAAAAGCAAGACTAGAAACTAAAGCAGAACTAGAACACAACAAAACCAAACCTGAATAACTTTAAGAAATCTAAGGAGCACTGAGAATCTAAGGAACGTTAAGTAATTCAAAAAATAACTCAAAAAACAAGGACCCAAAAATAACTTAAAACAAAACAGAAACCAGGAGGCGCTGGGCAGCAAAATCTCAGTATGCTGGGCAGCGGCAAAAGTCAACGCTGGGCAGCGACGACGACGAGCGCCAACTTTAAAGGCTGAGCAGCGTGGGAGGCGGACTTCGCTAAAGGCAATCCGGGAAACAGAGTCAGAGGCGGGGCGTCGCGGATGCGACCCCGGCAGACGAACTGGAAGCGTGACGTCGCAATCCAGCGACCATGGCGAGACAAAACAGAGGCGAGGCGTCGCCGTACGGCGACCCAGGCAAGATGAACCGGAGGCGAGGCAGATCCTACCAGCTTCTGCACCAGGCTCTGTGCGTGCTCGGGTTCATCCCTTGGCCGGTCCATAATGTTATGATATTTGTCTAGGATGAACCCGGACACAGCACGCACACACAGAGCTAGTTCTTAGGAGGAAGATGGGTGATGATGGAACCAGTCTTTCAACAGACGGAGGTGTAGGGTGCAGAAGCTGGCCGGCAGGAGGCGTGTGGAGAGACTGACCGGGAGGAACTCTGAAGCCGAAGACTAGTGACCAGGACGGAACATCTGAGCCGAGGACTTGAGAGCAGAACATCTGAGCCGTGGACTTGAGAGCAGAACATCTGAGCCGTGGACTTGAGAGCAGAACATCTGAGCCGTGGACTTGAGAGCAGAACATCTGAGCCGTGGACCTGAGAGCAGAACCTCTGAGCCGTGGACTTGAGAGCAGAACCTCTGAGCCGTGGACTTGAGAGCAGAACCTCTGAGCCGTGGACTTGAGAGCAGAACGTCGGAGCCGTGGACTTGAGACCAGAACATCGGCGCCGTGGACTTGAGACCAGAACGTCGGAGCCGTGGACTTGAGACCAGAACGTCGGCGCAGTGGACTTGAGACCAGAACGTCGGAGTCGTGGACTTGAGACCAGAATGTCGGAGTCGTGGACTTGAGACCAGAACGTCGGCGCCGTGGACTTGAGACCAGAACGGCTTTCCAGGAGTGAGAACTGGAGTGGGAAGAGAGCTGAGCTGGATCTAGGCAGAGACTGGAACAACAACAAGCTAACGGAAACTCTAATGACTGACTGGAACAAAAAACAAAGTTGAAGTAAGTCTTCTGGCTGACTGTAACAAAAACGGAGCTGACAAGGATTCTGGCAGAGACGGAGCGGGAGTGAACGATATGGACCGGCGACGAGAACACAACTAAGGTGAGTTTATAAAGGGAGCTTGACAGGTGACGGGAATAAAGACTAATTAGTGTCCTGACAGGTGTGACTAATAGCAGAGCGAGGGAGAGCTGAGTGAACTGCAAAATAACAAGAAAGAAGCCAGATACAACTTAAACCATGACAACATATATAAAGATAGTAATTTCCCTCTGGGATTATTACAGTATATCTGGTTCTGATATGTATATATCTGTATCTGTATCTCTATCTATCTCTCTCTCTCTCTCTCTCTCTCTACATATATATATATATATATATATATATATATATATATATATATATATATATATATGTGTGTGTGTGTGTATGTGTGTGTGTGTGTGCGTGTGTGTGTGTTATGAATATAAAAGTCGGTTGGTTCAATCTAAACATTGTGGTCTTCATTATTTCATAAAACCGTGTCACATGTGAACCTTTTACGTTCTGGTATAGTCACAGATTAGGAACAGACGTTTTGGGGGAGAATTAAAGAGAAAGTTACTAATATGAGAAAATAAAAAGTCCTAGGATAATAAAGTAAAAAAAATACAAAAATGGTAATATTATGAGAAAAACGTCATATTATGAGAATTAAGGGGGGACATTTCCAGAATAGTCACCGTTTGCAGAACTATTTCAGTCCTGGAGTAATAAGGCCAGGTTAGATTCTTTTAACACTAGAAAGTCCTGAGAGACGAGAATTTTTGTCAGCCTCCAGTCCCCCCAACGGGCCTTCACAACTCATGAATCCCTTTTCAGATGTAAATGCCTCATTAGCCCTGTTGTTGGAGAACCATTCCACCCCCTTCAGTTTCAGTTTTAGCTCAAACCGCTCTGTTGACGAGTGTTTTACCTGAGAGCAGGGGGGAAAAAAATCATATTTGTAATTAAATATAACTAGGTCTACGTCATCAGTGTCGCCAACACCGGAATGATTTCAGACAGCGGAGCCACCCGCGCAGCGATCAGCTGATAACTGATCTGTACAATGAAAATAGCTGTAGAGAGGGAAAGGAAGAATATTTCTACAATAATGACCATCTGCCCTATTTACTAAGGGGCAAATATAACTCAAGTCACTAAAGCGCGATCTCTCCTCCGCGGCGCTGCAGCAGAGCGCGCACACGCACACACACGCACACACACACGCGTGTATATATATACTGGAGGGCCAACTGAGTTTGCAAGCCGGAAAACTACAAGTCGCCTCCAAAGCTTCCTCTGTTTGGTGGATATTGGTATTCTAATGACCTTCAGAGACTGCACAGTCCAGCAGGGTCGCATAACAGAACAGGGCTGGAAAATGAGTGTATATGAGCTGATGGCTTTCATTGCAGTTCTGTTTATGAAGGCAGCACAGAGGAGTGTTGGCGCCATGCGGGATTTGTGGTCCAAAGACTTTGGGAATTCACACATCAAAGCCACAATGCCTCGAAACCGGTTTCAAGATATAATGAACAGGGGCGGATATAGGAAATTTGGGGCCCTAGGCAAAGAAAGGCATGGGACCCTCTGAATTGTGAAGACAACACATAAAACAGACCCATTATACAGATACAGAAATTTTAATAGAATAGATATACATTATTATTCTCTACCTTTTGTTCCTCTCTTATGCCTTTTCTTGTTCTTTTCCTCTATGTTTTATTTTGTCCCTTTTTCTAGTAGACAAGCCACAATCTGCTTATCTGTTCTCCATTTTTTATTTGAATGAAATAAAATTCTGGTGATTTCTGATGCAAAAGAGCCATGACTGAATTGTAATGAGAAAAAATAATATCTTTCCTCCCGTTTGATTTATAATTCAGCTAAATATGTTCTTGCTCCCTGCGGACTTCCTCCCCCTTGCTTTGCTTCTCCCGACTGATTTTTTCTTTTTATTTGTGAACGCAACACACATTCTCCAGGCGGCCTCGTCCTAGCTCTTCTAAACAGGACCATAACTCCTGATACCTCTTGGTTATTCACACCCTCGTGCTGGCCAGCTTTTTTCGCCATAGCTTTACCTATGACATCTGAGGCAATGTTTGTGGCTGCCTTTTTCAGATGAGGCTTAGCAATAGAAAAACCCCTTTTAACTAAAGTTGAAACAAAACAAAATAATTTTGAAAAAATTGATCCTATGCCCCAACCATATATGACAGGGGTGCCATAGAAACCGGATAGAGCGCCCCCTACCTGGCTCTGGTAATAGTGGACAAAGCGGTGCGGATCATCTCTCTGATTTATCTGAACCATGTTTTCTTGATTCCCGTTACTTTATTTCTCACGCTTTAGTACGCTCCAATGTTGGTAGTGTGAGTGGTTGCACAACTATGAGTGATTCCAACTGCAATCATATGTTTTTATATGCATCAGTACCCGGGCTAAATCTGTTTCATCTCAATGCTCGGTGTGACGCCACAGGTCTTAAAAGCAGTTTCACAATGCACTTTCCATATGTAAATTTCACCGGGGTGTTCTGATCCATTTTAATTTTTACTTGTATTAGGGATGTCAAACGATTAAATATATTAATCGGGATTAATCGCATAATTTCAATAGTTAACTCAAGATTAATCGCAAATTAATCGCATATTTTATCTTTTTATTTCTGAAAGTGTAAAGGCCTATTTGCAATTTTGAAATAAATGACACTAGTAAAAACATGCATGTACAAAAAATATTTTTATTTTTTATTTTTCAAGCACTTTTCAGAATTGGAATGAAAACATCCTGGTGCCATAAAATGTTAAACTCTGGCCTATAATGGCAAAATCACTAATAATGGCGTTATCGCTAATAACGCCCTGATGTTTACACAATGTGTAAACAAATGTGTAAATAAATCAATATTTCATGCCGAAATATTTTTTTGCCTCTTAAACAAAGATAGACATTTTATTAAGCATTAACATATAAATTAATACATTTTAATAGTCACAAGTTTTATTGTTAATTTTTTCACTCTCCCTCACACATCTAATCCTGAGCTTTCACACCAACAATAATTTCTTTGTATGTTTTTGCATGCTGTTTATATCCACGTTCATACAGGTTTTTTTAAGCCTGGGAAAAGGTTTTAAATTTCCAGGTCATTCCAGAGTCTTACACTGTGCTTGCAGCTGGGGCAGGAGCTTAATACCCTTGAAAGAGAACTGTTTCACACAGCTTGCATGTGCTGACACTGTAACTCCAGGCTACTTCATTTGGCAATGTGATTCAGCCTTAATTTGTCAAATACAGAGACAACAAATTAATAAGCATTAAAGTACGGTTTGGGTTTCTGCAATGTTATCAGCATGTAAAAACTCATCTTCAGAAACAATCTCAAAATGGTGATCTGCACAGTGTAATCTACTTTCAGCAATTATCACCGGTTATTGCAACCGTAAACGGCAGAAAATACGGGCAGAGTTGCTCTCTCTGCCTTTACCCCCGTCGGCTCCTATGTCAGCCTAGAGGAGGATGCACTCCAGCGCGTGATGAGGCGGAGGGATATTTCAGCTGGTTATACTCAAAGTGTCTGTATTGCAAGCAGGTCTCTTAATTACTCCAGTTTATCGTCACTTATTTTACAGCCCAAATAAGCGACTTCACTTTCAGAAACAAGCCCAAAAAACCGCAACCCATGACTTTTGAAATTTACAAGCAACTTTAGAAAAGAGAAGCCCATAGTCGCATGAAATAAGTGGACTAGGCATAGTCTCTAGCATTCTTGGAACTACAGAAAGCGCCGCCGTAAGCATCGTCAACCATTTGCGGGGCAACAGCATCGCTGTAACAATAAAGGTGATAGAAGCCAGCCATTAAATCCATAGGGTGAGGGGCGTGCTGATGGTCCAACTTGATCAATTTCCCCGGCTCCGTGCCAAACATGTAAGCCAATGGAGGATGAAAACGTAGATGATACTGACCTGGTAGTTAAGCATGTTAGCGAGCAAATTAATCTGTAAATAAATATCTGAATCTATCTTTCTCAGGTGGGATTCAATCTCTATTCTAAACTGATTCAAATGACTGTAGTGTCCATTTCCAATCTGTCTGCGATGGACTTTTTCCTCCCCCGCTTTCCGCCATTCAAAGTAGGGTGCTTCTGTTTGTACATTTTGCCATGTGTGGATAACAAATCTCTGTCAAAGCCACTAAATTAATATGCTTTGCTAAGTCCACACGGAAACTCAATATGTTATTATCCTTAAAGACATTGAAACTGGTGTTGGAGGGTAGAGTGAGGTAAAACCCCTCATTCTCAGTCATGTGGTGTAATGAACGGCGACAGATGGACCCAGAATTCAGACCGACAACAGGAGTGGATAAAAGGAGGATTTATTAACCTCAGACTGGCAGAAAAAGGGACAGACAGGCTCAGTGACCACAATAAACAGTTCCAGTCGGTACATGAGAGAGCTGAACCCAAAAACAGACAGGAACAAAGAAAAACTCAGGGAATCCAAAAACACAGGTCCAGGAAAGGCAAAAACTCAGAAAATCCAAAACACCGGTCCGGTCAAGACAAAAACAAGCAGGCAATCCAACAAGCAGGGAAAAACAGGTACAGAGTCAGGCTGGCTCAGAATCCACAAAGCAAATAAGGTCAGGATCAACAGATAGGAAAAAACTCACTGGATACAACTCACCAAGTAAGCTCATGAGAGGATCTGGCACTGATGTTGGGTCTGGGAGCTGGTTAGGTAGTGGTAGATACAGGTGGAGCATGTTAGAACTAATTGCAGCAGGGGTGGAGATGAGCAGATGTGTGGAGTAAGTAATCAGAGCCGACATCAGTACCGAGATCCCAACCGAACTGAGAAAACAAATGAACTGCACAGAAATAATACTCAAAACAATGACAGATGTCAAACACCAACAGTACCTAAACTAAAAATAGAACTCAAACTATGACATGCGGTCCATGTTGTAAGCTCTGAGTGAGCAACGCTTTCTTTTATATCGCAGGTCAACCGCTCTGTTGTGCCATATTAAAGCCATGATGATGAAAAAAATTAAGTCAGATTGAATTCTGAACATTTAACTGGAGGACAACTCTAAAGAGGTTTGTGAGCAAAAGATTTTCACACTTTCAGAGACAGCCTCTCTGCAGGGGTGCGATCAGTGCACAAGCTTGCTCCCACAGGACAACCGCAGTCTTTCAGTCGTCCCTCACAGTCACAAAGGAGAGTGAAGGCACGGACAGCCTCTCTCTCAGCAGGGTGCCTTCTGTAAACCACCCCTACAGAGCACTCCTGACCAGACCCTCTTTCAGTCTACCCCTGGCCAGAGATGACGACCACTTTTCTCCTGGGGCTCCCGAGGAGAGGGGGGCTAGCGAGCCACCCGGTCTCCTTCCTCTGGACCATGAGGGCCTCAAGGCTCCGAAAAGCCCACAAACTGCACAGAACAGCCGTTCTGTGGAACTCATCTGCCTGCTTCAATGGAGTGACCAGGCGAAAGAGGGAGATTCTCCTCCTCTGCGGAGCGGAGGATTTGACTGAATCAGGAGAAACAACACAATGATCGAAGCTAAGTTGCACTTCTGCAAAAACCAGCCGCAAAGTTTATTTTTGTCAGCCTTTACAGGGAAGCGAACCCCAGACGGAGCTGGAAAGTCGACAAAGCAACCCGTTTCCACATGCTGAGGAGAACCTGCTTAAATTGGGACTGCAACCGGTCGGGGCTGTCTGCAGGACATCGGGCCTCCGATCCTAAACACATGTTGCTAGGCTACAGAGTTGCTAAGCCACTAGCCCGCCGAGAACAGACCAACAACTTTTCCTGCTTTTCACTGCCTTCCTCGGATGACCAAAGTGGACCGAACTCACACGAGGCGCCGACAGGTTGGACAGAGAAACGCAAAGGGAGAGGTTAAAATGGTTTATTGGGAAATGTTTTGTAAATCGTTACAAATGGTTCCTTTTAAACAAAGGGCTAACGGAATAGCTCATTGATAGCATTCGGTACCATGTCACTGTCGAGTGTGTTTTTATGGTTATAACAAAGGTTATTTCCACAAGGATTTCATACATTGATGGGACATTAATGTTAACGTTATCTGGCCCACTCATTATGACAAAAATAAAACCGAGGCTTTTATTTGTTAGCGCCGAACGCCCGCTAGCCAAAATGCTATTAGCTTCTTGTAGCTTCCGATTTCCAGACATTTAAAGGAGCTTGTCTTAACACTAGAAGTCCCAGAGAATTTCTGTTTTCTTGCAAGCCCCCCTCCCCTCTTCAGGTTTGTGTATTCACTCTACCTTGCTAACTGTCCCTATTGTAATGCAAATAACCTGTGACGGGTCCTAGTTCCTGAGCTGAGAACAGGTCATAGCCATGCTTTTCCAACAAGGCAAGGCAGAGCCTATTTATATTGTCCATTCACCAACAGACTCATTTATATTGCAAAGCTCACTACGTGAAAGAAAGAACAACTTAGAGAATAATTGTATTTTGTCTTGTCTTGCCTTTTCATGTCATTCAACATTTTAGCTTAGAAAATAACAAACAGTATGACTTCAGTATTGGAGTAACATTGATTTCACCCAAGGAAAAGCACTACATATGAAGCTACAATTGTCCCATTTAGCAGTTTCCACAAACCCAAGGTGAGTCCTTCCTGCATTTGCAACAGGTATACTTTGTGCAGTGCACACAACACTCAGTGCTGTGGTTCCTGTTGCAGAGATTGCGCACCTGGCACTGTGTTGTTTTACCATGAGAACGTCTCTTCATCTCACGATGCTGTCTCATCTTTTCTTCTTGTATTGCCTTTTCCTGCATAAACCTCTAACAAAGTTCATCAAATTGTCCATAGTTACAGTCCTGCCCTGGGGTCCGTTCTTCGTACGTTGCTTAAAACATCCGAGATCAAATGACACATCCAAGATGATTTCATCCGGCTAATCATGATCCGTCTAATTGGGTTCTTCCAACACACCTGTTGTTTACGATTAGTATGGCTGGATTGAGTTATCTGAGACAACTGCGCGTTCATGCGTTTGTTTAAAAGGGGAAATGTATCGATAGTAGAAACATTGATCAGCAACGCTGCTATTGGCTGTTCAGCATGGCCAAAGAACGCCCACAGTTTTTCTCCCAAGCAGAACACGAGCTTTTAATGGAAGGTTATGCTGAATTTGAGTCATTAATTAAAACACCTCAAAATCTGTTAAAGCCAGGAGAGAGGGCTGGCAAAAAGCAGCAGACAAATTAAAGCGTAAATACTGTCCATGGTAGATGTTTCTATCACTTTCTACAGTATGAATTTTTGCATTTTAATAATCTCATATTTACTTTGTTCTTTTATGTCAGAGCCTCCACAGGACCCACTAGAACATGGGGACAAGTAAAAGTGAAATACAAGAATATTCTACAAAATGGTAGCCTTTAATTATTATACTGTATTTTAAAAAGGCACTTGTTATGTCAAGAGATCCAAATTCCAGTGTCACTCCTTAGACACGGGAAGTAAAGGATGCATGCAAACTGGGATTTTTAACAAAAAATTATTTATCTATAAAAAAATGAAGTTCTTCCTTTTCCAAGTCATCCACAGTTAAAACTGTATTGCTCCGTGGCTAGATAATCCATCCATAGTTTTTTCTAATACAATATACGGCTCGACAGGAAGAAAGCCTTTCAAAGTAAACTAAACTTCACAATAAAATGGCCCGAATAAATCTTCTTACTGAATAGGATAAAAATAAAAAGCAAACCATCATACAAATAACTTAAATATTTTAGATTTTTGGCTCCAACACCACTTTTTCCTCTTTAAAAGCCACTGTTAAATGATGTGTTTGTCTGTTTATAACAGCCACCAAGAAAATCTCTCTACAATTACACTGTCGCGCTGCGCTCAAGGATCCTGTCTATTGCGCAATTGAATACGCGATTAATAGGAAAAACTCTGAAATTATTCTTGCACCTTCCGCAACAGGTTGCAGTCGTAAAAATGGACATGGCTACGGCAGACTTCCCTATCTCCTCCGCTTATACAGCCGTGATCTAATCTTGTTTACATGAAATAAGCCTGCTCTCGAGCAGGCTTAAGTTGGCGCACATGTTGCTATAACAACAAGTGCAGGATGTCTTTCGAAGAACCAAACGATCCAAGATCATGCTAAATCGTCAACAATGAAATCCTGCTAACTGAGTTAGCGACGTACGAAGAACGGACCCCTGGTCCATAAATGGCTCCATTAGTTTCACAACAACGTTCTCAGACAGCCTTTCTCCTGTGGGGCGGGAGGGATCTTTTCCCAAATAGGGGATGGCATTACACATGTATTTTGTGTCCAGATCCAGTGCAATCCAAAACTTAATTCCAAATTTATCAGGCTTTGATGCAATGTATTGCAGAAAGGGATAACGAACCTTTGATGGAAATAATTGCTCATCAACAGGGATATGTTGCCCTGGACTGTAGGACACACACAGTTCTGTACAAACTGTTGCCAGATGTTTGAAATTGCAGCAAATTTGTCCGTTTTCACACGTTCCAAGCGAGTGTCTTTGTTGTCGAAGCGCAGATATTTGATTATCAGGGGTGGATTTACCATTAGGCGAAACTAGGCAGTTGCCTAGGGCCCCCAAGTTCCTGGGGGCTGATTATCCAGCCAGGCTTTGAGAATGATGTTGTTCTACCAGACTGAGAGAGTCCAGCATCATTCACTCTGCTGGTAAACAGTCAGCACAGTTTACTTCCTGAAGATGACCCAGCTCTGGCCAATCAGCTGTCTGATCATGCACACTGCTCAATAGTACTGAGAGGACCGCTCAGGTGAAGAACAGAATCATTCCAAGAAATGGAGACGGGCGCAGATTTACTTCCAGCTATTATTTTATTCAAATAAAAAATGGAGAACAGATAAGTAGATCATGGCTTGTCTACTAGAAAAAGGGACAAAAGAAAACATAGAGGAAAAAAAACAAGAAAAGGGATAAGAGAGGGACAAAAGGAGAAAAAATAATGTATATCTATTCTATTAAAATTTCTGTATCTGTATAATGGGTCTGTTATGTGTTGTCTTCACAATTCAGAGGGCCCCATGCCATTCTTTGCCTAGGGTCCCAAATTTCCTAAATCCGCCCCTGTTCATTATATCTTGAAACTGGTTTCGAGGCATTGTGGCTTTGATATGTGCATTCCCAAAGTCTTTGGACCACACATCCCGCATGGCGCCAACACTCCCCTGTGCTGCCTTCATGAACAGAACTGCAATGAAAGCCACCAGCTCATACACACTCATTTTCCAGACATGTTCTACCATGCAACCCTGCTGGACTGTGCACTCTCTGATGGTCATCAGCACACCAATATCCACCAAACAGAGAAAGCTTTGGAGGCGACTTGTAGTCTTTTTGGCTTGCACACTCAGTTGGCCCTCCAGAATATACGCGCGCGTGTGTGTCTGTGTGTGTGTGCGCGCGCACTCCGCTGCAGCGTCGCGGAGGAGAGATCGCGCTGAACCGACTTGAGTTATATTTGCCTCCTAGTAAATAGGGCAGATGGTCATTATTGTATAAATATTCTTGCTTGCCGTCTTTACAACGTTCCAGCACATGCAGATATACAGCTGATCGCTGCGCTGGTGGCTCCGTTGTATGAAATTATTCCGGTCTTGGCGACACTGATGACGTAGACCTAGTTATATTAAATTACAAATAGGATTTCCCCCCCCCCCCTGCTCTCAGGTAAAACACTCGTCAACAGAGAGGTTTGAGCTAAAACCGAAACTGAAGGGGGTGGAATGGTTCTCCAACGACAGGGCTAATGGGGCATTTACATCTGAACAGGGATTCATGAGTTGTGAAGTACTGTCGGGGGGACTGGAGGCTGACGAAAATTCTCGTATCTCGGGGACTTCTAGTGTTAAAGCATAACGCTTGATTGTTTTTGCTCCGCCGTCGTTCGAAAGAGCTATGGGCCTTATTCCCGCATTAATATTGAATATTAATGTCTGTTTAAAGGCAATATTGATAACTTTAGGCTTTAACCGATTTAGCGACCGATCGCTACAGCGACCCCTAGCCCCCGGAGGTAGAATCACATAAACAAAGGCAAGCGATCCTAAAAGTAAATGATTTTACTGGGCAAATCAGTCTTTAGAATGTTATTTACTCAAAATAATGTTCTGGTTAACTTGGGATTTGCATTGTGAATGGGTTGAAACACATGTCAAATGTGTTTCTGATTTAGTCAAGTTAATTTAACCCCAATTCACCTTCTTTAAGTTGAACTTTGGTTCTTTAACTTAAACAAAATATTATTTCATCAAATAATGTTTTGTTTAACTCAGGATTTGCATTGTGAATGGATTGAAACACATGCCAAATGTTTTCCTAAATTAGTTATGCTAATTTAACTCGAATCCAAGCTTTTTGAATCAAATCTGCAGTGAACGGGATTCACTGAATTATTCTGATTATGACCAACCACTTTTGTTATGTCTTTTGTTCTGTTTTTGCATGTAAATAGCTTAGTTCCTTTTTATCTTCATTTTGCTTAGTAGTTTAGTTAAGTTTCACTAGCCTAGTAGAGAGGATTTGTTAATCGAAATATAGTGTTAATTTAGATAAACAGCATTACATAGTGATGTTCTCTGGATGTTCATTTTATTTCTGTTATTAAATTCTTGAATTTGAAAAGAAGTTGTCACTCCTTTATTCTATGTGTGTCCAGAGTTTGCTGTTAAAAGATCTAGTGCTTGAATACATCCCTTTCAACCATTGTCCTGATATCAGCTTAAGAGCTGATTATCACCAGACAATACTTAACAGACAGAGAGTTATTTATGAAACATTAAATAACTCTAAACAGTGTATTATTGCACAACAGCTCTCACCCAGCTGTTGAATTTTTCTGGCCAATTTTTCCAACGTACTAAGACCTGTTTAACCCCTCTGACGGTGTGTTTGTTTAATATCTCACCGACTTGATACATCTTGGTTTTTGACATTTTTACTTTTTGAAGCTCCTCTGCATAAAAAGAACCTTGGACAGGCTCTCCAACTGCTTGGACTGCTTTTCAAGTTTCTGAAACACTTGAAAAGCAGTATCTGCGGTTACCTGCATAGGGGTCATTTTAATACTTGAATGGTAGCTGTGGTTGTAGCTTTTCACTAGATCCTGAAGCACTTCAACATATCGAAGAGTGTGTTTGCGGTGAAATATCTCCACATTCTTGATTTTAATGTGCGGTTAAACCTCTCAACCACTGATGCTTTTATTTCACTAGCCATGGAAAAATGTTCAATACTGCTTTTATCCAGCTTCTGCTACAGCGCTTACCCTGCTGCTGTCTTGACAAATGTTGCGAGCGGCTAAAAGCTGCTGAATGGAATCAATGAACCGTGTATTATAAAGTATTTGCATCAAACCAAAGTAGTTGCGGTCAAAGAAGTCATCCTCAAGTACTTCTGTTCACTGATGCTGTCTCAAGCTAGGATGGTTCACCGAACATCCGTAGCAGGAATCTTCCTGGTACATTTTGAATGTAAATGAGAATGCTGGTGATGGAGGATGCTGGTGAAGGAGGATGATACGGATGCTGACGTGGATGAAGGAGACAGAGGTGATGGAGTGGGAGGGCTGTCCATTCCGCAGAATGGCATAGCCATTTTGTCCCCTGTGTCCCAGTCTGGTCAGTGACGTTGCATGGCCCCGATTAACCTGCCTGCTTTTTTATGCTGAGAAGGGCATGGTTAACGTTGAAGGGATGGTATTGGCAGATGTGAGGCGTGGGCCTAAAAGGAGAGTGCTTTCTTGACTGTTAGCACATCCCTCCAATTCTGACAGTCGCAAACAGTGTTGAAATCCGACCTGCTATTTCAGCCATCTTGTCACACCATGCATCAAATGGAATGGCTAACAATGTCCTGAACACCCCACAGTCAGAATTAAATACTCAAGCACAAAAATAACCAGTGTTTTAAACTGAGCTTTTCTGAGGCTTACACAGAAAGACCAGCGACCTGTAATCCCTGTCTTTGACTGCCAAATAGCTGAGAATATCCTATTTCTTGAATCTATGTCAGTTTCGTTCAGGAGGGGCAGTTCCTGCCTGCTGCGTTTAGAAACGGGTGAATCCAGGATTCCATCCCAGGTTCCTTGTTTTGCAGCGGAGGCCGCTGCATCCGTCTCTTCTCCCTCTAGTTTGCGAGGCATCAGGAGTTTCAGAACTCCCCAGTCATTTGACGTCAACATGCCCAAGGAATGGATTGGTTGCAACTTGTCAGCTCCTTCATGCAGCTGATACAGGCAGAGATCGCCTGTTTCATACTTGAACATGTACCCCCATGTTCCGCGGATTCCATACAGCTCCAGCGACCATTCTTCCTGCAGAGCTTCGGTCAGGCGGCATCGGAGTTTGGACAAAAACACCATAGTTTTGCGGGGAGCCTGCTGGGCTGGTTGAGCGTTAGCCAGGTCGTGGTAGATCGTAACAGGTGTCTCAGAAATCATAGACTGAAGCCCGCTTCTTTTTCGGGCCATGTTGAACAGGATTTGATCACTTTGGAGATGTCTAAACACGGGAAGTTTGAAAGGGTTTATATTATGAGAAATGGGAAAAACCATCCCGCCACTAAACTCCCCTGATTGGATAAGCTTTATTTTATTTTTGTTTCTCCTCTTTCTTAACAGAGAAAGAGAGTCACAGGGGGTATCACGGGGGGGGGGGGGGGTCTCAGGGTCATCAATCAAATGGTTTTGACAGAAAGGATCCCATATACTCTATCCACTAATGCCAACTGAGTCTGACCTCCGTTTTCTTGTGTAATGAAGGACTGTTCACTGTTCATCATTCAACTCTGCTCCAGCTCAGGTTCTCTTTGAGTCTCTTGGAGCCAGATCAACAACACAGCCGTGATCGTTTTCCTCCGGTTTTCCTCTCTCTCTTTCCAGCAAGTGCTGTGGGCCTAAGCATTGGGTTTTCTTATGAGGTGATTTTTTTGTGTCAGCGAATAGGCTACGAACTGTAAACTGTGGAGGGATCGGCAGGAGGTGGGGGATGCGGGGAGAAGTCACGGGAAAATGCCCTGTACTTGGAGGAGTAAAATTTAGAAGTGCCAGTACTGCTTACCGGTGCCTACCTGCCCATTTAAAGCACTGCTCCTTGGGATACATCAATTCAAATATGCTCACATAGGTGAAATCCTCCTCTTCCTAGCATATGCCTCTATCACAGGGGTAACCAACATGGTGCCTGCGGGCACCAGGTAGCCCTTGAGGACCATATATGGTGCCCTCAAGCCTGTTCAAAAAATTAACAAAACCCTCCTGTGACAGATTTAAAATTAAGTTTAGGTGAGCTCTGACTCTTCTAGTTCAAAAGTCAGTACAGGTAGCCCTTCATATGACACAGTACCAATGAAGTAGCTCTTAACTTCTAAAAGGTTGGTGACCCCTGTTCTACCATCTGCTCACTCTCTTCATTCTCCAAGCTCCTCCTCTAACCTAAACTTTCCAAGCTATTAAAATTCTATCCAAAACCTGAACTGACAGCAACTCTCCAACAAATACCCACATTTTGACTGAGGCGCTTAAATTATTGTAAAAACTCGCAGGCAATCTGAAGTGCTCGCCGAAGCAGTCACGTGGTACGGCTGGGTAACGAGGCTTTGGATGTCATCATTATAGGCTCCACCCCTAAATTAGCTTAAAGGACACGGACACAGTTAACATCTTTTAATGAAGACAGCGTAATGGGTAAGAATTTTAGCTCCATAATTCGTTTCAAAAGTGATGATTCCTTTTTTACTTTCCTCTATAGCTGTCACACTGCCCGCCTACCTAACAGCACCACAAAACCTCTCTTCTGTTCAGGACACCGATGCTTGTGAGTACTTTTGAGACATGCTAATATGTGTACGTCGTTATGGAATTATATTTCAATGCAGTTTTTCTGCACATTTCCCAGCATCTCGATACATGTGAAAATATAATAGCCCTGCTTCTTTGTTTCAGCCACTGAAAGTTAAACCGGGTGTGCTCGAGGGAGGCTGAGAACAGGTCTCGGGCCAGCAACATGTCCACGTTTTGTGTGTACTTAAATATTTCGCTCAACCCCCTGAGGTAAATCCAGTCAGGCAAGCTGTAGAGCAGTGGTGCTCAACCCAGGTCCTCAAGTACCCCTGTTCTGCATAATGTATGGAGGATTTCGTCTTTTAATATTGTCAAGGTGGAACCCTGTTTGTCTTAATAACTGAAATCACTGCCCAAAGAATGATTAGTTCTAGAATGTTTCACTGAATTCTACACACACACACACACCAACTAGGGAGGGAGGGCTTTTGGTCCAGAGCAGCGCCTGTACACAGTAAGATATCATGTTCCTATTTACGTCATACTGTATCCCTATAAAGGCTGAAAGTTACCCCATATAGTTGGGATTGTTGGGACTTCTGTGAAATGAAGATGATTGTAAGTCCAGAATAAACGAATCCCCCTGCTGGTCACTGAAGAGAAGTTGTGGTGTCTGGTCTCGTCTGTCTGTTTTTTAAGGTTAAATCCTCTCCCACATAATTGGCGTTGTCGGCAGGATAGAACAAGGGAGAGGAAAAAAAGGCTTTCCACAGCATCTACCTCCAGTGGCAAAACGGGGCCCATTGAGAAACAGAAAAGAGGAGGTAAGTTAAGCATACCTCTCTCTCTTTATTTTTCCTTTTTTTAACATAAGATTTGCCACACAGAGGTTCTGCTTTGGAAAAAGTGTATTGATTTTAAAGGCGAGACAAGTGAGGCATTGCTGCTTCTTTTTGTGACCACCAGTTGTAATTTTCCGCGGGAAATGGATTGTCATAAAATACAAAAGATGAGGAAAGCGTAGATTCCAACACAATTGATAAACCGACAATCTTAAGAAAGTGATTTGTGTACTCCCAGCCGCTTTTATCGGATGTCCCGTCAAATGATGACGTTAGAAGCGACGACGTATAGAAAATGGATCGGGCCATGCGGGTCATGCTGAAGTTTTTCTAGCATATATAACTTTTTAGAATCAAAAAATCACCGTGAGAGGGTGATTTTAGAAACATGGGCTGGTCGGAGTCTTAACACTAGCATTACCAGGGTTTTCGACCTCCCCCCCTGATGTCCCGAAAGAGGGTCAAAAGACCCTGAGTCCAAACTGACGACTCTGGTGGCTCAAATTAGCATCCCTTGTTCAATTGTAAATGTGGCCATTGCCTGAGGAATCAGCAGGGGGGGAGGAGAGCCGAACTCACAAAAGCATTCCACACTTCTGTACTGTCAGGCCAGAAGGTACGTGTGAATAGTCCATGTTGGGGGTGGGTGCGATCTATGATGGAGGCAGCTCTACAGTAGAACCCTAACCAAATTGTGTTGCTCCACCTCAAAAAAATCATGCAAAAGGTGTAGCAAAAGAGATCTGGGAGACTTTGCACATGCAAATTTGCATGCAACCTTTTGTGCTGTGGAGGATAAATAGGTGACTGCTTCATCTATTTAGTTCACAAGAAACAAAATGCAGAAGAGGTTCACTGCTCAGGAGGCATTGGAACTGATTCTGAGCAGTGCCAGCCCTTGTGATTCAGATGGAGACGATATAGACCTTCAACCGGATTCGGACTCTGAGCTGTCTTCAGGTTAGATTTCTCAACCTACCTATTTTATTTTCCTGACTATTTTTTTTTATTTAGAACCAAACCAAAAGTTAATTTGAAATTGTTTATCTTGCAGATGAAGAGACTCTCCCTCTACCAAAAAAGAGAGCTCGTTTGGGGAGTGAGCCGTCAGAGACCGCGAAAGATGGCACAGTGTGGCGTGAAGAACAAGTGGGGACACATCTCCATTTCACTCCAATAGAACCGTACGCCACAGATGGAGAGCCAAGCGCTAAGGCCAGACGAAGTATCCGGAGTCGCCTTCAGAGCTTCCTCTGTTTTATCACTCTTGACATGCTTCGTAGCATTCGAGAATGGACTACTCAACATGCACGTCACACGGAGCAGCTGGATTGGTTCATGGATCTCCCAGAACTAATGGCATTTATTTCAGTCATTATCTTGCGGGGGGTGACCAAGGTTCCATCACTATGTGACAGCTGGTCAGCAAACCTGGGAAACCCAAGGATCATTGAAACTATGGCCCGAAACCGCTTCCAAGACATCATGCGACACCTACGCTTTGATGACATGTTTACACGCAGTGAGCGAGCGGAGACTGATAAGTTTGCTGCAATCTCCGATGTTTGGGGATCATTTGTCACTAACTGCATTGCATCCTACAACCCTGGTCGACACATCACTATTGATGAACAACTTTTTCCATCAAAGACTCGCTGCTGTTTCCTGCAATACATTGCAACAAAACCGGACAAGTTTGGCATCAAGTTTTGGGTGGCTTGCGACTTGAAATCAAAGTACATCTGTAATGTCTTCCCATATCTTGGCAAGGACCCCAGTTGTCCCAGTGGGGAGAGACTGTCCGAGACTGTAGTGATGAGGCTGATGGAACTGTTCATGGACAAGGGCAGAACTGTAACCACGGACAATTTCTTTACATCACTGTCACTTGCACAACGACTGCTTAGCCAGAAAACCACTATCCTCGGCACAGTCAACAAGAGACGACGGGAAATTCCTCAATCCGCTAGACAGATGGATCGCACTGAATTCACCACTCAGGTGTTTTCAACCACTGGTGCCACGCTGACGGTGTATGCGCCCAAACGGAAGAAGGCCGTTTACGTTCTCAGCAGCATGCACAGCGTGGTTGAGACTGAGGATACCACCAAAAGGAAGCCAAACACGGTCACACAATATAACAAAACAAAGTGCGGTGTGGATGTGATGGACCAAATGGTGCGGGAGTACAGCGTGCGTGCAGGAACACGGAGATGGCCAGTTGCCGTGTTCTACAACATGATTGACATGGCAGCACTGAATGCACATGTGCTTTATCAGGCATGCATTGGGGTGCAGGAGAGACGGGTGGACTTCCTAGTTGAGCTTGCCAAAGAGTTGGGTAACTCTCATGTGAGTGAGAAGAAGGCACACAAGGAGAAGCTGCTTCGGCAACAACCTTCCACACCCAGCTCAGGCAAAAGGGCAAAGTGTCAGGTCAACCATCGATGCAGGAACAATTGTGCAACTGTGAGATGCGTTGACTGCTACAAATACACATGTGGCAAATGCACCAGGGTCATACCCTGGCAGTGCCAGGTATGTTCCGACAGTACAGACAGACTGCTGAGTGAGTGCTGAAATGCCAGTCACAAAAGGACATGCCACTCACACACACGTAGCCCCCCACTGTGCCTAGTGTAAATATGTGTGGAATTGTTTTATTTCTTGTATTTTTTGTATTGTTTTTAATGACAAAAGTAAAAAGCATTCAAACAAATAACTGTTGTTCTTTTGTATATTTCTCATGCTGGAATTTCAGTCCTCTTGACTTAGAAACAAATACTTCTGGTCATTGCTCACAGCTGTACCTGGCTGTAAAATATATCTCCATTTAAAATATTAAAATTAATTCATTGTGCTTTTTTGCTAAAATAAAACTAAGCTAAATATAATATATATAATCTTTATATTATAAAATACAATATACTGAATAGAACTAACTAGACAGTTAGTAGGGAGTTAAGCTTCCCCCTTCCTTTGGTGCACCAGTAATGGCCTTATTTACAGAACAAAAGCGCCGGTTCACAACTGCTTATAGGATGCTAATTAAAATCCTTCAGGTCAGTTGACCCGTCTCTGGGCTCCAAAGGTAGAAATGTTAAATGACCCTTCTCTGGTAATTCTAGTGTTAAGAGGTGAAGCCTCTGAGTAAGCGTGGCCGTTCTCTCTAGCTCACACCCGTTTGTACGTGCGAGTATTGGAAAGATCGGGCCATTAGTGAACTGCAGTTGGTTTGTAAAGCTGAGATCTCCGGTTTAGGCTTTGAGGTGAGAAAAAACCTCCGATTAAATTTGAAATAGTAGGCCTGTTTTGAAATGCATGCAGATTTTGTTGGGCGAGGCCCAGAAGTTGTAAGCGCTTGGAAGAAGAGAAACGAGGTTTCTCTTGGATTATCCGTGTGGCCTTAAAGAAGTTAACTGCAGTCTGGTTTAGGTAACGAGGTGAAAACCTCCTATCAAATTTGACGTAGAAATGCATGCAGATTTTTGCTGGGCGAGGCCCAGTAGTTGTAAGCGCTTGGAGAAAGAGAAATGAGGTTTCTCTCGGATCATCTGTGTGGCCTTAACTGCAGTCTGGTTTTGAGTACTCTGGTTTAGGTAACGAGGTGAAAACCTCCTATTAAATTTGACATAGAAGGCCTGTTCTAAAGCACGTGCAGTATGAAACATTTTTTTTTTTACTCTTGTTTTTATCCTTGTATTATGGGTCCGTTAAAATTACAAGCAAAAATTCACTGTGCGCACACATATAAAATAAGAGAATTGGACATCTGGACCATCAGGAAAGCCACTAGTTTCCCAAGGAAGTGAGATGAGAGAAATGATTCAGAAATGAGCGATCAGGAGAGAGTTTGAGATGGGTGTGCATGAGACGTCTATTTGTGAGCTGCTGTCTCATTTGGGTTCACTGGATTAATCATTGATTTTGAGTTTGAGTGGAAGGCTACTTAGAATGGATGTTTAATTGGACGTGTGATGTGATATATGGGGTTATTTGAATGTGTGAAATGCATGTGATAAGGTATTAACATTGCATGTTTGGTTTTAAGCATTAACAGCTGCTTCAATCGTAATGCAGAGCGAACTCGCTGTGTGACAGCAGACACACACACACATGCATGCTTTTAGATAATCGCTGATAAGCCACTTATAGAAACGCAAAACTGTTTAACTATAGTGATTAATAGAATAAATGCCGGCAAGATTATCTATAACATACAAAAGTTTGTGTATGTCTGTCTAAGTGTTGTTTAAATGTTGTGTACGTCTGTCTGTTTAGGGGTATTTTGTGTAAATGTTTAATCTATGTTGTGAAGGCGGTTTACTGACAGTTGTCTGACGTTTGTCTGTGATATCGCAGTATGTTTTAATAATAATGTTGATAAGCATTATTAACGTAATAACATATTGGATCAATGAGAATTTATTAGTGTAAATAAGGGTCATAAGTTTTAGCTGTCCACAATGCCTGATGTCTCAGTATTCACAAAAGTCCGGACTGAAGTGAATGTTGGCGAATTGCCTTAAGATTATGCATTGGATTGTACTAAATTCTTAGGAATACTGGGGTGTCAGTCAGGCTGGAACTCAATTGTGAGGTTGATTAAAAGAAATCATCATCCATAAGCCTTCGTTAGTATCAGGAGTATTACTGGAAAAAACAAAAGAGGAAAACCATGAATGATGTTGTGTATTATGTGATAATGATGTCTTAAGATCTATGATCATTAGAATTTTTGGTATACTTAAGGTAACATATTGAGTTAATGGTGTATTAAATGAAAGTGAATATTATTGAACTTTGTGGTTTTGAAAAGACTTTTGAGTTGTCCCTCCTCCACTCCTAAATACCAGGATTGACACAATGCCAGGAGCTGCAGAGCTCTGAGAGGAAAGCAGCAGAGGGGAGAGGAGAGAAACAGAGAGGGGCTGAGACTCACAGCTGCACATGGGCGACCCTAGAAAAAACAGGGCCCCAGCATATTAGACGTCTATCGGATCACTATGAGTAAATAAAACATAAAATTTAAAGCATATGGGAAATCTGGATAATTAACAATAACTTAAACGGGGAAACTGAAAAGGAGGCTTGTGATCGAAAGGTACTTCTAAATTAGTTGTCTTTTGGTTGGTTCACCATTGGGACTGATTATTAAAATACAAGTTTAATGTAAGCAACAGCTAAAAATTGTAGCATTAACAGTGATTAATAAGGTCTAATTTGAATAGAATTAGAGTTGTCAAAGAAACGGTTGTGATAATTGTCATCCTTACTAAAAATAATAAAATAAATAACTTAAAGTGAGAAGTAAGATGGTGATTTAATTATTTTGCCATTGGGAAACCTCTGTGAATTTATGTGATAACATCCAAAATTATAAAATGACTTCAGAAAATTGGTTAATTTCGGTACAGGGGAAGTAATGAACAAAATAGAACATAAGAAAACTTATGGAATCAACTCATTAATCTCTAAATGGTGGATCTGATGAAAAGGGTTGCACAAACTGAAATGGCACTGAAGGAGGAATGCCAAATGAAGCAGCTGACTGGTGATGGTATAACCTGAGGTTTGTCAACACGGAGAACCAGAACAAAATCTTCCTCAGCGGGAATCCTGCATGGATTCCAGAGCACTGGCTCAATGCCTGCTCAGACATGGAGCAGCGAAGGACGCTCAGGCCGTCAGGAAATACGGCTGAGCAAAGGAAGCGGTCTCCACATCCGTTGACAAATGGTCATGGAAGAGAGCTGACAACACACTGATATTTGTGAAAACCCAGCGACTGAAGGTCCACCACAAGAATTAGCACAATGCAATCAATTCAATTAATTCTGAAAGTAAAGTAAAACAAATAAGGAGAATGGTAACTATTTACTATGAAATAACAAAATTACATAAGTGGCTAAAATTAAATCGTCCAGTGTAATTATTAACAGAAAATTCCCCTTCCTCAGTAAAGTTAACATTTTATTTTATTCCTTTGAAGGTAAACCAGCAGAGTGTTGAATAATAAGACGATGGGTTCTCCTATGACAAAGTAATTAATTACCTCATGTACTGTTAATTAGGAAATAGGCACTTTTAAGAAGAGGATAGCAGGTTTTGAGCATTACAGAAAAAATTAAGTATTCAACACTAGAGTGTCACGTTATGATTAAATGTCACGAGTTGATTGGGAAAGCAATAACATATGAAAAGAGATTTATTCTGCAAGCATGGCTTAGCTACGTAAACACTAGGAAAAAGATTGAAGTCATAAATTAAAATAATTTGGTTTGAAGAAATTTTAGAAATAGTTTGAACCCTAAAATAAGTATTTTTTTATTTATTTCCTTTAAACATTAGACAAGAAGGACATGTTATTTTTTTTTACTAACTTCTCTTTGCCGTTATAATCATATTCTTGAAGTGGATTGGAAACCTTTCTGCTAGTATCAGCAGATCACAAGCCTCTGCTCAGTTCAGTGAGTATTTTATTTCGGTAATTAAAACCTTGGGTAAAAGTGAATCAATCTGTGACAGCAACCCGTTTTTTTGGTATAACTATAAAAATCCTAATGTAAAAAGATACATGGTGTATTTGTAAATGCCTCATTTGAAAATTGAGTTTCTCACCGGGTAAACAGACTCAGCCAAAATAAAAAGAGTCAATGACCGGATTTAATAGAGTAATGACAGGACCAGGTTTTGATTGCATGCTTGGCATTAACAACTCAGTCCTGATTGAAGGCACTAACTGTTCTGTTTTCAGTCCTGTTTTTCAGAAATTGAGATTCTGTCCGGTTCTGGCCACCCTTTTTCTGATGGAAGACACATCAAAAAGACGAGAAGAACAGCTGTAAATTGAGCATGGAGAGACGGTATGATAAATTATAAATTGAAAATCAGACTGATGTCAACCTCTGATTTAAGCAATAAAATTTTCAAGTGACTTAAATGGATCTCTCTGGCAAAACGTTGTCAAAAGGTTAGTGTAACAGTTGTTTGCATAAACATAATATTATTCAAGGTCACATGGATGTTTGTGATCATTCCGGTAAGACATAGAAAACTAATATTATAACTTAAATTTAGGTCTTACCTTTGAGGAAAGTAGGTTTCCAGGCAATAACTTAGGAAAAAGGGAACTCAACTTTTATTAAAAAAAATTGGAATAACAACTGTTATACGAACAAGATGTGGAAGATTATTTAACTATTTTTGGGAACAGTTCCACAACGTTGATCAAGAGATAACTGCCGAGGACACACAGACCTTAGATGTTTTCCCAACTTCTGCACAGAATTGCAAAAAAGAATAATGACAAAAGGTTTATGTGTAGGTTAAGGGAGATGGGGTCATCTTGACCTTTTTCCTGGCTCTCGCCGATGGGAGTAGGGGGAAGCATCTGGAGTCGTTGTTTGACTGGACTGTTCCAGGATATGTCAAGTGGTGGAATTAATCGCTCTGTTTTTGTACTTTTGTGGTGATCACTTCCCAGAACTTTCGTCCAGTTGTCAACTGGACGTCATTGGCTTGTAACACACACACACCAATGGAGACACACAGACTCTTGTGTGTAGGTTATATTTTAGTACTGTGAATGGAATTATAAACAATTCTAACTAAATTACCTGAGTTGCTAAAAGAGGAAAAACTGGTGATGAAGTTCCACAGCTTTTATGGAGCAATAGAGCAGATATTAGATATATGGGAAGTTAAGTACAACTCACAGTCCTGCTGCAGTCTGCGTCTGCCCTGTCTCTGAATTTATTTCAATCTAGCATCCCTTCTAATTATCCCATAGCAGCCGACAGTTAGAAAAACATTGACAGTTTATCCTACTATGTGAGAAACGCTGCATAAAACTATTCATTAAGTGACTATTTGATTAACATTTATTTCTTGTTTGTTCACTTTTGAGCTTTCATAGACAAGTAGTCGATACAAATACCTTAAGATGGAGATGAAGAGTTGGTAAGAAGGTTGGTAAACATTAGTGAGGTCGGGCTGACCTCAGAATGAAGAGAGCGATAGCATTGTTTAACTGTAGTGTTCCAAAGATAAGTCAAGTAGCGGAATTAATCGGTCTTTGTTTTTGTGCTTTTGAGCCAAAACGTTTACCAGGGGTGAAGACCGGGCTGCCAACAGCTGGAGACATCTGGACGCTATCTGGCTGCTACTGTTACACAAAAACTTTAACACATACGAGGACCACTTAGGAATAAAGAAGGAAAAAAAGATGAATTAAGCATTCAATAAAGCGGTTATTAGTGTCTAATTTAGAGTTGAGAAAAGAAGCGGCAGATGGAGAGGACATGACCAATACAGACCATAAAAACTCAGACCTATGTAAAATCATGATAACTAAAACAGATTAGAATGAGAGGGTTTTTGAGAAAGCTGGAGTAAAGGTATTTATTCTTGAATATTCTTGTCAACCGCTCACACATTAATGAGTCACTGGCTGAGAAGGACGGACTCACCAAGGAATGAAGGAGTTGATGTTTATAATCAAGCTTATCGCTCTGTTTATATCAAGGGAATCGTTCGGTTCAGAATGTTCCAGGCTTTAAAAAGCCATTACGAGTTCACAATATCTGAAGTCCTACATCTGGGAACACTTTCAAATTACAAATCCAGGAATGGTAATTTCTATGAGGGTTGTAGCCACATCAAATCTAGTTTGAATGATTAGTACAAGATCAGGTTCAAAGTAAAATTATTGTATTAAAGTCGAAGTACGTTTAGAAGCTGATGATGCAGGATCAGTATAACAAACTATAAAAGGGAAAACCTTTTTTTTTTTTTTTTTTTTTTTTGTTGAGTGCAGGTAAGAATAGAGAGAAGACAGGGTCTTCTGCTTCTAAATCAATGATAGCGTTTAGACAGAAAACATTGAATTTTTAGATGTTTGGAGCACTGACAATAAATTACTACATACGGCATTTAAAAGGTAAATAGGCAACATGTATATTTTATTAGAGGAAAGTAAAAATCAAGCGATTACAGTTACTCTGATGGACACTATGACCATAATATTGTGGTTAAGGACATAAGGGGGGTGTTTAGAATTTATTGGCATACTTGGTTAAGAATAGAAGGAGTACATTAACACTAAATAAGAAGTTAAGCTCAACGTGGTAAGGGCGACTCACGTGGAAGTAAATACTATTTAGTGGTTTAAACTAAACATTATTGAATAAATCTGAGCAGTCGGTTACATTTTTGGATTAGGATTGCAGTGCAGTACAGAGTAATGAATAATTGAAACTTTTTTTTTATTTTTCTAAATTCCTGAATAACAGAGAATAGAAACATATCACTTAGTTTTACTTAGTTCTGGAAGGAAAAGGGGGCCTTAACTTCTAACACTTCTTCTTCTTCTTTCCTTATACTTTTGCTTCTTTATCTTGCATGAAAACCCTGGTCACTAAATTTTAATCGTAAAGATGGATATTTCTGTTAGGAATATCTTTCAGGAGGAGACGGAGAGCAGATTTGCACAGGAGAATGGCTGAATCTGGGTACTGGCGGAGTAAGCCCTGTGCACATATCTTTTCTAAATTGTGAATTTTGATGAATGATTTTGAGACAAATGAGGACATTGTTAAACGTTTTGTTTGATAAATATGTGTAAGGTCACTATTTTGCCGTTGATGTGGACTTTAAGTTCTAAATGTGCTCATGTATTTTATACTGTTCCTATGTCCTGGAGTGGAGCATGGTTCATGGAGGATGGGATGAATTGTCACTGAAACGGACTTTCATGTATGGGCTGATATAATGAGAAAAGGTGATGTTATTAGGAATCAATTCGAACAATTTTTCAGTAAGACCATTGCTTTAGCTGCTACAGGTTGCATGTTCTGCTGTGGCAATATACGTAATATACGATACTGGTTAGTTTTTCCTGTCTCCTTAGGGCGACCCAGGGACGTAGAAGGGCGGGGTCCCTCTTTGTGTGCTGGACTAAGGGACTCAGAGGCATGATGTTTGCAACAGAGGGGGCCCTGCACCAGGACTGTGAGAAAGCAGTGCAATTTAATCAAAGGACCCTGGAGAGCGACATACGGTGTCAGCGACATGAGGACAAGAACTTTGCCACACTACGAAGCTGCCAATCCCATCAAATGTTATAAATTCTGATTTTATCTATGCTATGCTAAATCCCTGAAGTTTTTGATTTATGATAAGGTGTATGATGGGCATATTTTTTAGGTAGATGTTTTTTGGTGGTAACCGTAGAAACTGAATGATGATATTATACTATTCTAATTTTTTTTAATTTTGCTTAATATGTTTGTCTTCTTTCCTGTTATTTTTAAGATGTTTATGTCTTTTGACGACATTGTGAGTACCATGGCTGGGTTTCTGAGCCATGCTGGTCGGTCAGGTGGTCGGCTGGCGGACGCCCGTGGGGGAGGGGTCCATGCAACAGTTTTTACCCTGAATAAACACATAAGTACCAGCGACAGGGATTTTTCGGTTGCATATGGTCAGAAATAACTGGCATATGGAAAAACAATGGACATTTTGTACATTTGTATATAGTTCAGTGCATGTTTTTATTCTATTCTACATGTACGACCATACCTTACCAATTTTACTTTGTTCTTTTTTCTGTTTGATAATCAAAGCAAGTATTTTTACCCTTGTATATTCCTCTAGTGCTCCACAATTACATTATTCCGTTTTTCTTATAGTTCCCAGTGTGATTTTCCCTTGATATGGCTCACGTAAGTAAGCCAAGGGGGGATGTATGGAGGATTTCGTCTTTTAATATTGTCAAGGTGGAACCCTGTTTGTCTTAATAACTGAAATCACTGCCCAAAGAATGATTAGTTCTAGAATGTTTCACTGAATCATAACAAGGTAAAGTAAGGCCAAAGGAACTTTAGTTGAACTACTCTTGGCTCCTACTATCTTTTTCCAAAGATCTGTTTATAAGACTTCCTAGAAATGGAAGAGCACACACACCATTTCACACACACACCCCTCCAACTAG
The DNA here is from genome assembly GCA_037039145.1 of Fundulus diaphanus. Lineage (NCBI taxonomy): Eukaryota > Metazoa > Chordata > Actinopteri > Cyprinodontiformes > Fundulidae > Fundulus > Fundulus diaphanus. The sequence goes on from CM073125.1 coordinate 3,579,023, forward strand.
GGAGGGAGGGCTTTTGGTCCAGAGCAGCGCCTGTACACAGTAAGATATCATGTTCCTATTTACGTCATACTGTATCCCTATAAAGGCTGAAAGTTACCCCATATAGTTGGGATTGTTGGGACTTCTGTGAAATGAAGATGATTGTAAGTCCAGAATAAACGAATCCCCCTGCTGGTCACTGAAGAGAAGTTGTGGTGTCTGGTCTCGTCTGTCTGTTTTTTAAGGTTAAATCCTCTCCCACAAATGTAGGTGTCAACTTGCTGCCACACACCGGGCATACATATATGTATATGAATGAGGGATGAAGAGGCTTTTGCAGCCCTTGATGGCTGCTTAGGAGGTCATGCAATCATTTGAATTACTGCTTATCGCCTATTGCGATAAGCAGTAAATCAATTAATCGCACAATAAACTTTAATCATATGATTAATTAAAATAAGTGCGATGATTTGCGTATGTATGCTGGCTTATTTCCCCTCATGTTTGTCTCCTCTCTCTGAGATGGGAAACAAAAAGGGTTCAGTATGGTGCTCACCCCTCAATTCAATTTTCAATTAAATTTTAATTATATAATGCAAATTCACAACACCTCATCTCAAGGCACTTTACTAAGTCAAATTCAATCAAATCATACAGATTGGTCAAGGTTTCATATCTAAGGAAACCCAATAGATTGCATCAAGTCTTGACAGGCACCCTTCACTCCTCATAAAAGAGCGTAGAGCCACAGTGGACATTTGTCTGCATTGTCGATGCAGCAATCCCACATACTGAGCATGCATGAAGCGGCAGTGGAGAGTAAACCTCCCCTTTAACAGGGAGAAAAACCTCCAGCAAAACCAGGCTCAGGGTTAACGCTCATCTGCCTCGACCGACTAGGGGTTAGAGAAGACAGAGCAGAGACACAAAAAGCAGAGAAGCACACATTGATCCAGGAATCCTTTCTTTGTTTAAAGGATAAAGCAGATGATCTGCCTCAGGTTGTCTGCCTCATGGAAGAAAACTGGGAGTTGATTCCACAGGATAGAAGCCTGACAACTAAAAGATCTGCCTCCCATTCTACTTTTAGATACTCTAGGAACCACCAGTAGACCTGCAGTCTGAGAGTGAAGTGCTCTGTTAGGAACAGACGGGGTAATCAGAGTTCAGATACATGATGGAGCTTGTTTATTAAGGGGTTTATACATGAGAAGGAAAATTAGAAATTTTATTCTTGATTCAACAGGAAGCCAATGAAGGCCTATGATCCCTTCTGTTGATTTTCATCAGAACTCTTGCTGCACTTTGGAATCAGCTGAAGGCTTCAAACTGCATTTTGTGGACTTCCCGATGGTAAAGAATTACAATAGCTCATCCTTGCAGTAACCAAAGCATGGACTAGTTTTTCAGCGTCACTCCTAGACAAAATATTTCTAATTTTGGCAATATTCCGGACGTGACAAAGGAAGCCCTAGAAACTTGTCTAATATGGGATTTAAATGACATATTGATAAGACGGCCTCTTGTTCTTCCTGTTTCATTCTCTACGGCCCGCCTCACCCAGTTCGTAGATTTGACAGCAAAGGAAGAAAACAATTATCAGAGACAAAACACTTAGTATATGCATATTGTCAGGGTTCATATATTAATTACAATTGGAATTCCAAGGGGAGACACACACTTACAACTGTTAAGATATGGGATGCGTAAGTGGAACGGTCAACTTCACCCGGGGGATGCATGCCCCACTTCGATAGTACTGACACAAGGATATGACACAATCTATCAGATAGCACCCTGAAGGTGACACATTTTCTCAACTGATGACACGCTAGAGAGTGTACAGCCCTTGCAAAGGTGTGTACCTAGATTCCTTTATAATGCTTGTGAGATGGTCAGTCTTGCCGATCAAGAGCCCTTCAGCGCTGATGTGTTTGTAAAACATTTCTCTGACTTTAGTAGATTAAATAAGTTGAAGTATACTTTTTCTGTTTCAAGCATCTTGCATCCAAAACAATATTTAAGTGGGGTCGCCTGACAGGTAAAACGAGCTGGGTCCACCAAGGGTGTTTCACCGCCGACCGGGTGCGGTAACTTAACACAATTTATCCTAAAATGCCATTTTAGAAAATCACGGAATCCACCCTTCCAGGCCGGTTGCGAGCTCTTGTCTTCCTAACCCCGCCCAGGGGCGCAATTTTAATAGACGGGGCTCTCACTGTGTACGTGACTGAATTACGTTGGGAGGGGTGCAGCATACACAGTGTTCTCACATGCAAAACAAATCCACATTCCAGTCTGTGGAAAGCTGAGAGGAATAGCTGATCTGAAATCACCCACTGCAAAACTCATGAGAGCGGCTGGCTACTGTAGCTGCATCCAACCGTCACGTTTCGGCTAGTCGCATAGCCCATTTAGCGACCAATCGCTACAGCGACCCCTAGCTTTCCAGAGGAATAATCACATTAATAAAATCAAGCACCCTAAGTTACCAGGCAAATCATTCTTTAAAATGTTATTTTATCAAATAGTATTTGTTTAACTCAGGATTTGCGTTGTCAGTGGGTTTGAAACACATACCAAAGGTTGTTCTGAATTAGTTAAGCTAATTTAACCTCTTTGACTTACATTTGCAGTAAACCAGGATTCACTGAATTATTCAGATGATGATCAACCATTTTATTTGTTCTTTTTTTGTTTCTTTTGTGCATACATAGTTCCTTAGCTTTTTTATCTTAATTTTGCTTAGTAGTTCTAGTTAAGTTTCACTAGCCTAGTAGAGAGGATTTGATTGAAGTATAGTGTTAATTCAGACAAACAGCATTTTATAGTGATGTTCTCAGGATGTTCATTTTATTTATGTTAAATTCTTGAACTTGAAGAGAAGTTGTCACTCATTTATTCTATGTGTGCAGAGTTTGCTCTTGGGACGTGGAATGTCACCTCTCTGGTGGGGAAGGAGCCTGAGCTAGTGTGCAAAGTTGAGAGGTTCCAACTAGAGATAGTCGGACTCACCTCAACGCATGGCTCTGGCTCTGGAACCAGTCTCCTTGAGAGGGGTTGGACATTCTTCCACTCTGGAGTTGCCCCTGGTGAGAGGCGCCGAGCTGGGGTGGACATACTTGTTGCCCCTCATCTCGGTGCCTGTACGTTGGGGTTTACCCCAGTGAACGAGAGAGTGGCCTCCCTCCGCATACGTGTGGGGGGACGGACTCTCACTGTTGTTTGTGCGTATGCACCAAACAGCAGCTCGGATTACCAACCCTTTTTGGAGTCCTTGGAGGGGGTACTGGAGAGTGCCCCTCCTAGGGACTCCCTCGTTCTGCTGGGGGACTTCAACGCTCACGTGGGCATTGACAGTGAGACCTGGAGAGGCGTGGTTGGGAGGAATGGCCCACCTGATCTGAACTCGAGTAGTGTTTTGTTTTTGGACTTCTGTGCTCGTCATGGTTTGTCCATCACAAACATCATGTTCAAGCATAAGGGTGTCCATATGTGCTCTTGGCACCAGGACACCCTAGGCCGTAGTTCAATGATCGACTTTGTTGTCGTTTCATCTGACCTGCGGCCGCATGTCATGGACACTCGGGTGAAGAGAGGGGCGGAGCTCTCCACCGACCACTACCTGGTGGTGAGCTGGCTCCGATGGTGGGGGAGGAAGCCAGTCAGACCTGGCAGGCCCAAACATATTGTGAGGGTTTGCTGGGAACGTCTGGCGGAGTCCCCCATTAGACGGAGCTTTAAGTCCAACCTCCGGGAGAGCTTTGAACACGTCCCGAGGAGGTGTCTGAGGATGAGTCTGAGTGGACCATGTTCCGCGCCTCTATTGTTGAGGCGGCTAGTAAGAGCTGCGGCCGCGACATGCACTGACAGGTGCATGTCGCGGCGGTAACCCTCGAACACGCTGGTGGAGACCAGCGGTGAGGGAAGCCGTCAAGCTGAAGAAGGAGTCCTATTGGGCTTTATTGGCCTGTGGGACTCCGGAAACAGCTGATGTGTACCGGCAGTCAAAGCGGCAGGCAGCTCGGCTGGTCGCCGAGGCAAAAACTCGGGAGTGGGAAGAGTTCGGAGAGGCCATGGAGAAAGACTTCCGTACGGCTTTGAAGCGATTCTGGTCCACTATCCAGCGTCTCAGGAGGGGATCCAGCTCCCCTGGATTGGCAGACTGGGGTGGTGGTCCCCCTATTTAAAAAGGGGGACCGGAAGGTGTGTTCCAATTACAGAGGAATCACACTCTTAAGCCTCCCTGGTAAGGTCTATTCCGGGGTTCTGGAAAGGAGGGTCCGTCGGATAATCGAATCTCAGATTCAGGAAGAGCAGTGTGGTTTTCGACCTGGCCGTGGAACACTGGATCAGCTCTACACCCTCAGCAGGATCCTGGAGGAGGCATGGGAGTTTGCCCAACCAGTCTACATGTGTTTTGTGGATCTGGAGAAGGCATTTGACCGTGTCCCTCGAGGGATCCTGTGGGGGGTACTCCGGGAGTATGGAGTACCGGGCACTTTAATAAGGGCTGTCAGGTCTCTGTATGACCGGTGTCAGAGTCTGGTCCGCATTGCCAGCAGTAAGTCGGACTCGTTTCCGGTGAGAGTTGGACTCCGCCAAGGTTCCCCTTTGTCACCAATTCTGTTCATAACTTTTATAGACAGAATTTCTAGGCGCAGCCAAGGTTTTGGGGGGATCCGTTTTGGTGGCCTTTGGAATGCGTCTCTGCCATTCGCAGATAGCGTGATCTACAGCTCTCACTAGAGCGGTTCGCAGCTGAGTGCGAAGCGGCCGGGATGAGAATTAGTGTCTCCAAATTTGAGACCATGGTCTTGAGCCGGAAAAGGGTAGAGTGCCTTCTCCGGGTTGGGGAGGATGTGCTACCCTCGTGGAGTGTCTTGGGGTCTTGTTCATGAATGAGGGGAAGATGGAACGGGAGATCGACAGGCGGATTGGTGCGGCGTCTGCTGTGAAGCGGGCGCTGTACCGATCCGTTGTGGTGAAGAGAGAGCTGAGCCAAAAGGCGAAGCTTTCGATTTACCGGTCGATCTACGTTCCTACCCTCATCTATGGTCACAAACTTTGGGTCGTGACCGAAAGAACGAGATCCCGGATAGAAGCGGCCGAAATGAGTTTTCTCCGTAGTGTGTCTGGGCTCTCCCTTAGAGATAGGGTGAGGAGCTCAGTCATCCGGGGAGGACTCAGAGTAGAACCAGTTCAGGTGGCTCGGCCATCTGGTTAAGATGCCTCCTGGACGCCTCCCTGGTGAGGGGTTCCGGGCACGTCCCACCGGGAGGAGGCCCAGGGGAAGACCCAGGACACGCTGGAGGGAGTATGTCTCTCGGTTGGCCTGGGAACGCCTTGGGATTCCCCCGGAGGAGCTGGCCCAAGTGGCTGGGGAGAGGGACGTCTGGGCCTCCCTACTGAAGCTGCTACCCCCGCGACCCGACCCCGGATAAGCGGAAGACGATGGATGGATGGATGGATGGATGGATGGATGGATATAGTGTTAATTTAGACAAAAAGCATTTTATAGTGATGTTCTCTGGATGTTCATTTTATTTATGTTAATAAATTCTTGAACTTGAAGAGAAGTTGTCACTCATTTATTCTATATGTGTGCAGAGTTTGCTGTTAAAAGAACGCCAGTGCTCGAATCATTCCTTTTAACTATTGTCCCAATATCAGCCCTTGGGCTGATATTCACCAGACAATACCTAACAGACAGAGAGTTATTTATTGAACAGTTATTTATTAAATTATTTGTATCAGATCATTGAAACGATTGTGCAAATGACAATGTGATTTTATCCTCTGAAAATTAAGACTCTTTTCTCATAATGTTCTTCATTCTTGTACTCCTAATATGATTCATTTGATTTAAAAATCAATCTTATTGGGGCCATTGTAGAACATATAATTTCATATATTTACAAAAAACTTGAATGTTCTCTGTACATTTTTTTTTTAGAAAAACATGATAATTTTTCACAATTAACAGCATAAATTTGCTATAATAAAGCTAGGATATTCTCTAAGTTTTTAAAGTCAGAATAGATCATCTCTCAACCCCCACGTGGTGTCTTTTGACCCCCCCCCCCCTTTAGGAATCCATGGTCTAATCCATGAAATAAATTACTTTCCTGATTCCTTTATTCTGATCTAATATTTAACATTAAACATTAAAATGTGAATTTAAACCCTGTTCATAAGTTGGTTTATGTGCAATACATTGCTGAAACAATCAAATTTTTATTAGTAAGTATTATTTTATAGAGCTCTTATACTCTTAATTTGGTAGCAGAGATGTATTTCTGTGACGATTCCAGTGTATGTAACTTGTTAACTTTGAACAATGGCTGTGAACGGGTTGAGTTTATGAATAAATATACCAACCACTGCCTAAAGAGAAGTTGAGTTCAATGCTTTTCCACCCACTGTTATCATTTGTCTTAGATGAACCCGGACAGAGCACGCACACACAGAGCTGGTTTTGAGAGTTTATTGTAAACAGTGGGTAGTGGATGATTAGAACCAGAGTCTGTTACCGGACGGGAGTTGAAGGGTGCAGGAGCTGGTTGACAGGAACGGAGCGGGGAGAAATACGGAGGAGCTGGGCTGCTGCAGAACCAGGACTGAAGACCAGAGGATAATGAAGATGAGGGAGCAAAATCCAGCAGCGCAGCAAACAGGTACTTAGCTTGGCAGACAAGGAGCGAGACGTGACGGACGAGAACTGGAACAGACATGCTTGGTGGTGGTGATGACTGAAGACGAGCCGGTAATGAGGAACAGACTAAGGTGAGCTTATATAGGGAGGCTGGCAGGTGGAGTGAGTTCAGACTGATTAGGGCCTAACAGGTGTGATTGATTGCTAAGGGAGTGGAGGGTGAGCTGAGAGGCAGGAGGAGGAACTGAAAAATAACAGAGAAAAAGCCAGACCAAAACTAAACCATGACACCCACAAGGTGCAACTCCATCATACCCTGAACACTTAATCACTTGAAAGAAAGCTTTTAAATTGTTAAAGTCACATACAAATCTGCTTTATTGTTTTGGCATGGGTCTTCTCTGAGATGTTGCAACAAATCAACTATCCACTATTTCATAGTTTTTCGTAATTTAAAGATGTGCATGCAGAACATACATAAAACACAGAAGATATTTTTAAAATGTTTACTTTCCCAAGCAATAAATGACCAGAGTTTGACTGACCATATTTTTTTTTTGCAGGTGAGGACCAGTGAAGAGGAAGGGGTACGATTATTGGTTTGTAGGCCATGGGGAGGCCGGGAAGACAATTCAGATACATGACACGAGGTGATAAGTACAGTAAGCATTGAGAGTGGTTCAAGGAACAGTGTTAGAGGGCAAATGGGATAAAGGCAACAGTGAACCTGAAAAGATATGCTGCTATGAAGCAGTCATGAATGAGCTTAGATTCCACATAGGTAACTGCAGGCTTTGATCTGCTGGCTGTGGTGGCACTGTTCTACACTGAGAGGAGAAGCTTCCTGGAAACTATTTTGGAGCCAGTGAGTTTCAAGGTCAGTAACTGTAGGGCTGACTTTTTGGTCGATGAGCTGCCTTTCCACACAAAGGCTCAAAGAGATCACAAAACTGTGTTTCTGAGGAGCATATTAAACAGTTGGAAATTATAGACCACTCTAGCGAGGAACAATAGTTGTCTTGATATCACAACTATTGGTTGACACTCAGGCATTGAATTACCCTCCAATAGCTCCTTAAATCAACACTGACTAATGAGGAAATGAGTAACAGGGTGCAAACAGCCAAGCACTTGATCAAGCCCTCCCAGGTGGATGAGCAGCTGAGACAGAGAAACAATAAAGCAAACCCTAGAATCAGGAGACACTGCTAATGTCCTTTCTTCTGATCACTGTTTTACTTGGTCAATGCCATATTTGAACAAGTCTCCCTGCCAAACCATCTGTAATCATACCACTCTTTACCCAGAACAGAGAAAAAGCTCTGATGTGCTCTGTTATTTTACCTGATGTTGCACAAGTGTTTAACCTGTAATATTTTATAATATATATTGTGATGAGCCCACTGTCCCTAGAGAGGCAGTACAACTGTTGGTCTGAAAAGACCTAAAAAGATATGACTAGAACTCCAGCACTCTCTGGACCAGGTGTGATGGCAAAAGCTCATCTTTCAGTTTGCTAAGTTCCACTGAAACCCAAGCTCACAGTTTCTACCTCCATCCACCCACCCACCCACTCACTCTGTTTTCATCCCTCTCACAGCCGTAGCCCCCCTCTATCATCTACCTTTCAACCTCAAGCTAATTGAGGCAGGTGGCTCCTTTTATTCTCCCTCTCCAAAGCTCTCCACTCTGCAGTTGCCAGGCATCACACTTTGTGCGTGTGTTTGTGGGTATGCCGATGCTTTAACCATGATTTTCCTCTTGTATTGAATCTGAATTGGCTGCTGTTGAAGGAGCCTTGGTGCACACTGAGTAGTGTGAGAGTGTGTGCGTTAGTGAGTCAATGGACGTGAGAGTGAATTCTCTTTTCATCCAGCAGTGGCCTCTCAAAATGCCACTCTATGGGCTTCAACAGGCAATTAATCTATTCATCTTGATAAGACAAGCTATTTAACACACACAAAAATATTGTTCTCATATATGATTAAGAATATTGTAACCTGAAGTGGTGGGGGGTACAGAGTGATCCAGACAGAGACATACACATGGAGAGAAAGAGATGTAACCACAATTGAAGGACTGATTGTTTAGCTGACAAAGTTAACATTCAAATAAATGTCTTCAATCTGGTGCTCATGCACTCACAAGTCTGCGAGAAGAAAAGATAATGTACTGCTATTGGCATGGTTTTATTTATTTTCCTTTCTCCACTTATAAAGATAACTTTGTTTAGCCTGCAGTCAAGTTGGTTTAGATTACATGTTTAACCAGCAACCCCCTTTGTGGGGATGGGGATTTGGAGGGGCTAAATAAACTAGTCATTTTATGAGAACTTTTACAAAACGCCTTGTTTTCCCCCTGTGTTAAATTAAGGACTTTCATAAATCTTGAAATGTTGGGCTTTGATTCAATTACATAAATAGGGAAAAACAAAATGTTTTAGCACATCAGCATCAAATTATTATTTGTATCAGGTATTTGAAACGATTGTGCAAACGACTGTGGGATTTTATCCTCTGAAAATTACAACTCTATTATCACAATGTTCTTCATTCTTTTATTTTTCACAATTAACAGCATAAATTTGCTATATTAAAACTAGGATATTCTCTAACTTTGTAAAGTCAGAACTTTAGAGGGTATTCTACAGAACAGATCATCTTGCAACCCCCACGTGGTGTCATTTGACACCCCCTTTAGGAATCCGTGATCTAATCCATGAAACAAATTACTCTCCTGATTCCTTTATTCTTATCTGACATTTAACATTAAACTTAAATGTGAAATTAAGCCCTGTTCATAAGTTGGTTTATATGCAACACATTGCTGAACTAATCAAATTTCTGGCAAGGTGCATTTCAGTATAGGATGACCACCACTGGCAGTCAATCAGCTCTTAAAACATTTACAAACTTCAGATTGAAGATTCCTGACATAGCTGCATCAACCCGTTTACAAGCTTGGAATTCATTAAACATTTCAGCTGTAGAAAATTCTGTTTCTTGAGAAAAGTCCCATAGATGTGTGTTTCATTGTTTTGAATCAGGTATCAGCTGAGTTTACCAATGACAAGAATATGTTTTCTCTAGTTCTATAGTGGGTTGCACAGTTGGACAGTTGGTAGCATTGTTGTCTTGCAGCAAGAAGGTCCTGGGTTCTTTCTGCATGGAGTTTGCATGCGCTCTCTGTGCATGTATGAGTTCTCTCTTGGTACTCCAGGTTCCTCCCATAGTCCAACCCATGGGAAGAAGGTAAATATTAAATGGTCTCTCTAATTTTTCCTTAGGTGTGAGTGTGTGCCTGCATTGCTGTTTGTGCTGTGTGTCTCTGTGTTGCCCTGTGATGTACTGGTGACCAGTTCAGAGTGGCCCAACCTCTCGCCCAATGACATGGAAAAACATTAATTTTGTATACGGCATGATGATGGTGACTATGGAAGGTCACATCCATCTGTAAGGGACATCCCTGTCAATCTGGTTTAAGACTCCTTTGGTCATATGACTTGGGTTAACTGAATTAATAATTACATGGTGGATCATACATTTAGAAGGAAATCTTTCAGGTTGGGGAAATAAGAACCCCTCTTCGGGTATGAAGTATAAAATCTCCTGGTAGTTGAACAGATGTCGTGGGATAATACATTGCTGATATTGATTCAGGGATATCTGAGTACAGTTTCAATTTATGGGTTGGGATATCTTGCTCTTTTTGTTTTTTAAAGATTTGTTTTATTAACAGAAGCTTTTACAAAATATTTATGGTGTGTAGTAAGCATTTACAGTTATACTGAAAGTTGTATTTTATAAAACAAAGTTACTGATATATAGTCTTACAGACACACCATACAAGGAAGATGATTTTTGATCTCTTAACACCAAAAGAAAAAAAATATAAGGAAAAAGAAAATAGCAAAACAAAATATTATACAAACTTTTCCCCTCCCACCCCCCACCCTCCACCCTCTTTTCTCGTATGGTTCTTGATATCCTTTCATTTCTGTACACAAAACATCCATCTTCTCACATTCATATCTATATAATTCAACACACTACTCATATCCAGTACAAAAATGAGGAAGTTATATAGGAAGAACCTGCAAAGGGCTAATTTAAAGCCGGTCCAGGAAGGCCGGTTCATAGGCAGCCAGGTCCAGAGAGGGCCCCAGATTTTTTCCAAGATTGCATGCTTTCCTCTCACATTATATAGTATCTTTTCGGGTGTGCAGTAAGATACAAGCTCATTGATCCAGTGCCTTACTGATGGTGGATTTTCAGATTTCCAGTTAACCAGGATACATTTCTTCACTGCAGTGCTCGCAAGTAAGATAAAGTATTTATTGTAATAATTTACATTAATAGAGCCTGTGTCCCCGAGAATCCATAGTTTTGGGTCTTGTTTAATTTGCATTCCTATTACCCTTGAAGTTATCGCAATGACACATTTCCGAAATTCTTTTATCATTGGGCAACTCCATAGCATTTGTATAAGATCCCCATCAGTCACTTTACATCTCTGACATGTAGAGGAAATTTTACTGTCAATTTTATGTAACCTGTAAGGAGTGTAATATGTCCTATGAAATATAGTAAACTGAATTTGTCTGTGTTTTTTGGAGGTTAGCACAGTCTGTGCCTGTTCCAATTGTTGTGCAATTAAACACTGTTTAAAGTTATTTAATGTTTCATAAATAACTCTCTGTCTGTAAAGTGTTGTCTGGTGATTATCAGGACAATGGATGAAAGGGGTGAATTCGAGCACTAGCGATCTTTTAACAGCAAACTCTGCACACACATAGAATAAAGGAGTGACAACTTCTTTTCAAGTTCAAGAATTTAATAACAGAAATAAAATTAACATCCAGAGAACATCACTTTATAATGCTGTTTATCTGAATTAACACAATATTTCGATCAACAAATCCTCTCTACTAGGCTAGTGAAGGCTTAACTAAACTACCAAGTAACTTAGTAACTAAACTACTAAGCAAAATGAAGATAAGAAGAAACTAAGCTAAGGAACTATTTACATACAAAAGTAAACAAAAGACAAAACAAAAGTGGTTTGCCAACTTTATTAGTGGCTGGTTTCTTGGTCTGAGGTGTTGGAGGCCCTCCTGCTGAGATTTCTACTCTTGAAGAGTCTGCGGGCATCTGAGGCCATTAGCCGGGGCCCTCTATGGCCAGTAGAGGGCCCCAATAATTCAGTGAATCCCGTTCACTGCAGATTTGATTCAAAAAACATGGAATGGAGTTAAATTAGCTTAATTTATTTAGAAAAACATTCGGCATGTGTTTCAATCCATTCACAGTGCGAATCCTGAGTTAAACAAAACATTATTTGATGAAATAATATTTTGTTTAAGTTAAAGAACCAAAGTTCATCTTAAAGAATGTGAATTGAGGTTAAATTAGCTTAACTAATTCAGCACTGTTAGAGAAATGTGAATGTAATAATTTTATTTTTATCAAGTTACAGGCATTTAGTCTTGTTTTAACCCCAGACAGGGAGAACAAATGGTTCAACCCCCATGTTGTAAACTCCTGAATCCTCCTGACCCTTCTTTGATGTCTGACAATAAAGGCAGAAAGCCCGGCGTAGATGATCCCAGACTGTCAGGGAGTAAAAGTTCTCCGTTTGGGTTTATCCTCTGTCCTCTTCTATAGAGTGTCTAAACTTGTATTGTGTGGTTTTCGTTCTAGGATAAAAGGAGTTATTTATAATAACCCTATCAAGAACAACATTTGACATGTGTTTCAACCCATTCACAATGCAAATCCCAAGTTAACATGTCATGGTTTTTAAGTGTTTGGCCCACATGCAGATACAGACGGAGGCAGAAACAATTTTAAGATGTTTATTAAAGGCTCAGATAATGGGGAACACACAGCGTGTAGAACAGGCGAGGTCTGAACGTCAGTGCTGGATCGACTGCGGGGAAGAATGAAATCTTACAGAGGATCGAACCAGGGGAAAGTACCATTTAGTCGGCAAGACCTATCCGGGGAGAGTAAGTGGCGAGGGGACTCTGTGACCATAACTCGCTGATGGGAACAGGTGGCTGACAGATGTAATGCTGGCGAGGGATCCGGAGCGCACCACAGTAGACGGCAGACGGGAGGAGCAGATGGAAGAACCGGAGTGTTGTGAGTGAACCAGACGAATCCAGGAAGGGGGGTCTCACGCCCAGCTTGGTACCACCAAGAGAGTATGAGGGGAGATGCCAGAGCAAACTCTGAGTGGCGGGGATTCTGAGAAGCTGGTTCCTTGAGCACGACGCCAAGACAGGTGAGTAAATGCAAACACAACAAACTGGAGAACAACAGGAGACAAAGTTAGTCCATAAACGGGGTCTCAAAGAACTCACAGGGACGAGGCACAGGAGACAGGTCGGAGGCCTAGGCATACCACAACTGGGTTAACACTCTGGCGTCTTCCATCTGTCTGAGCACTCCTTAAGAAGCCAGTGGTGATGGCTCCTGACGAGCAGCAGGTGTGGGCAACGCCCCCCAGTCAACTAGAACCACCTGTGAAGCAGAGTTAGAGCACGGAAACACAGAACCCTGACAAACACAAAACATTATTTGAGGAAATAACATTTTAAAGACTGATTTGCTCAGTACAATGATTACTTTAGGAGCGCTTGAATTTATCAATGCAATGATACCTCCGAGAGCTAGGGGCGCTGTGACGCGCAGATGCTAAACTCGGTTACTCATAGAGTTAAACCAAAATGCCTTTAAATCAACATTAATATTCAATATTAATGCAGGAATAAGGCTCATAGCACTATCGAACAATGGCGGAGCGAAGCAAACAAAGGTTATGCTTTAAACAAGCTCCTTTGAATGTCCGGAAATCGGAAGCTACTAGGAGCTAATAGCATTTTTGGTGGCAGACTTTCGGCGCTAACAAATAAAAGCTTTGGTTTTATTTTAGTCATAATGAGTGGGCTGGATAACGTAAACATTAATGTCCCATCAATGTATGAAACCCTTGTGGATATAACATTTGTTATAACCATAAAACACACTCGACTGATATTAGTAATGCCATGGAACCGAATGCTAGCAATGAGCTATCTCTGTTAGCTCTTTCCTTGTTTAAAACCCATGCAATGCCTTACATAAACATTTTCCAATGATGATATAACCTTTCCCTTTTGGGTCTCTCTGTCCAACCTGTCAGTGCCTCGTGTGAATTCAGTCCACTTTGGTCATCCGGGGAAGGCAGTGAAAGGGGAACCGTTGTTCCTTCAGCAGTGGGCTAGTGGCTTAGCAGCAGCAGACCAAGCTGACACGTGGCCGGGATCGGCCTGGTCGGGCTCTGCAGTCCCTGATCTCTCAGCTTGTCTTGTGAGGGAAGGCGACCGATCTGTGTCATCTCGGCTCAGCTTTCCTGCAACAGCGGACAGAAATAAACAAAGCTATTTCGGCATTCTGTACTTCGCAGCTGGTTGCGCAGAAGTTAGAGTGCAATTTAGCTTCGATCTGGGTGATGAATCTTCAGATTCAGTTAGGTCCTCCGCTCTGCAGAGGATGAGAATCTCCTCCCCCCTTTTGTCTCCTCCTTTGACCCAGGCAGGAAGGAAAAGTAGCTTTGTCCTGGAGTGCTCCAGGAAGGAGCGGTCTGCGAGAAGTGTGGTCAGAAGTGAGGTCTGGTCAGACGAGCTCTGACCTTTTGTCTGTGGGGTGTGGTTTACAGTAGGCACCCTGCTGAGAGAGAGGCCGTCCCAGCTGAAACTCTCCTTTGTGGCTTTGTGGTCAGAATTCAATCTGACATCAGTTATTTCATCATGGCTTTAATATGGCACAACACAATAGATGATGCCACTCTGCCTCCTCATAAATACATCCTAGGTCTGTTTCCCATTTCTCTTTTGTAACTGTTTTATCATAAACGGGAAACTTTCCATTGATGATACCATATATAGAAGATATTATTCCTTTTGTTGATCTGCACGATTTATTACATAGGTGGGTTTCTAGAGGAGTTTCTTTTGGGATGTCTGAGAATGTTTCTTTTGATTTCTCTTTAACCCAGTCTCTGATTTGTAAAAATTTGAAGAAACTATCTTTGTTGTCAGCAATGTGATGTGAGAGGCTGGGATTACCCCACAAAGGTGCTCTTCTAAGAAATGAGATGTTTGTGCCGAGAAGTGAATAAGATTCTAGTCAAGCAGTAAATGTATTTAGTATTATTGTGTTGTTTGTTAGTGTGGCTAAACAATTCTTCGTACCCAAGAACGGGACACGCTTTTAAGGTATAGATTTCATCTCATTTTGTTCTATTGGGAACCATCTAACCTCACTTTTTTCTGCATGCAACCAAATCCATATTGATCGGTACTCAGAGGCAAGATAATAATTCCTAAAGTTAGGTAGGTTAAGTCCTACCCTTGAATATGGAGCCTTTAGGGAGGTGAGTTTGACCCTAGCGTTTTTCCTTTGCCATATAAAAGTAGTTATACTTTTGTTAAGCTCTTTAAAGAAGCTCTTAGGAACATTTATTGGAAGACACTGAAATCGGTAAATAAATTTAGGCAAAATATTCATTTTAATAGTGTTAATTCTGCCTATAAGAGACATTGGAAGATTCATCCATCTTTGAAAGTTGATGTTAAGATATCAACTGGGTCATTGAAACGACCAGCTTGATGTAGGAGCTGCATGGCACACTTAGATAGCACCGACACAAAGATTGACAACAAATCTATCTGATACCACCCCGGATGTGACACATTTTCTCTACTGATGACACAGTTAGGAAGCGTACAACCCTTGCATGGGTGTGTACCTAGATCCCTATATAATGTTTGTGTGATGAGCAATCGGGGCGTCTTGCCGATCAAGAGCCCATCAGCGCTGATGTGTCCGTAACCGTTTCTCTGACTTTGATAGATTAAATAAGTGAAATGTACTTTACTGTTTCGAGAGTCTTACATCTAAAGTTATAGTTAAGTGGGGGTCGCCTGAAGGGTAAAACGGGCTGGGTCCACTAAGGGTGTTTTACCGCCAACAGGGTGTGGTAGCTCGTAATAAACTGGTGTTTCCGCCCCAGACCCAAAAGGCGACGTACCACCTTCCGTTTTCCGGCCAGGACGTCATTCCGGAAGAAAAATACACAAATCTCTGGCCGTAAAGAAGGTAAGGAGATTCCATTTTAAAATATCTCCAGTGTCTTTTGCTTCCTGGAAGGGCCGACTTTTTGTATTACTTGAGGCAGAGAAATGGTTTAGATAAGCCGGTTGCAAAGGTGTCGATGAGTACCGTGTGAATTTCCCGCATGGGTATACAGGACTGTCTCAGAAAATTAGAATATCGTGAAAAAGTATACTAGTAGGCTATTCAACTAATCACTTGAATCGTCTAATTAACTCGAGACACCTGCAAGGGTTTCCTGAGCCTTGAAAAACACTCAGCTTGGTTCAGTAAACTAAATCACAAGTATGGGGAAGACTGCTGATCTGACTGCTGTCCAGAAGACCATCATTGACACCCACCATCAGGAGGGTAAGACACAAAAAGAAATTTCTCAAAGAGCAGGCTGTTCACAGAGTGCAGTTTCAAAGCACATTCACAAAAAGTGTGTTGGAAGGGGGAAATGTGGCAGGAAACGCAGCACAACCAAGATCTGGCACCTGCCCACAGTGCCAAAACCACCAGTAACTGGTGTACTGACCATGGCATTACTGTCCTTGATTGGCCTGCCAATTCCCCTGACCTGAACCCCATCGAGAATTTGTGGGGTATTGTGAAGAAGAAGCTGAAAGACACCAGACCCAACAATGCAAATGAGCTAAAGGCCGCTATTGAAGCATCCTGGGCATCCATAACACCTCAGCAATGCCACAGGCTGATTGCCTCCATGCCACGCCGCATTGATGCAGTAATCTGTGCAAAAGGATTCCCAACCAAGTACTGAGTGCATTAATGGACATTTTCAAATGTTTGATTTTGTTTTGCTGTTATAATTTTTTTTTACTTGGTCTGAGGAAATATTCTAATATTTTGAGATAGGATTTTTGAGTTTTCTTCAGCTGTAAGCCATAATCAGCGATATTAAAACAATAAAAGGCTTGCGATATTTCAGTTGATTTGTAATGAATCCAGAATGTATGACAGTTCATGTTTTTTAATTGCATTACAGAAAATAAAGAACTTTATCACAATATTCTAATTTTCTGAGACAGTCCTGTACAAGGTTAATGTCCTAATTTGTGTTGGATCCCGCAAGTTAAAATATCGTGTACCCTAGAAAAGTGGGTTTTAGAGCCCCTTATTGCGCGGAAGCGAACCTAAAATTCTTCGTTTCGCGGGATAAAAAAAGCTAGCCTTTTTCTTTCTTTTTTTTTCCCCAGTGTCCTGTCTAGCAATGTGGCAATAAGAATTGATATCTTAATGCCAAATAGAGCTCGACAGATTTTACTTTCACAAGTGGAGCAAACAGCTTTTGCCATAATGCTCCGCTTGATTTGTGCATGTAAATAGCTTTATTGTGATTCCTGCAGGGAGAATTTCAAATTATATGGACACTACAATGGGAAAGTAGGAGAGTAAAAGAAAAACAAGAGAAAAAAAAAAGAAAGAAGAGGTGAAAGAAAGAAGAGATAAAAGGAAGAGAATGATAAAACGTCCTCTGTCTGCTCCATCACCTGGAAAGAGACTCAAAAAGAACAGCACAACCAACAGACATAAAGCAACAGATACAATCGTGTAACCCTTGATACCATTGCTAAATCATATGTATTATTATTTAAGCTGACATGTGTAATGTGATACCTGAAAAGAAAGTAAAAGAAAATAAATAAATAAATTATAGCCTTTCTGTATATAAGTGAACATTTAATAACTGAGACCCAGCACCTGTGGGAGTTTGTGAAAGTGCACTAGTTTAGGTAAAAATTATCCAGAAGGAAATAGTTCGATAGTGATTGTGGAGAACCGAAGACCCACCTTCCCCGAGCACAGAGGCAGGAGTCAGGGGACCCGTAACCCCGGACTCCCAAAGGGGCCCCCAAAGCAATGTGCCCGAGAGGGCCTTCACAGGAAATCCGCAACCCCCCCCGAGGAAAGAGGAGAGACGACCCCGAGGAAATCCCCCAGCCACCGCAATGCCGACGCCCCCAAGAGCCGCGGGGACGAGCCTGTGGGCTCCGCCGGCAGCCGGCAGCCGGCCGCGCTGAAGTGGTCCCGGCCATGGGCCCTGGGGGCCAGAGGCCCCAGGGGCGCCCCGCCCCCGCGGCAGGGGCCCCGGCCGCCCCCCGGGGAGCCAGGCCCCGCGAAGCCACCGCCGGGAATGGGCCGGCGCCCACCCGGGAACCCGCCCCAAACCCGAGGAACGTCAACGCGCCAGAGGGCCAAGGCGCCTGCCAACGCAGCGGAGGAGGGCAGGACGTGGGGGGATGGGCTCCACACCTATCGGAGACTTGAGATGTTCTTGGGAGAGGGAGCGGACCGGACCCGAACCTGGGAAAAAAGAAAAAGAAAAAAAAAACTCATTCACACCATCCCTCCCTTGTGCCCCACTCGCCACACACAGACACAAAAAAAGGACGCTCTACACACATTCCCACATAGCATTCACATCCAAAAATCCCAAGTGGGGGGGGGGTCACCACAATTCAACAATACGACTGCCTGTGCCCGATCCCCGTACCCGCCCCCGGACCAGACGCCCCCCGGATCAGGCCCCCAAAAAGAGGGGGGGGCGACACGACCCGTACGGGCCACCCGACCAGAGCCCCCCCCTCACCCACTATATACCTAATAAACCCCCTCCCACCCCGACCTTACCCTAGCCACCCCTGCCCCCTGCCCTAAAAAGCTAGCCTTTAAGAAAAATGGAACGCGGAGGGCATTGAGGTTTAGAGGCCTAGGTCCACGAGCATGGATTCAAAAAGCTCCAATGCCGAAGTCGGTTTTTTGGTTTCAATGGTCCATAGTTTCTCCTAAAGAGACTTAAAACTACCAACTTGGACACACTGGGAAGACACGAAAGAGGGTACGTACAGAGTTAACTGAACCTTGGCCAGAAGGGTGTGTATGTGTGTGAATGTGTGACATTTTATAAGCAGTGAGCTGGTGGAACTGACAAGTAAGGAGCACGTATAACCTATATACCTATAATAATAATAATAATAATAATAATAATAATAATAATAATAAATAAATAAATAAATAAGCTCTCATTGGACCGGGTTTCGGGTGCTGTACCGGCCGGTTGGCCAAAACGTGTGAGTGCTGGAATGGCTGAGGATCCAGTAGTAAGCTGAAGTGAGCTCCAGGGGTGTTCCTTAGGAACACTGCTGGAGACAGGAAAGGGGAGCATAATGGCAAGCTTTCAACACAAAGACGATGAACATCATCTAAACCAGTTCGATGAGTGGTGCGAAAAAATGAGGGGTGACGGGGTTTTCGGTGATAAAGACGGGCCGCCGCCAGAAGCTGTGACGCGTACTCACTATTTAAATGTGTTAAAAATTAGACTAACTCAGGTGCAAGAAAAACTGCTGGTGCTGGCGTGTTTGCTCGGGAAAAATGTCAAAAAGAGGAAATCAAAATATCAGACTTGATAAAACTAACCAAACTTTATGTCAGCGCCTGCTTTTCAGGCTTCGACAAACAACAAGACGGTGAAAAACTGCAGTGTGTGAATGACCCATCATCCTTCACGAAAAAGGGTAAGCATGGTTCTCCTTGTTTTGATACACGTATGTCTGACAGAGGTGCTGTTGATACAATACAATCTGAGCTGCGAGGGGGACAGATAAACTGCGACATAAGACCGACGTATAAAGAAAAGAGGTTAGATAAACGTAAACAAGATCTGCTGCGGGATATGATAGAACAAGCGGTAAGAAACGCCCTCAAAACTACAGTATCAGATGACACAGATGATATAGAAACAGACGGCACGCACTGTATGAGACACGAATACAGGGCAGTAAAGGGCGATAACGTGACACAGGAGGATTTGATAGAAATAGAGAGAAAAATATTAGAGCTGCAGTTACAACTTGAAAAACTAGATGCCGAAAGGAAACAAGTAAAACAAAAGGCCGATAAAAGCAGGGGGTTAAAAGAGGAAGAACGGGAAAGCATATCACAGCATAAAGGATCAGAAATGCTGCTTGACCTTGGGGCAGCAGCCGAGCATGAGACTAACATGTCTTCCAGAATAGATGAGTGCTCAGATTTGATTGATCAAATACTCGTGTCCACAGACGACAGCACCCAAATACAGAAACCAGAGCAAGAAAAGGGCAAGGGGTACAATATATATCCTCCAGTATATCCTCCAGGGAGTAGGTCGGCCAGAAAAAGGCCGCCTACTCCCAGCCCCTGGATACATCGGGTCCCAGATACCATCTACGTTCCAATGAGGAAACGGGTCCTTCAAAGTCAGTCACAAAATCTAAATTTCAGATGCCGTTAGTCCAAACCTATAACGCTGCAGGACAGGTGCAGACAGTTACATACAACCCTTTATCATGCGCTGACGGTATAGTGATGAGGAACAAGCTGGTTGCGGGTGAAGTTATGGCATTAGATCAATGGATGGCTACCTTAGTACATCACCTGGAGAGGGCAGAAAAAAATTAGATGCAAGGTAGCAGTGAAATAAAAAAAACTTAAGCAACAACTCTTAACTGAACAGCTGTGGGAACAGAGGGAGAAAACAATGAAAAGAAAAAGGAAATTAAGACTGTAAAAACTCAGATGGTTGCTGATTCAAAACCTATGCTTCACTCAGGGCAGCCTGATGCCCCCCCCCCCCTCCAGATGTTTCATACCAGATGTATCAGAGAGCTCCACTGGGACAAATGCCTGGCAGAGGTACACCTCGGTACAGAAATAACAGAAGGAGACCAATTAGAGGCGCCCAAGACTGGCAAGACCACGATGCGCTCTTGTGCTGGAAGTGTGGCCGGCCAGGACATTATGAAAAACAGTGCCCTGACCGTCATAGGGGTCCCCGACAGCCGCAGCAACCCATGTACCCATCACCAAAAAATGCGAGCGCCTCAGAATCCACCCCCGCAGCCCTCGTCTGGACACCAGGCACCCAATTACGATCAGATGCCACAGTACTGAGAGTGCCTGGGTTCCATCTCAGAAGTGGTGTTAGAGGAATTTCCTGCCCCGGTTTTTGACATTCTGATTCAAGGTAAAAGCTACCCTTTTATGCTTGACACTGGGGCACGTTACAGCACTGTAAATTTTGATCTCCCGACCTCTGACAGATTCACTGAAGTGATGGGATTTTCCGGTAACAGCCAGAAATGTTATTTTTCAAAACCAGTTGAATGTGTGCTTCCTTTTGACGAATCCGGTATGGTTTTTCTGCATGAGTTTCTTATTGAAAAAGTGTCCTCTGAACTTGCTAGCATGTGATTTGATAGCAGTACTAAGGGCCGCTGTGGTTTGCTCTTTCTCCTACACTGATGTGATTTTCCCAAACGGCAGGATTGTTAGAACTCAGAACTCTAACGCAAATCAGATGAACCAGGCTCCGGTTCTTGAAGAGCAAAATGCTTGTGTGAGGTGGAGAAATGTGCTGCATTCTGCTGACAATTCTCTGTCAGAAATTGCAAAGCGCTGGGAGGGTTGGATAACTTCTCTCCGCCCATATTCTCCCCCAGCAGATCCCGTTCATGTTACACTGAACTATCTAAGATCCCCAAAACAGACATTGAGAGATATCAGGATACATGGGAAATGGTGATGAAACTTCTGCAGGACAAGTACAACTCTGATGAACCTCAGCTGTGGGTGAGTTGGTGCAACATTTTCATAGGGCCACAAGTGGTCGCCGCTGCAGCTGAATTACCCGAGGAGTTGCAGATGCTGTATCAGCTAGCTCCAGACATGCATCCCCACTTCACCTTAAAGGTTGCAAATGGTGAGCAGGCAAAAAACTTGGGTTCCATGGTCAAAAAAGCTGTTGAGGCAACAGATTGGCAACGGGTGCAGGGCACTCCTCTCATGGAATACAGCCCCAAATGCAACACCTACAAACTCATTTATGAGGGTAAGGTGTGTGTTAATTTGGAGAGAGTGAAAAGGAGCAGAACTCATGGGAGGGAAAACACAGATTCTGAGATTGCATTGCAGCTTTTGAAATCTGTTCCAGACACTGTTTGGTCCAAGGGATCATTTGATGTTGGGCTGTGCTCTGATGTCTTGCCCATCCATTTACAGATGACCACTGCTGATGTTGTGAACCAGCCGCAATACCCGCTTTCGCCTGAGAAAGTTGAAGGTATCAGAGGTATTATCTCCGGTTTGTTGTCATCTGGTGTCTTGGTTCCCTGTGACTCTCCCTACAACACCCCGATCACCCCTGTTGCAAAACACGGTAAACAAACCTATCGCCTGGGGCATGACCTGAGAAAGATAAACTCTGGACTAAA
This sequence comes from Fundulus diaphanus, assembly GCA_037039145.1. Taxonomy (NCBI): domain Eukaryota; kingdom Metazoa; phylum Chordata; class Actinopteri; order Cyprinodontiformes; family Fundulidae; genus Fundulus; species Fundulus diaphanus. Next base: position 3,601,069 of record CM073125.1, read on the forward strand.
ATCAGCTCATTATGACACGCCCAACCCCTACACGATGCTAAGTGCAGATTTTTTGATCTGTTTGGACTCTAAAGGGTTCAAGGTCTCCATAGAAAAGTTGCAGTGTTGCTGTGCCAGGGTCGTTTTTCTTGGAAGAATTATCACAGCCGCTGGTGTGGGGATCACAGACAGTTACAAACAGAGCATCCTCGCCCATCCAAAGCCGCACACGGTACGTGAAATTATGTCCTTTTTGGGCATGGCAAACTACAGCAAGAACTATGTTCCTGACTACCCTGCACTTGTAGCCCCCATGCGGAAACTTCTCACAGAGGCAGGGCATGGTCATCTGAAAGCACCATTAACTTGGACAAATTAGGCAGAACAGGCATTCATTCTTCTGAAACAACACCTGAATGAGGCTTCAGAGTTGGCATCCCCTGATCTAACAAAGATGTTTGAGCTCGATGTGAAGGAGGAGAATGGTTTTGTTTCATCAGTTTTGTGGCAACCTGGTGCTATGGGCAGGAGAGTGTTATGTTACTATAGCACTAAGTTGGAACCAGTGGAAAAGGGACATCCAACGTGCACCAGGGCTCTGTGTGCAATTGCTAAAGCATTAAAGGGAACATCTCATATCACTCGTGGCCAGGATGTAAGGGTTCACACTAACCACGCCATTGTCAGCTATATTTCTAGCAGCAGGTTCACGCTAGGCAAGCAGCGTACAGGCAAACTCCAAGACGTCTTGCTCCAACCTAATGTTTTCTACATAGGGACCGAAGCTAACATGGTTACCCCCACACCGGACCATTTTCCTCACGTCTGCGAAGCACTGGTAAGGGATGAAATGAACGTCTTCCCTTCCGTTTTGACAGAACCCATTTCATGTGTCTTTGACGTCTATACGGATGGACACAGCCAAGCTACCCCATCAGGGGGTATTGTGGCCTCCTATGCTGTGGTCTGCAACTCTGTCGACCTCGACCCTGTTGCTGGGGACTCATGGCACACCTTGGAGGCCAAAATGATCCCACCTCCGGCGTCGGCCCAGCTAGCAGAAATAGTCGCTGTGATCCACGCTTGTGAACTACATGAAGGTAAAAAACTAAACATCTACACTGATTCGGCCTACGCAGTTAGAACGGTGCATGTCGACTTAAAGCATTGGTTAAGAACAGATTTTTTAAACCTGTGAAGCACATTGATCACATGCTGCGCTTGAAAGAAGCTTTGACAAAACCTGACCAGGTGGCCGGGTCATCAATCTGGGACCTCAAAAACAGTCATGGGGAACAACGCTGCTGACGCGGCCGCAAAAGCAGTGGCAGATTATAACAGAATAAAAAAAAGGCTACAACACAGCTGGTACAGTCCCCCGTTGCTGCACAGGACAAGGGGCTGGTGGAGGTCATTGACATGCAAAAAGCTGCAGCACCTCAAGAGAAACAGGCAAGGGTCAAAAAGGGAGCAACACAGGATGAAGAAACAGGTGTGTGGATGTCACATAATGGGAGACTTGTGGCCTCCTCAGCATTTTTGTTGCTTCTTTGTGAAGAGGCACATCATAGGGGCCACCAGTCCAGTCAAAAAATGATTAGGCTGATCAGCAGCAAATGGTGGCATCCTTTCCTCAATGATGTTTGTAAATATCTTGTAAATACTTGCACCCTTTTCTGCCATTATAACCCAAAACGAACATTGAAAGTTGGAATGGGAGCATTTACTGTCCCCAGCAAACCTTGGCAGGAGGTTGTTATTGATTTTGTGGACATGGGAAAAGACAACAGGGTGAAAGGTTGTAGATATTTGCTTGTTTGTGTTGATACTTTAACCAGGTGGGTTGAAGCGACCCCCACCAAAACAGAATCAGCACGAGAGGTCATTAATTGGCTAATTGGCTAAAAAATACGTAAATAAATTTAGGCAAAATATTCATTTTAATAGTGTTAATTCTGCCTATAAGAGACATTGGAAGATCCATCCATCTTTGAAAGTTGAGTTTGGTTTGTTCCAATAATTTTATATAGTTTTGTTTGAATATATGCTCATTTGATTTGCTAATTTGTATACCCAAATATTTGAAACCTGTGTTGCACCATTTTAATGGGCCAGTGAGAGCTCTAATATTGCTGTCCTGTATATTTAGTGGTAGAATCTCGCTTTTAGTGTAATTCAATTTATACCCTGAAACGGCACTATATTCTTTGAGACATTTCAATAGAGGGGGGAGTGATATGTGATATATGATATATGTGGGTCAGCTATATATAATAGGAGATCATCTGCATACAGAGAAAGCTTATGTTCACCAAATTTAATTCCTGCTATAGAAGTGTTAGAACGAATGGCATTGGCTAATGGTTCAATTGCAAGTGCAAAGAGCAGGGGCGAGCTTGGGCAGCCTTGTCTGTCGGCGCACTTTATCTGCTCCATGTCTGTTTTTAACAAAACCTGTTTGGTCGGCGTGTATTATTTTTGGAATAACATCTTCCAGTCTAAGAGCAATTAGTTTGGATAGTATCTTATAATCTGCATTTAATAGACTGAGCGGTCTGTATGAGTCACACTTTTGTTTGCCTTTACCCGGTTTTGCAAGCAGTGTGATTGTTGCAATTGTCAATGAGTATGGTAATTTCTCATTTTCTAGAGCTTCTTTAATCATATTCGTAAGGGGAGTGTTATGGGAATTCTAAACAATAATAACTTAGTTCCCATCTTTACTAAATGAAGAGACGGCGGTGATGAAGTTCCATCACTTTTAATGAGAAACAGAGCAGAGATCACATAGATGGAAAGTAATCGCACCCCACGGTCCCGCTGCAGTCTGCGTCTGCCCTGTCTCTGCCTGTCTCGCTTTTCCGGCTCTCCCTAATACTGCACAGTGGCCTTGGCATGAGACAAAACAAAGACAGTCTATCATAGACAATAATCATTCTACGCAGCATTCGGCCTTGCAATCAGCAAACAGTGGATCTTATACACAGCCATCATGTCCACAGGCCTCCTATGTCTGAGTGGTGTGAGGCCATAGTGACTTCAGAACAATATTTCCTATAACATTCCTTTTCCTTTTTTTTATGATGGCGTTGTCGGCAGGATTTGTATGACCGCACACAAAATAAGATGACCCATCACATGAGAATGTGAACAAAAACACAAAGCAACCATTTCTGTAAGCTCATAATGTGGGACACAAAAGGTTCCTGTGTTGGAACCAGGCAGTGCAAGAACTTTTAGTACAGATCAACATGAATGCTTCAAAGAGGGTTTTATCACACAAGATCAAAGGTTTAGCTTTTATCTACAATTTAGGGTCCATCTAATTAAGTAAGGCCTTTTTTAAGTCCCTATGCGCACATTATTTTAATTTTACATTAGACTAGGTAAGCTAAACCTGTTCAGTAACCAAGGTCGAATCCGTCTACTCTTCCTCCACCCTGTAAAACCCCTTACTTGGTTCTCCATTCTCCATTCCCATGGACACTTTCATACCTTACAAATCCAGGAGTACCAGTGTGGGGCATCAGAGGGCAGGCTGGGCCTTTACCCACCAGAAAAACTCGAGCAGGAGAGGTAGAGAACAGGAGCTCTTTTGAAAATGTTGTTACATTGTTGAACACCCAAAGCTACTTAAGCAAATCAGAATTATTTCCCAATTTAATCCTAAAATAAAGTCAACCTTACATGTGATTATTTGCAATTTTTATTTAACTGAGGCTTAAGGACTTTGATTAAGAAGTTCTTGGATGCAGCGTCTCTGCGTTCCTATTTTTCTAGGCCTCGGTAATCTGATCTATATGTTTTGAGTGCCTGGTCATGAAAGGTTAAAGGTTCTCTGAAGCTTTCTGTTTTCAGCAACCCTGAAAACCCAGAACCATTTACAGTCAGTGTTAGGTGTCAGGTAATCTATGGGACCACCTTGTCATCTCTCTGGTTCCACCAGCTGTGTCACAGCAGCTTGTCCTTGGGTGCCGTGCCCCAGGGGTCTCCACACCCCCCTGTGTGAAACGTCTCTCGTTGTAAGGATATCACTTTATGTCCTGTTCAAGATGTTCTTTGCACAACAGGAGTTCCAATGTGGGGTGTCTTTGCTGCTTTGATGTTCCTCAGAGAAAACCTTCATTCATTGATATCACCCTCAAGCTGTTACCCTTTTATCATCACGGCCCCCGAGCAATCCTGACCAGATCCAAAATGTCCCATAATTTGATGTAATTAAATGAATCTTACTACTTTTCTGTATGTAAGAGGATAACCATTGAATTATCCTGATCTAAAAGCCCTCTAGGTTAATAGTTAGCCAAACTCAGTTTCATGTGTTTTTCCCTCAGGATGTTTTAACATCTGGTTAAAAAAACTATTAAGTTATTTGTGTTCTAGTTGAGAGATATTAAATCTCCATAAATATTTTAACAATTGTACACTGATGCTTTAATCCCAAATTTACCCATGTTAGTCAGTAGAATGTGTCATTATGCTAATTTTGCAGCCTTATCCATTACTTTAAGATGTTCTGTAAATGCGGTGTTCGCAATTTCCTTCACATCAGCAGGTAGTTTAAAGGTTCAGGTTACTCTGCTTATATAGTGAAAACTAATTAATTCATTTATTTATTCAACTGTTTATATAATACCCACTTAATTTATTAGGTTGCTCTATGATTCCATCAAGTTGCGTCTTTAAAAGTTTTCACCTTTACATAATCTTAATGTGTTTCGTAATGTGTGTTTTGTTTTAATTGTGTACAAGAAAATCTGAAGTGAAATGCATGAAGTCGTGTCTGCCAAACTCATCTGTGTTTTTTGTCGAAGGTTGTCTGATGCCTCAGTCCTTGCCATTGTCTATTTTCAGTCCAATGTCTGAGTTCAGCAGCACAACATTCTCCTTCCCTTCAAGAGCCCATCCTCCAGTTCTCGCGCCTGAAAACAGAATGAATTCTGCCAGCATTTGTAGCCAAAGAAAGCTCCATAGGTTGAAAAGAAAGTACAGCAAAGCAGTCACAAACAAACATTTTAACCACTGTGTTCCCTCTAAAATGACAAACATAAAAGAAATAAAAGAAAAAAAATAAAACTAAAATAAATAATAATAATGATTTTTTTAACAAAAAAAGGGGAAAAAAATCAACCTTTTTATCTGACAAAATAAACTCAAAACTGGATCAGGCTGAAGTGAATGATATCACCTTTTCTCCTTGTTCCCAGGATCAGCCCCCATGTCACTGCGGCACTGTTTTGGTATTCACTCGCATCTGAGAATGTCTAAAAAGAGACTAGAACCTCTCTGTTAGCACATTCCTATCATATTGACCAGGTTTCGCACTGCTAGAACTGTCTTCTCAGAGTCTTCTGTTGGCAGAAAGGTGGCGTCTCCTTTAATCTGAAAGCAATAACTCAGAGAAAACAAAAGTGTTAGTAGCACGTAGTCAAAACCCTGGTCCTCTTAGTGTCAATTAAACGTGATGCTTTTGGCTGATCCTGGGAAGGTTCTTCCCTTTCCTTTGAAACTCTGTTCAAAACACCTCCAAAAGAAATGAAACAAAGAAATAACCGAAAAACAAAAAAGCAAAATCGCTCCCAAGGAGCACAATTATGTATTTTCCAATATGACAAAGATTGTTGACTTTTCATTTTTTTCTGGTCCTTTGACCATGTGTATTTACTGTTAGTAATACTTTTATTCATATATAACTTTCCAATCTCAATTGGTCAAGGGTGAATCCTTAAAGCAATGATTTTCTCTTTTAGTTTTCTGAGCTTCTAGTGTTTTTCTATAAATGATAAGAGTATTCCCGTAAGCACAATGAGAAGACTGCCCAAAACAAACCGAGATTAGAATTAGAATTTAACCCTTCAGCTGGCTTTATTTTTATTTTTCCCCTCTGATATACTTTTCGTGCTCCCAGGCCAGAACACACTGACACAGCCTCGCCATAAACATTCAGATGTTTACATCATGGTCAGATTTATCATATCATATCATGTCCCGTTTCAGGTTAAACTGTCCTTCTGAGGTTCGCCTCAGCTCAGCGTAACTGGATAACATCAGATGTTTTTGTAACTGATGATGCGTTTAATGTGGCCTTCTGATATTCTGATGCTTTTCAAACTTTCTCTTTAGTTGCATTCAAATTCCAAGTAAAAAACAAATAAATTAATAGGAAACCCTTAGAAAAGCAACCATATTTAGTTCCATACAGTTTTGTTCAGAGCCAAAAGCACAGTTTTTTTACATCTATTTAAATCAAAGATCTTGTATATGTAAACTTCTTTCAAATGGACTGGGTTGTGATGAATCATTATTGTTACAAGCAATAAGATCTCAGTAATTTTATATTACTTTAGGGTTAAAAACAAGTGATAGGATCTAATTAAAAAAAAACAGTAAACCCAGCAAGCCTTATGTACGGCTTATTACCAGTTCCAATTTTCTAACAAAACTGAAATATTTTCGTTCAAGCCATGTTAATCTCTCAGTGTATCAATCTTAATTTGGGCCGGATATTTAATGTGGGGAAAACACAAACTTTATGTTACTGAAGTCTCTCTTTTCCTTTCTTTAGCTTTTAGTTAACCTATTTCATGCTTAAAAATTTCATTTGAATTAGGGAGCTGCAGTCTCCATAAACAAATGAACATTTTTGAAACCATGATATTTATAATTTTAACTGAATTAATTCACACTGACGAACGTTTAGTTACATACGATACATACATACATAGTTACATAGAACGATGACATTCAGACAAACAAACACACGCAGGCCTGTTTTTTTCACTATCTTACACAGATCTGTGTTTTTCATATTTTTTCAAAACTTCTATGGCAACGCCGAAAGATATATTTTCAACGTGTTAAGTTCCCGCTTAGTTTAAAAAGGGAGAGCCAATCATTTATGCATGTCATGCTTCTGGGCCCCTATTTTTCCAGCATGAAATCGAACGTCTCACCCTGGGGCAAGGCTTGACCCTGGGAACTCTGCCTTTGACCCATTATACTGACTACTCTGCTTCCAGACTTTTTTTTTTATTATTATTTGTCCTCCGCGACATCGACCAACTAAAATGAAAGGCCTCACATCTGATGGTCGTTTAGGTATAATGATCGAGCTCTCCCTTTCAAATCTACGTACATCTACATAGAAGTCAGGAACTTAAGCATCCCTGCCGCTTTCACCCACTACACTAGTGGGCAGCCTCTGTGCAAAACCCGACAAGAGGACATCCATTGACCAGCTGCAAATCGCTCAGCCCGGTCCTCCGTTCCCCAGGTGAAAATCATTCTGCCCCTCCTCCTCCCAGGAGGAGAGTCCGTATTTCAGCTGAAAACGTATTTTAATAAAATTTTGATTTCTAGTTTAATGGTAAAACCTTAGTCACCTTTCTGTATTGCGAATCCTGTTTTATTTGCCTTAAGGATTGAATATAATCCATTATTTCTACTGGCCTTTACTTATTACTACCTTTTTAGGTTAACTGTTTTAAATTTTAAAAATTTCTTGAGGTATTCTTTAAATCGGGTTTAAATTTTAAAAGCTTGCAAGCATTTTTGAGCAATTGCGTTTGTTTTTTAAAGAGCTGGAAAATAATCCCCTTACCGTCTCATGAAAGAAAGGTTCGGATCTTCGTGCCGACGCCCCAGAGACGCTCCGAGACCAGGAGCTCCTCCACATCCCTTCAACCTTCGGGGTACCAGAGGCCGGATAAACTTCTCCAGGCCGGTCAAAGCTGCTCCTGTCCTCGGACTCCCCGGCTCGTCGGTTGGAGATCTTGTTCGTTGACGCCAAATGTTATGGGAATTCTAAACAATAATAACTGAGTTCCCATCTTTACTAAATGTATGACAAAATATGGCCTCTCATATAGGCTTTAAGAGCCCCCCAAATGTTGGCATGAGAGGAGGAATCCCTCTGGTTTGGATAAAGATTTCGCCACACGTCAATTATGCCTATATCTTTCATACCTTGATTTAGTACTTTTGCCACCTTTGGTAATGGAAATGTTTTGGGAGATGATCGATCCAGAAGAGGATTTAAGACCAAATTAAAGTCTCCGCCCACAACATACTGACCCTCTATGTAGCTATTTTCATAATCAAGTTGTTAAAGAATAACAGGTCATCATAATTAGGTCTATATATGTTCACCAAAGCTATCTTGTTCCTATTTATTTCACAGTTTACGAGCAAAAAATCTGCCATTTTTATCCTTTTCAACTGAATTTGATTTAAAGTTCAGGCGACACCTCTTGCTTTTGTAGAGAAAGAAGAGTAGAAAATATTACCCACCCAATCTCTACACAGTTTTAAATGTTCAGTGTCAGTGAGTTGGCTCTCCTGGATAAAGGAAATATCTGCCTTCTGCCTCTTTAAATATGTCAACATTTTCTTCCTCTTAATTGGTAAATTTATCCCTCTTATATTCCAAGATATAGAAGTTAGCTTAGCCATAATCATCATAAAGCCATAAAGGTCTTCGCATATACAGTATATCTCAGAAGAATATGTATAACTGCATTTTAGGGATGTCTGGTTGTACTCCTGCATTTAAAGGTGGTAAAACAATGAACATGAGTGTGATGAAAGGACCGAATATGAGCATGAGAATAATCTGAACATGTGTGAGAGTAGAAATTTGAGTTTTATTGAGAAACCATACGTAACCCCAAAACATTAAAGTAAAAACCTGCCTAATAAAACCCCTGTAACAAAACCACATTAGGTAGGTAACTCTCTTAAGCAACAGAGGTGGCTCCAACATCTGCAGGAAATTAAAATCTGGCCACTCATAACATTTGGAAAAATTTAAACTTTTTTAACATTAAAGATAAAGCAAAAATATGTAAAGGATAAGTAAGCCGTGATCCCATTCTAGTCTTGGGATGTATATGTCATAATCTTGGCACAGATACTTAGTCTTCTCCTCACTTCGCAGCTCCGCCCTAGTCTAATTTTCACTCATCTGACCCACCTGCTCTCATCACTATATAACTAGCTTTTTGAGCTGAGGAGAGCGCCAGATTGTCTCGTGCCTACCTCGTTGACAAGTCCAGCCATTTCTCGTGTGCCTACCTGTTTTTTGACCTGTTTTTGCCTTAGGACCTTCGAGCCAGCCTTGCCCGTTTTTGACCTTGGACCGCCCTCTGGACCCCGACTTGCTATGCTCCTGGACCCCGATCTTGCTCGACCCCTGCCGGATATTGGACTGCCTATCTCGGATCTACGAACCTGCAAAGTACCTTGACCAAGCCTTGGATTTACCCCTCGGACTTTCATCGGACCTCTGACCCCTTGTTTTTGACCTGGACTTCCTTTGGAATAATGATTTAGGAAAGCCCCCTCAAGCCTTTACGTCGGCTCGCCGGCAGCACGGACCAACACACCTCTGAGGTTAGTGATCTCGTCCTTTTCAAAACAAGCTGGACCGTGGATTAATCCGGATCACTAACCTGCCGTCTCTGCCTCCAGGAGTTCCGGTTCCAGTCACTGACGGCTGCTCTGTTGAGCGCCCGAGTTCTTTGTGTGAATAAAGTCCGTGTTCGAACGCCACTAACGTTTTCGGCTGTCTTCTGGGTCCTCCGTTTTCAGATCATAACATTACAATCTGGCCAGTAAGATGGACCCATCGCCAGATGATCAGTGGCGGCTCGGGGGGGAGAAATCCATTTCGCAGTTAGAAGTGGGGGTCGGGGAGATTTTGGCACATCTCCGCAGCCAGGCGGACGTGCCTCCGTAACTTCCGCAAGCTGACCCTCCCAGTCTGACGTCACGACCGGTGACGTCGGCTCTCCCCGAACCACGACTCTCCCCGCCTGAATTGTTTCGTGGTGATCCCGAGCAGTGCAGAGCGTTCATCACTCAGTGTGAAATTCACTTTGAACTGCAACCGTCAGTTTATCCCACTGAACGCTCCAGGGTTGCATATTTGATCTCCCTTCTAGCTGGCAAGGCAAAGCTATGGGGGACCTCTGAGTGGCAAAACGACTCACGTATTTGCTACTCGTTTCACGCCTTCTCCCAGGAACTGTCCCGAGTTTTTAGTCCTGTGCTACCCTGTAGAGAGGCCACTAGAGGGCTTCTGGCCTTGAAGCAGGGGGATAAGACCGTAGCACATTATATTATCGACTTCCATTTGCTGGCTGCTGAGAGCCGCTGGAACGAGGATGCTCTCATGGACGTGTTTATTAATGGTCTTAGTGAAAGGATCAAGGACGAGTTAGCGACTCGCGACCTTCCTCAGACATTAACACAACTGGAGGACCTGGTTACCCGAATTGATCTCCGGTTGTTGGAGAGGAGAAGGGGGCGCCTGGCCACTGTTTCACACACCCCAAGGGTTTCTCCATCCGCGCCTTTGGTGGACCCCTCCTCTAACCGCCCTCCCGAACCTGAACCAATGCAGGTCGGTAGATTAAGGTTATCCAAGGAGGAACGAACACGCAGGTTTCAGTTCGACCTCTGCTTGTATTGCGGAGGGGAAGGACACCGTGTTCAAACCTGTACAGCAAAAGATTTGGCTCAGTAGAAGCAGGGAGATTTCTACTGAGCCGAACTAAACTTTGCATCTCCCCAGACCTTATGCTACCTGTGGTCCTGATAACCTCTGCCAAGTCACATAATGTCTCTGCTCTGGTCGATTCGGGAGCAGACACAGAATTCATGGATGAGGGGCTCGCCAGGAGGTTGGGCATTAAACTTCTCCCGTCATCATCACCCCGAAGAATTCTCGCCTTGGATGGACATGAGCTAAATCATTCCCACCTCGTCACAGAACCAGTTGAACTGCTTATCGGAGGTAATCATCGTGAGAAATTGTTTTTCATGATAATTGACTCTCCACAGGCACCTGTGATCTTAGGCATGACGTGGCTTAAGAAACACCACCCCATGATTGACTGGCAAAGGGTTGAGGTGTTGGGCTGGGCACCATCTTGCTCTGGGACCTGTTTACGCTCTGCCCAACCTTTTCAGGTTCCTCAGAACGAGGTTGATGAAGTGTATCCAGATTTGTCCAAGGTTCCGCCTGACTATCATGACCTGAAAGAAGTCTTTAACAAGGTCAAAGCCAACGCCTTGCCTCCTCACTGACCATTTGATTGTAGTATTGAGTTATTGCCGGGAACTACTCCTCCTAGGGGCCGCCTGTACTCTATCAATTCCTGAGTCACAAGCCATGCAGAGATACATTAATGATGCTCTCAACGCTGGCATAATCCGTCCATCTTCTTCCCCCGCTGGCGCAGGATTTTTCTTTGTAGGCAAGAGGGACGGGTCCCTAAGACCCTGTATATATTATAGGGGACTGAACGACATTTCTGTCAAGAATCGCTACCCGATTCCCCTTATCAACACTGCTTTTGACCAGATCCAGGGGGCTGGGGTGTTCACCAAGTTAGACCTTAGGAACGCTTACCACCTCGTTCGCATAAAGGAGGGGGATGAGTGGAAGACGGCCTTTAATACACCGACTGGCCATTACGAATATTTGGTAATGCCGTTCGGGTTAACCAATGCCCCGGCGGTCTTCCAAAGTCTGGTTAATGACGTCCTAAGGGACATGATTGACCTGTTTGCTTTTGTCTATTTGGATGATATTATTATTTATTCTAGGGACCTTACTACCCACAAGCAACACGTCCGTTCTGTTCTCCTCAGGCTGCTCCAGAATCAGCTATTTGTCAAGGCTGAGAGATGTGAATTTCATGTGTCCACCGTATCCTTCCTGGGGTTTGTGGTCTCTCCAGACCGGGTGTCCATGGACCCAGCCAAAGTTACTGCAGTCACTGAGTGGGCCACCCCCACCAATAGGAAGCAGCTTCAGAGATTTTTAGGTTTCGCTAATTTTTATCGCAGGTTCATTCGCAACTATAGTCAGGTTGCTGCCCCTCTCCATGCCCTTACCTCACACAAGGTCAGATTTGTTTGGAACGATCAGGCGGAGAAGGCTTTTAAGAAGCTTAAGGTCTTATTCACCTCAGCCCCCATATTAGTTTCGCCCGACCCAGAGAAGCAGTTTATTGTCGAAGTCGATGCCTCGAGTACTGGGGTAGGGGCGGTCCTTAGTCAAGAAGCCAGTGATGGCCGTATTCATCCCTGTGCTTTCTTCTCAAGAAAGTTGTCTGTTGCCGAACGGAACTACGCTGTGAGCGATCGAGAGCTTCTAGCAGTAAAACTGGCTTTGGAGGAATGGAGGCATTGGCTGGAGGGGTCCAAACTCCCCTTTCTAGTATGGACAGATCACAAGAACTTGGAGTACTTAAGGACGGCCAAGAGGTTGAATCCCCGGCAGGCCAGGTGGGCTCTATTTTTTGGAAGGTTCAATTTCTCCTTATCTTAGGGACCCGGAACCAAGAACATCAAACCCGATGCCCTGTCCAGGATGCATGAGGCTGGAGAGGAGAGCTCTGGTGGAGAGGAGGAATACATTCTCCCAGAAGCTGTCAGGTGCGGCGTCACCATACTCGATTTGGAGAGGGAGGTCAGGAGGTCTCTCGGGAAGGTCCCTATCCCTAGCTCCTCCCCCAAGGACCGGCTGTTTGTTCGGAGCTCTCTAAGAAAGAAGGTACTCAATTTCTGCCATAGCTCACGCCTGTTTTGTCACCCTGGGGTCACTAAGTCTTTAGGCATCGTCCAGTCCCAGTTCTGGTGGCCAACTCTGTCCTCAGATGTTAAGGAATTTGTGGCGGCCTGCACTCAGTGCAACCAGGCCAAGGTGTCTCGATGCCCATCCACTAAGTGGGTTCAGAATTTACCATGGGTTGAGCACGCCATAAATTCCACACCATCAAGCACCACTGGGCTTTCTCCTTTCTATGTGGTTTACGGCTTCCAGCCCCCTATGTTTACCATCCAGGAGAGAGAGTCCAAGGTTCCGTCAGCACATATGTCTGCACGGAGGTGTCACCGTGCCTGGAGAAAGGCGAGAAGGGCCATTTGTCACATGTCCCGAGTTCAGTCAAAGGCTGCTAATCGTCGGCGAATCCCAGCTCCCCGATACCGGGTGGGACAGAAGGTCTGGCTCTCCACCAGGGATCTTCCACTAAGGGTCGAAAGCAAGAAGCTTGCTCCCCGGTTCATCGGCCCGTTCCCGGTTGCTAAGGTGGTAAACCCGGTGGCCATCCGTCTACAATTACCTCGTACGATGAGGGTTCACCCCACCTTTCATGTATCCCAGATTAAGCCTGTCAAGATTTGCACCCTCATCCAGACCCCCTCCACCCACCCGACTACTCGATGGTAATCCCGTCTTCACGGTCAGGCGCATTATCAAGTCCAGAAGAAGGGGCAGAGGCGTTCAGTACCTCGTAGACTGGGAAGGTTTTGATCCGGAGGAACGTTCCTGGGTTCCTTCTAGGTTCATCATTGACAAGAACCTTATTAGGGACTTTCACAGAACCCATCCTAACCAGCCCCAGAGGGCGTTTGGAATCCGCCCTTGATGGGGGGGTTCCCTTCGCAGCTCCGCCCTAGTCTCATTTTCACTCATCTGACCCACCTGCTCTCATCACTATATAACTAGCTTTCTGAGCTGAGGAGAGCGCCAGATTGTCTCGTGCCTACCTCGTTGACAAGTCCAGCCATTTCTCGTGTGCCTACCTGTTTTTTGACCTGTTTTTGCCTTAGGACCTTCGAGCCAGCCTTGCCCGTTTTTGACCTTGGACCGCCCTCTGGACCTCGACTTGCTACGCTCCTGGACCCCAATCTTGCTCGACCCCTGCCGGATATTGGACTGCCTATCTGGGATCTACGAACCTGCAAAGTACCTTGACCAAGCCTTGGATTTGCCCCTCGGACTTTCATCGGACCTCTGACCTCTTGTTTTTGACCTGGACTCCCTTTGGAATAACGATTTAGGAAAGCCCCCTCAAGCCTTTACGTCGGCTCGCCGGCAGCACGAACCAATACACCTCCGAGGTTAGTGATCTCGTCCTTTTCAAAACAAGCTGGACCGTGGATTAATCCGGATCACTAACCTGTCGTCTCTGCCTCCAGGAGTTCCGGTTCCAGTCACTGACGGCTGCTCTGTTGAGCAGCCGTCAGTGACTTTATTCACACAAAGCCGAGTTCTTTGTGTGAATAAAGTCCGTGTTCGAACGCCACTAATGTTTTCGGCTGTCTTCTGGGTCCTCCGTTTTCAGATCATAACAGTATACGATAATATCACACATAAGCTTGCATGCTGGGTCTACAGTATTGTATATCTGGGCGCACAATCATAGTTTAGCAGTGAACAGATGAACATGTTTCAGTAAACAGGTGCGGGTTTATCGTCAGGATGTCCCAGTTACCCTGAATGTCACAGTTTGAGTCGCAACCGCTCTCATCCCCTCTCATCAGTGTCTACAGCAGTGGATTGGACACTTTGATCAGCTTTAGGTTACTCACTTGGGAGATTTTAAGAAAACGTTGTGCTTCGGCTGTAATGTTCTGTTTTTTGGTTTTGGTTTAGTGTTTGATTGTGTCGCTTCGTTTATGCTTTTGGGTTTATATCCTTTGTAGATTCTGTCTTTTTTTAGGGTTTTGTTTAGTCTGTGTATTGTTTTAAGTAGTCCGGTCTTTGTTTGTTCTTTCTCAGTCTTAGGTTTATCCGTCTGTCAGTCTCGTTATTGTTTCCACCCGCGTGTGGTTAATTAGTCCCCTCCGCGCACCTGTTTCTCTGCTTATTTAAGTCTCACTCCCTCCTCAGTTGTCTGTCGGTACGTCGTGCTCTCATGCTTATGCATCCGTTCCTCCATGTTAGCAGTCTCTGTTTTCGGTAAGAGCTCCCAGCACCTTGTTTCTGTTTTTGGATAACCTGTTCTGTTTGTTTTTGCCCAGTCAGTTTTGCCTGTGTCTGGATGTCTGCCTTACCCTTGTTTTTTGGATCCTGTTTTTGGTCATCGGCCCTTCAATAAACCCAGTGAGAGAAATCTCAGCGTTTTTGGCTAAAGATCGGGTTCCTTCTCACACCAATCATCACAGTACGTACCGACCATGCCGAACCCGCTGCCAAACTGTTTTTCTTTCTCTGGAAGAGCAGCGCTCTGCGAAGCTGGTACTTTGCCCGGCTCACAAGCTTACGACGCTCACTCACCGGACCTCTTCCTGGAGGCGGATGGAGGATCATTGCGTGGATCGTCTTTTGAGGGAACCAGGTTAGCGGTTTGTCCCCCCGGTGACGGTCCCAGACGTCATCTCCGCAGCAGCGGTACTCCTTCGCAGTTGTGCCTTCCGGACCCGGATTTTTTTCTGGAGGTCGATGCAGAGGTGGTGCGGGATCTTCGCCCGGACCTTTTTCCCGATCAGACTCCGTCCCCCTCACCACAAGAACAGCCGCAGGGATCGCCTCGGGCTCTTGCGGTTCCGACTTGCCGGGTTGAATTGGCCTCACCGCTTAGTCGGCCGTCCCGCCGTCGGAGGAAGAGACGATCATTTGTCTGCCACTCATCCACCATTAGCGCGCAGCGGGCCGAGGAGCCAGCTCGGCCATTGTCTGCTGTCGGACCTCAACCTCAGCCCACTTCCGGTTTGGCGGACCACACTTTTCGCCTCCCGCAGTGCAGTTGCGCCCAGCTCCCCCTGGTGGTGTCAGTTACTCGGAGTATTCGGCCCTGGAGGACAAGATAAGGACATTTGCACCCCTCATTAAACGTCTCAGGGAGGCTCTACTCATCCAATACTCAGAGGAGCTGGAGGAGAAATTAAAGGAGGTACAGGGACATTATAGGTCAGCCCTCCAGGCTTTCTATAGCCGACCCAAACCGGTCCCCGAGGGTCTGGCTGATGCCTCGGTTCCCGAACATGTCTCCGAGGGTCTGGCTGATGCCTCGGTTCCCGAACCTGTCTCCAAGGGTCTGGCTGATGCCTCGGTTCCCGAACCTGTCTCCGAGGGTCTGGCTGATGCCTCGGTTCCCGAACCTGTCCCCGAGGGTCTGGCTGATGCCTCGGCTCCTGAGTCTGTCTCCGAGGGTCCGGCCGACGCCTCGGCTCCTGAGTCTGTCCCCGAGGGTCTGGACGACGCCTCGGCTCCTGAGTCTGTCCCCGAGGGTCTGGACGACGCCTCGGCTCCTGAGTCTGTCCCCGAGGGTCTGGACGACGCCTCGGCTCCTGAGTCTGTCCCCGAGGGTCTGGCCGACGCCTCGGCTCCTGTCAAGTCACCAGAGGGGGTCCAGGAGGATCTGCCTCTGCCCAAGTCCTGTGAGAGGGGTCAGGAGGACCTGCCCCCGCAGACCTGTGACGTGGGAACCCAGAGGGGTCCGTCGCAGACCTGCGACGTTGGAACCCAGAGGGGTCCGTCGCGGACCTGCGACGTGGGAACCCAGAGGGGTCCGTCGCGGACTTGCGACGTGGGAACCCAGGGGGATCCTTCGCTCTTCGGGCACCCAGGACCTCAGAAGGGGATTCAACAACCGGGACCCCCTGGAGATTTTGAGCCTCTCAGAGTTGTGTGTAAGCCAAGACCTCTTATTACCCTCATGGACAGCCAACTTTGGGAGAGACTTTATTGGATTTCGCTTTCCGAGACCCTCCAGAAGCTGGTCTTAAGACTTCTGGTTTCCAAGGGTCTGACTTTAGCTCCTGAAACCTGTAGCCCGGGGCCTCCTGAAGCCTGTAGCCCGGGGCCTCCTGAAGCCTGTAGCCCGGGCCCTCCTGAAGCCTGTAGCCCGGGGCCTCCTGAAGCCTGTAGCCCTGTGGCCTCTGTAGCCTGTAGTCCTGTGGCCTCTGTAGCCTGTAGTCCTGTGGCCTCTGTAGCCTGTAGTCCTGTGGCCTCTGTAGCCTGTAGTCCTGTGGCCTCTGTAGCCTGTGGTCCTGTGGCCTCTGTAGCCTGTAGTCCTGTGGCCTTAGCAGCCTGTAGTCAGGCTCCCACCTTAGCAGCCGGTAGCCAGGCTCCCACCTTAGCAGCCTGTAGCCAGGCTCCCACCTTAGCAGCCTGTAGCCAGGCTCCCACCTTAGCCGCCTGTAGCCAGGCTCCCACCTTAGCAGCCTGTAGCCAGGCTCCCACCTTAGCAGCCTGTAGCCAGGCTCCCACCTTAGCAGCCTGTAGCCAGGCTCCCCCTTCAGTCGCCTGTAGCCAGGCTCCCCCTTCAGTCGCCTGTAGCCAGGTTCCCCCTTCAGCTGCCTGTAGCCAGGTTCCCCCTTCAGCTGCCTGTAGCCAGGTTCCCCCTTCAGCCGCCTGTAGCCAGGTGTCCCCTTCAGTCGCCTATAGCCAGGCTCCCTCTTCAGTCGCCTGTAGCCAGGCTCCTTCTTTAGTCGCCTGTAGCAAGGCTCCCTTTTCAATCGCTCGTAGTCAGGCTCCTTCTTTAGTCACCTGTAGCCAGGCCCCTTTTGTTGCCTGTAGCCAGTCTCCTTTTGTCGCCTGTAGCCAGGCTCCCTCTTTAGCCGCCTGTAACCAGGTGCCGCCGCCTGTAGCCACTAACCAGGCGCCGCCGCCTGTAGCCGTTAACAAGGCGCCGCCGCCTGTAGCCGTTAACAAGGCGCCGCCGCCTGTAGCCGTTAACAAGGCGTCGCCGCCTGTAGCCGTTAACCAGGCGCCGCCGCCTGTAGCCACTAACCAGGCGCCGCCACCTGTAGCCATTAACCAGGCGCCGCCTCCTTTAGCCTGTAGTCCGGCGCCTCCTTTAGTCTGTAGTCCGGCGCCTCCTATAGCCTGTAGTCCGGCGCCTCCTTTAGCCTGTAGTCCGGTGCCTCCTTTAGCCTGTAGTCCGGCGTCCTCCTCAGCCTGTAGTCCGGCGCCTTCTGTACCCTGTAGTCCGGCGCCAGGTTCTGTTTTCTCCCTCTTCAGGCCCCGCCAATGGTCTCTGAGGGTCCTGCCGCGCCGCCGGCCTCCGAGATTCCTGTCACGCCGACGACCTCCGAGGTTTCTGGTCCGCCGACGGCCGTCTGCCGCCTTGATCTGCCGACGGCCTCCTGGCCGTCCGCCGGAGAACCTGCCACGCCGGGGCCATCCGCCGGAGAACCTACCACGGCGGGGACGTCCGCCGGAGAACCTGCCACGCCGGGGCCGTCGCCCGGGACGCCCGCCAGAGAACCTGCCTCGCCGGGGCCGTCGCCCGGGACGACCGCCGGAGAACCTGCCACGCCGGGGCCGTCGCCCGGGCGCCCGCCGGAGAGCCTGCCACGCCGGGGCCGTCGCCCGGGACGCCCACCGGACTCTTGTTGTTTGACTGGCGCCCAGTCTGGGTTGCTCTTGATTAGTTTTGTTGTGTTTTGGACTATGGCCCGCCATCCAGGACCTCCCTCCTCCCGCCCGGTCTGGGTTGTTATTATTTTACTTGGACTCTTGGTTCGTGTTTGAAGGACGTCTAGAATCCGTCCTTGAGGGGGGGGCTCTGTAATGTTCTGTTTTTTGGTTTTGGTTTAGTGTTTGATTGTGTCGCTTCGTTTATGCTTTTGGGTTTATATCCTTTGTAGATTCTGTCTTGTTTTAGGGTTTTGTTTAGTCTGTGTATTGTTTTAAGTAGTCCGGTCTTTGTTTGTTCTTTCTCGGTCTTAGGTTTATCCGTCTGTCAGTCTCGTTATTGTTTCCACCCGCGTGTGGTTAATTAGTCCCCTCCGCGCACCTGTTTCTCTGCTTATTTAAGTCTCACTCCCTCCTCAGTTGTCTGTCGGTACGTCGTAATCTCATGCTTATGCATCCGTTCCTCCATGTTAGCAGTCTCTGTTTTCGGTAAGAGCTCCCAGCACCTTGTTTCTGTTTTTGGATAACCTGTTCTGTTTGTTTTTGCCCAGTCAGTTTTGCCTGTGTCTGGATGTCTGCCTTACCCTTGTTTTTTGGATCCTGTTTTTGGTCATCGGCCCTTCAATAAACCCAGTGAAAGAAATCTCAGCGTTTTTGGCTAAAGATCGGGTTCCTTCTCACACCAATCATCACATCGGCTGGTGTGGAGAAAAACTTAACAGATCCCCGGTGCTTGATGCAAAGGTGGGCGGGGTAGAGAAGTGCGTATTCCACCTCCATCTCTCGCAGCGTCCGCTTCAAGTCACGGAACTCATCTCTTTTACGCTGCAGATCTGCGCTGTAGTCTGGTAGAACCATATCCTTTTGTTCTCATATGTCATCTCTCCCTTACTTCTGGCCAGTCGAAGGACTTTCTCTTTATCTCTAAAGTTCTGGAACTTGGCGATGAGAAGCCGTGGTCTGTCCGATTGCTTCTCAATGCGGTGCGCTCTTTCCAGGATGACAGGGGAGGTGAAGTTGTCGCTACCCAGAATTTGCGGTATAAACTTTTCCAAAATCCTGCGGCCTTCTAACCTGACCCTAGCCAAATGTATTTCGCTCCGCCTAGCTCCACTCACATCCATCTGGGACTGATCCATAGGAATGGCCTTTTTTGAAGGCTGGGCCTTATCAAAAATCCTTGCATATGATTGGATAAGCCACTTGTCTGTCATCTTTATCGACGTGCTATTTCAACCACTCACACCGAAGCCAACCCATGACGCTGTGAGAGCGACGCAGGAAGAAACAAAACTTTTTTTTTTTTTAAATGTGTTTGCGGCTCTAGTGGCACGCGTTTTATTGACAGTGAGCTGACAGGAAGAGGGGGGAAGACAGGCGGCAAATCGCCACGGGTCGGAGTCTATCTAAGTTAAATCATGCCATTATTAGATGTTGGACTGGGCTATTTTTTTCCCTTGCCATCAAGATCTCTGCCAACTGGCACCAGAAAATGCTATTATTGGGCTTTCTTCGTCTGGAAACAGATGCAAACAACACCTTACAGACGCAGCCATGATGAACTGGTTGAACCCGCACAGCTGACAATACAGCGATCTGATTGGCTGAGCAGCAAAACTCAAATCACGTGACCTCTTGGACCAGAGCGCTACAGTTTAAATTTTTTTTATCAGCTAAACTTATTAATGTGCAAGTGAAAACGTGGGAACATTGGTGTTTTGAGATCACTGCTATGTGTAGCAACTTATCCAAGTGAAAGAAAGTTGCCCCCTGACAGTCCATACGAAAAGTCACCCTACAGATTCTGGCCCACGGCCTATTTGGATTGTTTGTCTTTGAGTTATTGTCACTGATTCATAGTGGGCAATCTATTCCACCAATAGAGTAAATAAGTATACTTAAGGAAGGGCTTCTTGAGTTACTGAACATTTCTCAGGGCAGAGGTTTATATTGGGGTGTCTAACGTAATAATAATTATTATTATGAGGGGTCAGCATATGTTTTTCCAGATAGTGTACAAGTGAAGGGATAGAAGAAAAAGGCGCTTAGAATGAAGTATTTTGTAGTATTTTGAAAATACAAAAATACAGTATTTTATTTTGATACATTTTTTGGCTGCTGTATTTTGTAGTTTATTTTGATACATTTTTAAGGTGGGTATTTTGTATTTTATTTGGAAATACATTTTGATGTATTTGTGCCCATCCCTGGTTCCACAGGAGAGGACCCTGATAACTAAAGGATCTGCCTCCCATTCTACTTTTAGAGACTCTGTGAAACACCAGTAGACCTGCAGTCTGAGAGCGAAGTGCTCTGTTAGGAACATACGGGGTAATCAGAACTCTGATATATGATGGAGCTTGATTATTAAGGGCTTTATACGTGAGAAGAAGAATTTTAAATTCTATTCTTGATTTAACAGGAAGCCAATGAAGGGAAGCTAAAATTGGAGAAATATGATCCCTCTTGTTGATTTTCATCAGAACTCTTGCTGCAGCATTTTGGATCAGCTGTAGACTTTGAACTGCATTTTGTGGACTTCCTGATAGTAAAGAATTACAATAGTCCAGCCTTGAAGTAACAAGTGCATGGACTAGTTTATCAGCATCACCCCTGGATAGAATATTTCTAATTTTGGCAATATTCCGGAGGTGAAAAAAGGAAACCCTGGAAACCTGTTTAACATGGAATTTAAATGACATGTCTTGGTCAAAAATAACCAAGATTTTTTACTTTATTACCAGAGGCCAAGTTAATGCTATCCAGATTAAGTGATTAAGAAGTTTCTTTTTGAGGACTCTGGTCCAAAGATTAATAAATAAATGGAGGAAATTTAAAGTCATCCAGCTTTTGTTGTCATCAAGACATGCCTATAATCGAAGTAACTGATTGGATTCATCAGGATTTATGGATGAATAGAGCTGAGTGTCATCAGCATAACAGTGGAAATTAATCCCATCGGAAGCATATACATAGTAAAGAGAATTGGTCCAAGGACTGATCCCTGTGGTACTCCTCAAGTGACCCTAGAGTTTGAAGAAGATTTATTATTAACATGAACAAACTGGAATCTGTCCGACAGGTGCGATTTAAACCAGCCTAATGCTTTCCCCTTTTACCCTACAGTATGTTCAAGTCTTTCTAGGAGAATATTGTGATCAAATGTATCAAATGCAGCGCTGAGATCTAACAGGACAAGTACAGACACAAGTCCATTATCTGAGGCCATGAGAATATCATTAGTGACCTTCACCAGAGCTGTTTCAGTGCTATGATGAGCTCTGAATCCTGACTGAAACTCTTCAAATAGGTCATTACTTTGTAAATGTTCACATAGTTGATTAGCAATTACTTTCTCAAGAATTTTAGATAGGAAAAGAAGATTAGATATAGCTTTGTAATTTATTAAGTCATCTTGATCAAGAGGTTTCTTAAGTAAAGTTTTAATAACAGCTACGTTAAAAGCCTGTGGTACATATTCATTTACTAAGGATAGATTAATCATGTCTAAAATAAGGCCACTGATCAAAGGGAATACCTCCTTAAACAACTTGGTTGGGATTGGGTATAACATACAAGTAGAAGGTTTAGAAGCTAAATTTGAGATAGCTCAGAAAGCTCTACTGCTTCTAAACAGTTCAAACACCGAGCAGGTTCTAAAGATTCCTCCAACGCTGTCTCACTTACTGAGGACGAGGTAATCATGTTTTGGAGGATGCCAATTATTTTTAATGGAATCAATTTTATTTATGAAGAATCCCATATACTCATTACTGCTGAGAACTAAGGGAATGGATGCATCAACGGAGCTATGACTCTGGATAAGTTTAGCAACTGTACTGAAGAGAAATCTAGGATTATTTTTATTCTCCTCAATAAATGATGAAAAATATGCTGCTCTTACTCTGCAAAGGGTCTTTTATACAGCAGTAGACTGTTTTTCCAGATTAGGTAGGATTCCTCATGGTGTGTAGAGCGCCATTTTCTCTCCAATTTCCAAACATTGTTCTTCAAAGAACGCAGCTCTAAATTAAACCAGGGAGCCAGCTTCCTGTAAATAATCACCTTCTTTTTCAAGGGAGCTACATTGTCTAATGCAAAATGCAATGAGGAATTGACACCATTAACAAAAACGTGTATTTGTGAATGGGAATAAACAACATTGCTGCCATCTGCAGGGCATTTCTGCGATACTGAGGATATTAAAAAGGGGACAGACTCTTTAAAGTTTGATCCAGCATTATCCGATAAAGATCTACTATAATTAAACCTTCTTTTGGGGTTGGAGAAAAAATCATGAATCAAAAATTTAAACATTGAACACTGACTACATGTTTCTCAGAGACTAGACTTTAATATACATCTGTCAGTCTATAAATCCCTGAATGGCTTAGCACCAAAAAACATCACAGACTTGTTATCTGTGTATCAACCCTTCAGACCACTAAGGTCTTCTGGCTGAAATCTACTCTGCATACCCAAAACCAGAACCAAACACGGAGAAGCTGCCTTTAGTTATTATGCTCCACTTATCTGGAACAAATTCCCAGAAGACTGTAAAAGTGCTGAAACCCTGAGTTTAAATCAAGGTTAAAAACTTATTTGTTTAGGCAAGGCAAGGCAAGGCAAGGCAAATTTATTTATATAGCACAATTCAGTACAAGACAATACAAAGTGCTTTACATGATTAAGATATAGCAAAATAATAAAATGTAGATAGAAAATAGAATAAAAGCAAGTGGGGATAGAATGTAGTAACAAAAAAGAACATTAAAAACAGTAAAACTGTTTAACTAGAACAGTCAAAGGCAATTTTAAACAAGTGTGTTTTTAATCTTGATTTAAAGGAACTCAGGCTTTCAGCACTTTTACAGTTTTCTGGAAGTTTGTTCCAGATCAGTGGAGCATAGGAACTAAATGCTGCTTCTCCGTGTTTAGTTCTGGTTGTAGGTATGCAGAGAAGGCTGGAGCCAGAGGACCTGAGTGGTCTGGATGGTTGATACACTGATAACAAGTCTGTGATGTATTTAGGTGCTAAACCATTTAGGGATTTATAGACTAACAGAAGTATTTTAAAGTCTATTCTCTGAGATACAGGGAGCCAGTTTAAGGACTTTAGAACTGGGGTGATGTGCTCTACTTTCTTAGTCTTAGTGAGGACGCGGGCAGCAGCGTTCTGGATCAGCTGCAGCTGTCTGATCCACTTTTTAGGCAGACCTGTGAAAACACCGTTGCAGTAATCAATTCTACTAAATATAAACGCATGGATTAGTTTTTCCAGATCCTTCTGAGACATTAGTCCTTTAATCCTGGAAATGTTCCTCAGGTGATAGAAAGCCGACCTTGTAACTGTCTTTAGATGCTTTTGGAGGTTCAGGTCTGAGTCCATCACTACTCCCAGATTTCGGGCCTGATTGGTGGTTCCTAGCTGAAGCAGCTAAAGCTGTGTGCTAACTTTTGATCTCTCCTCTATTGGTCCAAATTTTATTACTTCAGTTTTGTTTTTATTCAGTTGAAGAAAATTTTGGCACATCCACGTATTGATTTCTTCAAGGCATTTACTCAGTGCTTGAATGGGTTCATAGTCACCTGGTGACATGGTGATGTAGAGCTGTGTGTCGTCTGCATAGTTATGGTAGCTGATGTTGTTGTTTTTTATTATCTGAGCTAGAGGGAGCATGTAGATATTGAAAAGGAGGGGACCCAGGATTGACCCTTGGGGAACCCCACATGTGATTTTTGTCATCTCTGACGTAAAGTTACCTACTGATACAAAAAAGTCCCTGTCCTTTAAGTAGGATTTAAACCAGTGGAGAGCTGTACCAGAGAGGCCGACCCAGTTTTCCAGACGGTCTAACAGAATGGAGTGATCGACAGTATCAAATGCTGCACTGAGATCCAATAGTACCAGCACGGTGGTTCTTCCACAGTCTGTATTTATATGGATGTCATTAAACACCTTGATAAGGGCGGTCTCTGTACTGTGGTGAGCACGGAAGCCAGACTGGAAAATGTCAAAGCGGCTGGTCGTTGTTAAGAAGGTGTTTAATTGTTGAAACACAGCTTTTTCAATAATCTTACTGATAAAGGGGAGGTTTGAGATGGGCCTGTAGTTCTGGAGTAGTAGTTTGTCTAAATTGTTCTTTTTCAGCAGTGGTTTGATAATTGCTGTTTTTAGGGACTGGGGGAAAACACCTGACAGAAGGGACGTGTTTATTATCTGTGTCAAATCAGACGCTATGACAGGTAAAACTTTTTTAAAGAAAGCTGTGGGTAGAACATCAAGGCAGCTTGAGGAGGAACTTAACTGCTGAATGATCTGCTCTAAGCTTTTGGAGTTTATTTGGCTGAATTGGGACATTTGGTCAAAATCAATTCTGGTAGGAGACAACTATGGTACTGAACTTAGTATGGATGTACAAACTGATCCTCTAATCTTTTGGATTTTTTCAGTAAAGAAGTTAGCAAATTCATTGCAGGCCCTGGTGGAGTGGAGTTCGGAAGCCACTGACACAGGAGGATTTGTTAATCTGTCGACTGTGGAAAATAAGACACGAGCATTATTAATGTTTTTCTTGATGATCTCTGAGAAGAAAGATTCTCTTGCGTTTTTCAGTTGTAAGTTATATCTGTAAAGTCTCTATAGATTTCATAGTGAACCTGGAGTCTCGTCTTTCTCCACCTGCGTTCAGCTTTTCGACATTCCCTTTTTTCACCTCTAACTGCTGGAGCATTTCTCCAAGGAGATTTTTTCTTCCCGGAAAAAACCTTCACTTTGACTGGAGCAATGCAGTTAATGATGTCTGAGACTTTAGACTGAAAGTTATCTACTAGCTTATCTACTGAGTTGCAGCCCAAGGTTGAGGTAGCAGAGTAAGCTTGAATAAAAGTTTCTGTGGCATTATCCTTAAAGGTGCGTTTTCTTACGATGTCCCTTTGGCTAAATGAGTCACTGGTAATGATACATTCAAACGTAACAGAGAAGTGATCGAATAAGGCAACATCAGTTACATTGACCTGTGAAATGTTTAGACCTTTAGTGATGATCAAGTCTAAAATATGTCCCTGCTTGTGTGTTGGCTGTTTAACATGCTGAGTTAAACCAAAGTTTCTAAGTGTGTCACACAGTTCGTTTGCACTTCTGTCTTCAGGGTTGTCAACATGAAAGTTGACGTCTCCCACAATAATTAAACAGTCATAATCAACACATATCACAGACAAGAGGTCACTAAAATCACTAAAAAGTGAAGTTTGATGTGGACTTAGGAGGCCTGTAAACATTCAGAAACATAGTTCGTACCGGGCTCTTTACCTGGAGAGCCAAATGTTCAAAAGAGTCAAATGTTCCCAAAAACACCTTTTTACACTTTAGTGAATCATTAAACAATGTTGCTACTCCTCCACCTTTCCTTTGCTGTCTGCTCTCACAAAGGAAATTGTAGTTTGGAGGTGTCGTCTCTAATAGAATAGCTGCTTAGTTAGATTCATGTAACCATGTTTCTGTTAAAAACATTACATCAAGATTATTGTCAATAATAAAGTCATTAATTAAAAGGGATTTTCCTGACAGAGATCTAATGTTTAATAAACCTAGTTTATATGACTTAGTGGTTGATGATGTCTCTGTGGCAGGTTGCATCTGACAGTTTATGACTTTTAAGTATTTGTTCCTGTTTATCCTTTTGTTTTTCTTTTTTCTGCCACGTATCATCACAGATATTCCATAATCCCCGGCAAAAGACCCAAGCTGATTCTGGGAACTGTCATGTCTGATAAACGTGCAGCGAAGGCCCGCTGTGCATCACAGCGAAGTAATCTGAAGGTCTTGAGGACAGGCATGTTCCGTGATTCGTAGAGGAGGATCTGGGGCTTTGCAGCCTTTGGAAGATGCTGGTTTAGTCACAGAGCTGTGGGTATGTGGAGAGGATGTCATCTGTTGGCCGATCTTAAATACTTTGTTCATGTTGGGAGAAAATTCCAGAAAAGGAACCTCTGGGCTTTGTGGAGAAGAAGGGGAGGCGGGTGAAGTCTGGACTGGTGTTCGTGGAGGTTCTTGGTCCTCTCTTTGTCCTGCTGAGATCTGGGATGGATCCTCCTGTAGCTCTGACGAAGCCTCTTTCTGTGTCATCTTTCTGGCCATCTTTATCTTGGCTTGTTCGGGCTGCACTGGGCTTATCATTTGTATTGGCACTGGATGAACTTTGTTGTGGAACAAAGCTGATAGGGTATGGTTCACAGAATAGAAGATGTTGGAAATCAGCCGTTTTGCACCTGACCTATTTAGAGAGAAACCATCTCTGTTGAACAGATGTCTTCTTTCCCAGAAGATGTTAAAGTTGTCTATGAAGGTTACAGTTGTTTGTTTGCATGTTTTTTTCAGCCATTTGTTTAGCATCAGAATTCTGGAAAAAATCTCGTCTCCACAGTTAACGGGCGCGTGAGGCCCGCTAAGAAAAACCTTGACATTAAGGCCATGAACAAAGTTCAACAAACGAATGTAATCCTCTTTCAATACTTCTGATTTTCTTATCCGGGTGACGTCGCCCAGGGCTTCAGCTTGTATTATGAGTTTTTCCAAGGTCGGGCGTTCTTTCAAGATCCTCAGAAGGTTGTCTGATATTTCAGACACCAGGCCAAAGTTCAAAGGGTTATAAATCAACACCTCTGTGTTTTTCTTGTTACAGAAATGTTTAATCCCCCTTACAGATCCATTGCATAATATCAGGGTCCTTGGCCCTGTGGCATGTCTTTTCTGTGATGTCTTAGAACGAAAATCGTTGACATACCTCTGATTGTTGTCGTGATCCTCCTGGGTCACATTTTGGAGCGGAGTGAATCTGTTTCGTAATGGAATTCCAGCATTTCCAGCAGGTGTACTCCTATCATTTGTTTTGAGAACAGCCCGTTGTTGTTTCATTTGTCTTGGGACATTTCTCTGTAGTCTCGGCCAGTTTTCTTTGTCTGGGTGCGGGGTTCGTTGATCCTTTGGTCTTGCACCCAGAGTGATCCAGGGATTCTCATTTTCCTCCGGGGACTGTTTGTTCGCTGAGTCGCTGGGCTGGTGGTCACCATTCAGGATCACAGGCAGGGTTGTTTCATTTCCATGCGTGCCGTTTACAACATAATTCACTTCGAGTCGACAGATTTTCAGTTCCATAACAGCTATCTTCTGTAAAAGCTTGTCAAAGTCCATTGTGGTGAAGGTAGGCATCCTTTGAATCGGGTGGTTCTCCTTCATATCCGCTTCATGTTGAAGTCTTTCCATAAGAGCATTTTTCCTGAGAACTGCCTCCTCTGGGCTGTTGTAAAGAGGCATCTTGTGTGGATTAGCTGAAAACTAAAATAGTCCACATGGGAAAAAAATCAAAATCAAAAATAAATCACAGAAAATAAATAAAATAAAATAACTAAATCCAACTTTCTGTAGTTTTGGTTAAGAGATAAAAAGGAGATAAAAAGGGAGGAAAATGCAAGCAAGCAGGGAGCAGAGAAAAGAGCGTCCGAGTAGGCAGGACAAGCAGCAGCAGCTCAATGCTATACTTAGAGTTGCTATACTATCCAGTCTAATACTGAGCTGGTGAAGTGTTGATCAGTTGCTATGGTATGATGCACTTGATGGCTAATGTTCCTGATGAGAAGTGTTCAATTGAATCCATAGGCTCGTCTTGATGCATTATCCACAGTTTATTTTGCTCCAACAGGATGAATAGTGCACAACAACAAGTAGACTAGAATTCCAAAGGCAACACGACGACAGCGTTTACAAGACTCCACCACCGAGGTAAAAAACCTGTATTTCCTTCCAGTTCTAACACCTACTGTCTACCTATTGCTGTTGCACTCACATAAATGACCCGGCAGCAACCCCTAGTGTACAATTAATAAACATGACTTACCTTTTGTCTCCTACAGTTGCCTCAGAAAGCTCTACTGCTTCTAAACAGTTCAAACACCGATCAGGTTCTAAAGATTCCTCCAATGCTGCCTCAATTACTGAGGACGAGGTAATCATGTTTGGGAAGAGCTAAGGGAATGGATGGATCAACGGAGCTGTTACTCTGGGTAAGATTGTGAACTATAATGAAGAGAAATCTAGGATTATTTTTATTCTCCTCAGTTAATGATGAAAAATATGCTGCTCTAACTCTAAGGGTCTTTTTATACAACAGTAGACTGTTTTTCCAGATTATATAGGATTTATCTTGATGTGTCCTAACATTGTGCTTAAAAGAACGCAGCTCTAAATTAAACCATGGAGCCAGCTTCCTGTGAATAATCACCTTCTTTTTCAAGGGAGCTACATTGTCTAATGCAGAACGCAATGAGGAAGTCACACCGTTAACAAAAGCGTCTATTTGTCAATGGGAAGAAACAACATTGCTGCCATCTGCAGGACATTTCTGCCTGCAAGGGGACAGACTCTTTAAAGTTTGATACAGCATTATCCGATAAAGATCCACCATAATGGAACCCTCTTTTGGGGGTCGAGAACTCAGTTAAGTTAAACTCAAAGGTTATTAAAAATGGTCAGATAGGACAGAGTTGTGAGGAAATACTGTTAATTCTTCACAATCAATGCCATTTGTCAGCACAAGGTCTAAAGTATGAAGCCAAGAGTGTGACGGTTTATGCACATTTTGAGCATAAACCAATTGAATCTAGGATAGTTTTAAAGGCTACACTAAGGTTATCACATTCTGTGTCAACATGAATGATAAAATCCCCCACTATAATAACCTTAAATCAGATAAGAAGTCTGACAACTGATGCAAAAACTGAGAGTAAGGGCCTGGTGGACGATACAAAACAACAAAAAAGAGGTTTTTATTGCTTTACAGTTTAATTTAATTTAAATAATTGGAGGGAGTTGATTCATTTATACTAATGTAGTCCTCTTGCAGCCAGGTTTCTGTGAGACAAAATCAATCAATCTGATTATCAGAAATCCATTGATTAACTAACAAAGTCTTTGGAGGGAGAGACCTTGTATTTAATAGACCACATTTAATTGTTTTATTTTTTGGTTCAAAGTGAGCCGTATTGATTATTATTAGATTTTTATGATTTGTTCCTTTTAGATCCGTTTTTGATCTGTTCAGTTTTGGCCATGGGAAAGACACTGTCTCAATAGGGTAATGGGTGGGTAACAGTACAGAAGCTGCAGAGAGGTGTGTTAAACTACGGCTCTGCTTCCTGGTCTGGACCCTGGGTTGTCAGCCTTCAGGAGAACTAATAAATCCGGCCAGATTCCTAGAAAGAAGAGCTGCATCATCCAAAGTGGGATGGATGCCGTCTCTCCGGATCAGACCAGGTTTTCCCCAGAAAGTTTGCCAGTTATCAATGTAGCCCACGTCGTTTTCAGGACACCACCTAGACAACCAGCGGTTGAATGATGACATGCGGCTAAACATGTCATCACTGGTCAGATCAGGCAGGGGACCAGAGAAAATTAAAACCGGGTGTCATTACCGCCAGCATGAATAACAATCTTACTGTATTTACGCTTATCCTTAGCCAGCAGTTTCAGGTAAGATTTGATGTCACCCGTTCTGGCCCCTGGCAGGAATTTGACTTTGGTCCCTGGTGTTTCTAGTGCCACGTTTCTGACTATGGAGCTCCCAATCACCAGAGTCGGATTCTCAGCGGGTGTGTCGCTGAGTGGGGAAAATTTGTTAGAAACGCAGATGGGTTGGTGGTGACCTTGGGGCTGGAATCTAGAGCTATGTTTCCTACGAACCGTCACACAGCCGGCCTGGTTACCCGGCTGCTCGGGTGCTCCTGCTGGAGGACTGCTACGTGAAGTTAATCTATGTGGCTCTGCGCTAGCTAAGGAACGGCTATCAGCTGGTTTTTCAACAGTACGGAGCCGGGTCTCCAATTCTGACACCCTCGCCTCCAAAGCTACAAAAACACTACATTTATTGCATGTACCATTATCACTAAATGAGGCAGAGGAATATCTGACACAGAGAGCAGGAGATAGGGGGGAGCCTTAGACAGAGACGGAGAAGCTGATGGACGGATAGGGGAGAAAGCCATTGTGAGGCTAAAGCTAGGCTAGCGACATCTTACCACGCTGAGAAAAGCAAACAGTGTGAAACACAAAGGGTTCCCAAACGTGAAGTGCAGGAACAGAGAATGTTTTAAAAGTGCTTATATGTTAGAAACAGATAGATGTTACAGCAAAGAGATTAAAGATAAAAACAAGAGAGTCTGGAACTACAGACCGCAATTCACACCGTGACAACAGGAAGTGACACAATATGCCTTACCGCAAACATGAAGTGACGATCTATCCCATCATTAGATGATTAGATTAGGATAAGATGTGCGTGAGAGAGAGTGAATAAAAGAGCAATAAATAATGAACAATAATACATAATACCTGTCATGTTCGCCTTTATGTGTTTGGCCCACATGCAGAAAACACTCGGGGAAAACAGTTCAGTAAGTAAGTAAGTTTGTATGCTTACCACAAAGCGTGGAAACCGAACCAGGGAGGAAGCGGTTTGGACTCAGCCCTTGCCTGCGGGTGGAGTTGACAGGTGTCCGGGAGACCAGAGAGCGGAGGCAGAGGAGGGTCCGAGCAGCACCGGGGAATCCTGGGATCCAGAGCAGCGGGAGGAACCAGGTGAACGTCGGAGGAAGCCTTGGATCCAGGTAGAGGGGAACCGACTCGGAAGGAACCAGACGGACACTTGAGGCGTCCACCTCAAAGGGAATACACAGGAGCATGAGAGGAGACGTCGGAGCACAAGAGGTAACCTGGGAGACACAGAGGAGGGTTTTAGTTAGCTTTCTAGGCTTTGTAAGGTAAGAGGCCGTGGCCGATTACGCATACCACAACGGTAACACTCTGGCATCCTCCCTCAGTTCGAGCACAGTTCTTATAGTGCGGCCCGGTGCTGCTGAACTGTCTGCAGGTGTGCGCACTCCGCCCACCAGTCAACCACGAACACCTGTGGAGAGAGCAGAGGCAGCAGAACCGGCAGCAAGCTGCACGGCCCTGCTGGCTGAGTCCTGACAATACCATGTATCAAAAAAGTATTTCGGCATGAAAACAGGTATTTATTTACACATTCTGTAAACATTGCGGAGTGAATCGTCCATGCATACTAAGTCTGAGCAAAGCCTCCTACCAACATGTGATGGGCTGCCGCTTGTTTTGGGCTTGTTTCTTTACCGCTGGTTGCTTGTTTGTCTCACATAATCTGGCAACACTGGTGCTGACTGCGGCCAGCCAAGCTCCAGAAGCAATTGCTGGAAGCGGTTGTCAGGACTCAGTCAGCAGAGCCATCCTGCTTGCTGGCTCTGCCTCTGCTTTCTCCACAGGTGTTTCTGGTTGACTGGCGGGTGGGGCGCGCACACCAGGGATTGGTTCAGCAGCATCCCGCCACGCTTTAAGAACGGCGTGCGGACAGCAGATGAACGCCAGAGTGTTATCAGTCGATGTATGACTCCAGGCCATTATTCTCTCCTTGAGATATTCTCCTCCGCGCTTACTGTTACCCTTTGTGTCTCCCAGGTCTCCTCCTGCGTGTTCACGTCTCCTCAGAACGATCCCCTAGAGCACTACTCTCGAACCGAGTCATCCTCCCGAGTTCACCACCTACCTCGAACCTGTCTGGTTTCCTCTGCTGTCCCGGATCTCTGGATCAGCAGCGCTGCTCGGACCTTCCGCTGCCTACGCCCTCCGGTCACCGGATCACCTGTCACCAATGAACTGTTACCAACAAGCCGAGTCCTAACTGCCCTCCCCGGTCCGGTTGCCGCGTCCGGGTGGTAAGCTTACGTCTCTCAGGTCGTTTCCTCTGTGGTCCTTCACTTTCTGACCATCTTCCTTTCCCTTTCAGTTGTTTTGGATCCCGATCCGCCGTGCCCTCGTTTGCCTCGAGCGTCATCCCCTTCACCTCCAAAAATAAAATCTCTGAATCTGATCTCTGCATCCGAGTGTAATTCTGCATGTGGGCCAAACACTTAAAGCCAAACATGACAGCGGTGGTTTTTTGAATAGCCATGCGGCTCAAAAAGAATAGAGTCGTTGATTGGTTGGGTTATGATCACGTGGTATGTTAGCCAATCAGAGTTGTGTTGAAGCATACTGCTGAGCTTCTTCTTTGTTTTATTAAAGGCGGGAGGAAAAACAGTTCTCAGGTATATGAGTGTGTAACGTCAGCAAAATGGAAACTTTTTTCCCAATTTTCTTGAATTTATATATTTTATTTGATAGTTTTGTTATATTCAGTAACCTGTAATGATTGTAATATTTTACTAATATTATGATTATATTTACTATTATTGGCTGTATATGATGTTTTGAACTGAAATTTGAAAAAGATGTTGACAACTGAATGTAATTTAAAAAAAACATACTCAAACCATTTATTTTATTTCAAGTTATATTAATTTTCATTCATGTTAAGAAAATGAAACAAATATCCTACACCTGTATTGGACGTCTTTATGACATCCAAAAAATTGCATGTCTGACAGTCAAACATTAACCTTGTTTGCACGTCGTCTGGACATCCATAATTAGTAATCTACCGACCGACCCAATATAGACATGAGCTGAATGTCCGTCTAATGTTTAGTGGGCAGGAGGTCCAGGAAGACTGAACACGGTCCTCTCTGCATACAAGGGGAAGTGGTGGAGCGTGTGGACAGCAAAAAGTTCCTGGTCATTTACATCTACTCTGACCTCTCCTGGACTGTAAACACCTGCCACCTGATGAAGAAGGCCCAACAACGGCTCTCCTTCCTCAGGAATGTAAAACGATTGTATCTGTTGCTTTATGTCTGTTGGTTGTGCTGTTCTTTTTGCATCTCTCTTTCCAGGTGATGGAGCAGACGGAGGTCGTTTTATCATTCTCTCCCTTTTATCTCTTCTTTCTTTCACCTCTTCTCTTTCTTTTTTTTCTCTTCTTGTTCATCCTTTACTCTCCTACTTTCCCATTGTAGTGTCCATATAATTTGAAATTCTCCCTGCAGGAATCACAATAAAACTATTTACATGCATAAATCAAGCAGAGCACTATGGCGAAAGCTGATTGCTCCACTTGTGAAAGCAAAATCTGTCGAGCTCTATTTGGCATTAAGACATCAATTCTTATTGCCACATTGCTAGACAGGACACTGGGGGGGAAAAAAAGGAATGTAAAACGGACTGAACTTTCCACTAAGCTCTTGAAAAACCTTTACAGAACTACAATATAAATTGTTTTATATCTTAGCATAACAGTGTGGGATGGAAGCTGCACAGTGCAGGAGAAAGGATTTAGCACAGTGGTGGGGTTCAGCACACGGGATTGTAAGATAAGGTGCTTATCCATTTGTCATTATACATACAAGGTACATACAACAAAATTTCGCAGATCAGATGGAGGGTTAGCCTGAGCTGTTGCAACTGAGCGCACAGACACTAATGGCTGGCCTGACCAGCATGTCTTTTAGTGGTAGGGGAAACCGGAGCGCCCGGAGGAAACCTACGCAGACACATGCAAACTCGACACAGAAAGGCTCCTGCCGAGCCCAGGACTCGAACCCACAACCTTCTTGTGAGGCAAGAACACCAACCACTGTACCACTGTGCCACCCCATTGTGGGATGTCATCTACAAGATCTGTCCACAGTTTATGCTGTACGAGTCCAGAAAAGGGCCAGATATATTGCCACAGATCCCTCCCACCCGGGCAACGCCCTGTGTGTCC
Source organism: Fundulus diaphanus (assembly GCA_037039145.1). NCBI lineage: Eukaryota > Metazoa > Chordata > Actinopteri > Cyprinodontiformes > Fundulidae > Fundulus > Fundulus diaphanus. Next base: position 3,634,915 of record CM073125.1, read on the forward strand.
CACTTCCACCAGGGAAACATTTCAAGATCATCAAATCAAAACTATCAGCCCTTACAGCTTTGGGGAAAAGTATGTTTTTAAGTCTATCACCCTCTGCTGAAAATCAACAAACCATCAATCCATTTCATTATCTGTTACAAACACAATACTGGTTACACAGGTTTCTGATCTGATATAAACCATTACACTGTCTCTCACTTGCAAATGTGTTTTTGCACACTTTCATCTCTCAGAAACTCTCTGTTTAGACATCCATGCAAATTGCACAATTCTGCAACACAATTTATTGCACAGTATTGCAAGCAGTCATCTTTTTGACTTGAGAAGAAATCCATCAGCTGCTAAAGACTATATGCTGCTAAGGACTATATGTACGCTTGAGTGTTGAGTCCCTCAGGGAGTGTTGTTGTTGGCCAGTACAATCAGTTAAAACAGTTAAAAAAATGGAAAGATCATGTCTCGTTATGTCTGCATGTTATATGTATTTATGTTTCTGACAATTCTGAGCCAGTGTCGTTTTCATCACAATTTCAATATGGTAACACGTAATCACAATAAAGCTTCTTGATTCTTAATTTTATCAATTCTGAGTAATATTTTTGTTTTTCAATTGGACTGTTAATGTTTGTTCAAATCACATCAGCTTTATCAAAAGAAATGTTATCTTTATTAATAGATTGCATGGATTTATTATTTAAAAATTATTTTTATTTTGCATCTTTAACAAATAGTTTTATATAAAAAACAATACTGAATTGAGGCACATTAAGCAAGTTATTCTTACATTTGATGTGACTAATATGTCTCCATGTCAGTATATCTTTGTCAATGCCCAGCCTGACATACTGATCTGCCTCTTGGTCTGGCCTTTGCCATCTAGGATGGCTCTTGATATTGTTCCCTAAGAAAAAAGAATATCAAATCAGTAGAACATAGCAATATTGACTAGGAATTTGGTTGATTTATTGTTAATTTTCTGAATAACTGAAACAATTTGGACATTATCTTTTCTGCCTTTGAGGTTACTTTTGTTGTGAATTGATTCTACGTGAATGTACTGAATTGCAATTTGAATTTTGGAATTGAATTTCCCTAAAACATTTTTTAAAGTCACACCAAAACTAAATCTTTCTGATGTTAAGGATAAAAGGCAATGTATATATATTACCCCAAGTCTTATGATTATACCTCAGTTGAAAATCATAAACATAAAACACTTTTAAGAAAGAATCTAAAGCAAAGCAGTCAATTTCTTGTACACCTATTTTTGACACACAAATTATGGGCTCTAAAATAAATAATTTCAGAATCACAGAGCTAGACCAGAAAGGAAACCATAACATTGCATTATATTAGCTATTAGTTTTCTTTTACAGCTGCTGCAACAGGTGACAATTTGTTTCCATGCACTTCACAACTAATATCAAAACTAATTTACCTGTCTCTCAGTAAGACTAGAATGTGCTGGTTGGAAAACCAATGAACCTTTTAAATGCAAACGAGGGGTACTACATACCCAGCCATCACCACATCTCAAGACACCTTAAGATGTGTCTCAAGACACATTTGTTGAGATGTCTTGAGATGACTTGGTAAGTCAAGACGTGTCTATAAGACGTGTCTATAGACATGGGTCTTAAGATGGCTTTAGATGACTTGAGATGTCTCAAGATGTCTTGGAAATATGAAGATGTCTTGAGATATCTGAAGATGTCTTAGAAATAAAATTTAGTAAAATATCACTATCCACTATTCCTTGGTAATAATTTATATATTTTTTGTTTATAGAAAAGAATGACAAACCATATATAACACACTGAGTATTTAATAAAACATAGGAGAATACAGTTCAATGTATTGCAATTGTTGCACATAGTATGAACATGTTAAGAGGATTAGGTTTACAAAATTGACATCAAGTTACGTATGTGTGTGTGTGTTTGGTAAGGTTACTCTGTATAAGAGTGTGGATATGCGTTTCTAAGATGCAATTTGTTCCTTGGATTGTGAATGATTTTTTTTCAACTAATTGACAGTACTGTCCATTGGTGGCAGCAGACTTTGTCCCGATTCCTAGGTTTTCAATTGGCTCCCAGAAGCATATGTTGTGGAGGAACAGGAGGGTTTCAGTGAAGGCTGATGTTGGAAAAATTATTTTTTCCCCCTTCTTTTTTTTTTTTTTCCCCCCAGTGTCCTGTCTAGCAATGTGGCAATAAGAATTGATGTCTTAATGTGAAATAGAGCTCGACAGATTTTGCTTTCACAAGTGGAGTAAACAGCTTACGCCATTGTGCTTCGCTTGATTTGTGCATGTAAATAGCTTTATTGTGATTCCTGCAGGGAGAATTTCAAATTTATGGACACTACAATGGGAAAGTAGGAGAGTAAAGGTAGAACAAGAAGAGAAAAAAAGGAAAGAGAAGAGGTGAAAGAAAGAAGAGATAAAAGGGAGAGAATGATAAAACGTCCTCTGTCTGCTCCATCACCTGGAAAGAGACGCAAAAAGAACAGCACAACCAACAGACATAAAGCAACAGATACAATCGAATAACACCTTAACGCCATTGCTAAATCATATGTATTATTATTTAAGCTGACATGTGTAATGTGATACCTGAAAAAAGAAAGTGAAAGAAAATAAATAAATAAATTACAGGCTTTCTGTATATAAGTGAACACTTAATACCTGGAACCCTGCACCTGTGGGAGTTTGTGAGAGTGCACTAGTTTAGGTGAAAATTATCCAAAAGGAAATAGCTCGATAGTGATTGTGGAGAACCAAAGACCCGCCTTCCCCGAGCACAGAGGCAGACCCATAACCCCGGACTCCCAAAGGGGCCCCCAAAGCAGTGCGCCCAAGAGGGGCCATCACAGGAAATCTGCAACCCCCCCCCCCCGAGGAAAGAGGAGAGACGACCCCGAGGAAATCCCCCAGCCACCGCAATGCCGACGCCCCCAAGAGCCGCGGGGACGAGCCCGTGGGCTCCGCCGGCAGCCAGCCGCGCTGAAGTGGTCCCGGCCATGGGCCCTGAGGGCCAAAGGCCCCTTCTTGATACTGTTTGCAGCCTGTCAGTGGGTCTTCTGTGCGTTGCAGCAAGAAAGTGGTACCCTCAAACAGGACAAGTGGAATATCTGGGGAGAAACATTGTGCATGTAGCTATGGGATACAAAAATGATCTCTACTAAAACTGTAACTTAACCTAGTGCAATGCATTATGCTATGAGGTTTACATTGCCCGGTTTCTCTATAATCCTGCTTACACATTCAAGATGTAACTTTACCAGAGATTGTAGCCCATATGGTTGTGATTTTCAGTAGTTGCCTGTCACTGTCATTCACATGGGTTGGATTGAAGGGGGCTATCTCCACAAATGAGCCAACTTCGAGAGTCTTTACATCAAATCTGTGAATGAGATAAAATATTTTCAAAACACTTGCATTCATTAAAAATGTATATTATTAAAGGTGTATTCCATTTTTTAGATAAATATCCAAGGGTCTTATACACAAAATGATGCACAGCTTCTGGGAAATGCTATGCAGTATGTTTTATTGCTGGTACAATTGCTGCTCTGTGCTATCCTTTTATGAATTTGGCTGAAAAAATATTCTGAATTCAGTACATTACTACTGCTATTACACAAATGATAAACATTGATAACATACTTATATTTTTGTGGGGACAGTGTGGCAGTTTGGTGTTTAATGCATCTGTCTGGTTGCCCAGAGAGAGGGTTGTCAATTATGTTGATGATATGCTTCCCCTTATCCAAACCTTGGGATTAAAAGCAAATTATGTTAATGATGTTCCTACACAAGAAGACAGTGCTTACAGTACATTATAATGTATAATTAATATTTATTAATATGCATTTTGCCGTACTGATTGAGATCAACTACAGGAGTCACACCTTTGGGCCAAGTAAGATCTCTTCCTGTGTCAGGACCCTATCCCCCATTCTCTCCATGAGGTCTGGCTGGCGCATCATTTTTGACACTTTCAGGTGGGATAGCTCTGGCATTTGGGTTCCAAGGTGCAACCCTGTTAAGAAATTAATTACAATAAATAAAATAATTTTGGTACCTTTTTTTAGTCATCGTTTATGGAACATCCAAGAATATTTTAATAATACAACTATTTTAGTAATTTATTTTTGTAACATAGATTTCCCTAACAAGCCCATGTCTTTGATCAAGTTCAGCTGCAGATATCACTGTGGCTGATCCTGATGGCCTGTAAACCGGGGCGCAGCCTGGAAGCCCGGGAACAGATGTATTTTCTGCTGTTTCATCATTTGGTGTTAACAGTGTGCAAAGGGTATCCAACACAGCAATCCTCTTCACCATTCATTTTTCAATACTGACACCATTTTTATGAGCAATAACTGAAGTACAACAAAAATATCAAGACTGAGCTTCAAACACCTTCAGGACCTAGTATATGAAATGTACGGAAAATTTACCTACCCAAGTCCTTGATCCTCTGGTGGTATCGCTCAAAGCGGCTGCAGTCACCAATCATAGGGTGGCCCAGGCCAGCATATCAATTTGCTCCCCAATGTGTAGTACATATAAACTTAGATATGTAATTATGAAATTATCAACTTACGACGTTGCCTCTGTGATGTTTACAGTGATAAATTCAAGTAGTTGAACACAGAACTGTAGCAAAATGTGAACTCTGCTAACCTCCTCCAACTGCCGTACTAACTGTGTACTAACTGAAAACAAACCTGAGATTCGGAATGTTAGTAAAAACTGCCCTTCAAAATAAGAGCTCCTTCAAAACAAAGGTCCATTCATATTCATGCCTGAAAGGCAACACAACCCATGATGGCCATATTTTGCCTTTTTGCCCCCAAATTTTATAATCATAAAACTCCTGTTAAAACAACATAGCTTGGCCATGCTTTTGAGACAGGCTGCAAAGGGTGTCTTAAGCCTGATGTGGCTCAATAAGTTTCAGACAATTCTGATGTGGCATTTCAAAATAAGAGCCATTTGAAATTGCTATATATTAACCCATTATTACCAAAGTTGCTGTAGCTCTAGCAACTAAACCGTAGATAATCAGTGGATGCAACCACTTCAGCATGGTAGTAGAACACCCCCAGATGTGGCTCAACAAGTTTCAGACAATTCTGATGTAGCATTTCAAAATAAGAGCCATTTGAAATTGCTATATATTAAACCATTATTACCAATGTTGCTGTAGCTCTAGCAACTAAACCGTAGATAATCAGTGGATGTAACCACTTCAGCATGATAGTAGAACACCTCCAGATGTGGCTCAGAAAGTTTCAGACAATTCTGATGTGGCATTTCAAAATAAGAGCCATTTGAAATTGCTATATATTAACTAATTTAGACCAAAGTTTCTGTCACTCTAGCAACTAAACCGTAGATAATCAGTGGATGCAACCACTTCAGCATAACAGTAGAACACCCCCAGATGTGGTTCAATAAGTTTCAGACAATTCTGATGTGGCTTTTCAAAATAAGAGCCATTTGAAATAGCTATATATTAACTAATTTAGACTAAAGTTTCTGTCACTCTAGCAACTAAACCGTAGATAATCAGTGGATGCAACCACTTCGGCATGATAGTAGAACACCTCCAGATGTGGCTCAACAAGTTTCAGACAATTCTGATTTGGCATTTCAAAATAAGAGCTAATTGAAATTGCTACATATTAACTAACTATTAACGAAGTTGCTGTAGCTCTAGCAACTAAACCGTAGATAATCAGTGGATGCAACCACTTCAGCATGGTAGTAGAACACCCCCAGATGTGGCTCAACAGGTTTCAGACAATTCTGATGTGGCATTTCAAAATAAGAGCCATTTGAAATTGCTATATAGTAACCCATCATTACCAAAGTTGCTGTAGCTCTAGCAACTAAACCGTAGATAATCAGTGGATGCAACCACTTCAGCATAACAGTAGAACACCCCCAGATGTGGCTCAATAAGTTTCAGACAATTCTGATGTGGCATTTCAAAATAAGAGCCATTTGAAATTGCTATATATTAACCCATTATTACCAATTATGTTGTAGCTCTAGCAACTAAACCGTAGATAATCAGTGGATGCAACCACTTCGGCATGATAGTAGAACACCTCCAGATGTGGCTCAATAAGTTTCAGTCAATTCTGATGTAGCATTTCAAAATAAGAGCCATTTGAAATTGCTATATATTAACCCATTATTACCAAAGTTGCTGTAGCTCTAGCAACTAAACCGTAGATAATCAGTTGATGCAACCACTTCGGCGTGGTAGTAGAACACCCCCAGATGTGGCTCAACAAGTTTCAGACAATTCTGATGTAGCATTTCAAAATAAGAGCCATTTGAAATTGCTATATATTAACTAATTTAGACCAAAGTTTCTGTAGCTCTAGCAACTAAACCGTAGATAATCAGTTGATGCAACCACTTCAGCATGGTAGTAGAACACCCCCAGATGTGGCTCAATAAGTTTCAGACAATTCTGATGTGGTATTTCAAGATAAGAGCCATTTGAAATTGCTATATATTAACTAATTTAGACCAAAGTTGCTGTCACTCTAGCAACTAAACCTTAGATAATCAGTGGATGCAACCACTTCAGCATGACAGTAGAACACCCCCAGATGTGGCTCAATAAGTTTCAGACAATTCTGATGTGGCATTTCAAAATAAGAGCTAATTGGAATTGCTATATATTAACAAAATTTTAACAAAGTTGCTGCCATTGCAGCAACTAAACCGTAGATAATCAGTGGATGCAACCACTTCAGCATGACAGTAGACCACCTCCAGATGTTGCTCAATAAGGTTCAGACAATTCTGATGTGGCATTTTAAAATAAGAGCCATTTGAAATTGCTATATATTAACCCATTATTACCAAAGTTGCTGTAGCTCTAGCAACTAAACCGTAGATAATCAGTGGATGCAACCACTTCGGCATGATAGTAGAACACCTCCAGATGTGGCTCAATAAGTTTCAGACAATTCTGATGTGCCATTTCAAAATAAGAGCCATTTGAAATTGCTATATATTAACCCATTATTACCAAAGTTGCTGTAGCTCTAGCAACTAAACCGTAGATAATCAGTGGATGCAACCACTTCAGCATGGTAGTAGAACACCCCCAGATGTGGCTCAACAGGTTTCAGACAATTCTGATGTAGCATTTCAAAATAAGAGCCATTTGAAATAGCTATATATTAACCCATTATTACCAATGTTGCTGTAGCTCTAGCAACTAAACCGTAGATAATCAGTGGATGTAACCACTTCAGCATGATAGTAGAACACCTCCAGATGTGGCTCAATAAGTTTCAGACAATTCTGATGTGGCATTTCAAAATAAGAGCCATTTGAAATTGCTATATATTAACTAATTTAGACCAAAGTTTCTGTCACTCTAGCAACTAAACCGTAGATAATCAGTGGATGCAACCACTTCAGCATAACAGTAGAACACCCACAGATGTGGTTCAATAAGTTTCAGACAATTCTGATGTGGCTTTTCAAAATAAGAGCCATTTGAAATAGCTATATATTAACTAATTTAGACTAAAGTTTCTGTCACTCTAGCAACTAAACCGTAGATAATCAGTGGATGCAACCACTTCGGCATGATAGTAGAACACCTCCAGATGTGGCTCAACAAGTTTCAGACAATTCTGATTTGGCATTTCAAAATAAGAGCTAATTGAAATTGCTACATATTAACTAACTATTAACGAAGTTGCTGTAGCTCTAGCAACTAAACCGTAGATAATCAGTGGATGCAACCACTTCAGCATGGTAGTAGAACACCCCCAGATGTGGCTCAACAGGTTTCAGACAATTCTGATGTGGCATTTCAAAATAAGAGCCATTTGAAATTGCTATATAGTAACCCATTATTACCAAAGTTGCTGTAGCTCTAGCAACTAAACCGTAGATAATCAGTGGATGCAACCACTTCAGCATAACAGTAGAACACCCCCAGATGTGGCTCAATAAGTTTCAGACAATTCTGATGTGGCATTTCAAAATAAGAGCCATTTGAAATTGCTATATATTAACCCATTATTACGAATTATGTTGTAGCTCTAGCAACTAAACCGTAGATAATCAGTGGATGCAACCACTTCGGCATGATAGTAGAACACCTCCAGATGTGGCTCAATAAGTTTCAGTCAATTCTGATGTAGCATTTCAAAATAAGAGCCATTTGAAATTGCTATATATTAACCCATTATTACCAAAGTTGCTGTAGCTCTAGCAACTAAACCGTAGATAATCAGTTGATGCAACCACTTCGGCGTGGTAGTAGAACACCCCCAGATGTGGCTCAACAAGTTTCAGACAATTCTGATGTAGCATTTCAAAATAAGAGCCATTTGAAATTGCTATATATTAACTAATTTAGACCAAAGTTTCTGTAGCTCTAGCAACTAAACCGTAGATAATCAGTTGATGCAACCACTTCAGCATGGTAGTAGAACACCCCCAGATGTGGCTCAATAAGTTTCAGACAATTCTGATGTGGCATTTCAAAATAAGAGCCATTTGAAATTGCTATATATTAACTAATTTAGACCAAAGTTGCTGTCACTCTAGCAACTAAACCTTAGATAATCAGTGGATGCAACCACTTCAGCATGACAGTAGAACACCCCCAGATGTGGCTCAATAAGTTTCAGACAATTCTGATGTGGCATTTCAAAATAAGAGCCATTAGAAAAATCTACATATTAAGTAATTTTCACCTAAGTTGCTGTCACCCTAGCAACTAAATAGTAGATAATCAATCGATGCTGCCACTTTAGCAGGACAATACAACACCTCCAGATGTGGCTCAACAAAGCTCATTAAGATTTGATGTGGAATTTCAAAATAAAAGACTGTTAAAACCTTAAGTGCATTGGCCATACACTATATTGCCAAAAATATTTGCTCACCCGTCCAGATTATTGGAATCAGGTTTTCCAATCACTTCCATAGCCACAGTTGTATAAAATCAAGCATCTATGCACACAGACTGTTTTCACAATGATTTGTGAAAGACTGGGTCGCTCTCAGAAGCTCAGTGAATTCCAGCGTGGAACTGTGATAGGATGCTACCTGGGCAACAAATCCAGTCATGAAATGTCCTCACTCCTAAATATTCTTCAGTCAACTGCATCACAACAAAATTAAAGCGTTTGGCAATGACAGTAACTCCGCCACGAAGTGTTAGGCCACATAAACTTTCAGAGCGGGGTCAGTGGATCCATCCATCTATCCATCTTCTGTCACACTTGTCCCTATTGGGGCCAAGCGTGACAGAAGGAACAATCTGCAATCTACTGTAACAATCTGTAGTATACAAACGTTTAGTGTTATTTTTCCTTATGAACATAAAATATTTTGTTTTTTCGGGTAAGTTATCTTTTGTGGCAACCACTATTGTCGTGATTAGTCTTGATGAACCTAGACAGAGCACACACACACTCACAGAGCTTATTTCTGAGAGTTTATTGAAAGAAAGATGAGCAGTGGATGAGCAACCAGAGAGGCTGTACTGGGGTGTGGATGGGAGCAGGAGCTGGAGGACCAGAGAGCGTTCTTGAGATGTAGGGCTGCTGGAGCACAGGGGTAGCAGACAGTCCAGCAACAGAGCAGAGAGCAAACCTGGGGCACAGGGGTAGCAGGTAGTCCAGTTAGCAGAGGCCTTACTTAAAGCAGAGAGGTAGCCTGAAATCCAGCAGCTAACAGAGGCTTCACTTGAGACACAGAAATGGCAGGAACTCCAGCAACTAAACAGGGAGCAAAGTAGGCTCACAGACGTGGAGAATGATGACGAACCGACGGGGAAGAGAAGACTGAGGGAGGCTTATGTGGGGAGGCTGGCAGGTGGAGTGAGTTCTCACTAATTAATGCCTAACAGGTGTGACTGATTGCTGAGGGAGTGGAAGGTGAGCTGAGTGAGAGGAGGAGGAACTGGAAAATAACAGGGAACAAAGTCAGACCAAAACTAAACCATGACAACTATTATTTTTGTTATTAAGAGTAACTGTATTGCACTACTCCTCCCCTGGACTGCCACCTTATCATGGTGGAGGGGTTTGAGTGCCTCAATGACCCTAGGAGCTATGCTGTCAGGGGCTTCATGACCCTAGTAGGGTCACCCAAGGCAGACAGGTCCTAGGTGAGGGACCAGACAAAGAGCAGCCCAAAGACCCCTTATGATGAATGAAACAAATGAACGCAATGTAACGCTTGCCCAGTCGCAAGTCACCGGGGCCCCACTCTGTGGGCCTCTCTGGTGTACACCGGTGATGAGGAAAGCTGTCAAGCTGAAGGAGTCCTGTCTGGCTTTCTGGCCTGTGGGACTCTGGAAGCAGCTGAGAGGTACCAGCAGTCCAAGCGGCAGGCGCCAGGCTGGTTGCTGAGGCAAAAACTCTGTACCAAAACTGTGTATAGTGGGGGTAATGTGCTGCTGACCAACCCAGAGCGAATCTCAATGATAGCTTTTATGTTAAAATTTTCTCTGAAAACGTACACAAAAGTAGCAACCTCGACAACAACTTGGTTCAGAGTGACTAAATGATGACAGCAACTTTGGTCAAAATCACTTTATATATAGAGATTTAGAATGGCTCTTATTTTGAAATTCCACATCAGAATTGTCTGAAACGTGTTGAGCCACATCTGGAGGTGTTCTCCTATCATGCCGAAGTGGTTGCATCAACTGATTATCTACGGTTTAGTTGCTAGAGCTACAGCAACTTCGTTAATAGTTAGTTAATATGTAGCAATTTCAATTAGCTCTTATTTTGAAATGCCACATCAGAATTGTCTGAAACCTGTTGAGTCACATCTGGGGGTGTTCTACTGTCATGCTGAAGTGGTTGCATCAACTGATTATTTACGGTTTAGTTGCTGCAATGGCAGCAACTTTGTTAAAAATTAGTTAATATATAGCAATTCCAATTAGCTCTTATTTTGAAATGCCACATCAGAATTGTCTGAAACTTTGTGAGCCACATCTGGAGGTGTTCTACTATCATGCTAAAGTGGTTGCATCCACTGATTATCTACGGTTTAGTTGCTAGAGCTACAGCAACTTTGGTAATAATGGGTTAATATATAGCAATTTCAAATGGCTCTTATTTTGAAATGCCACATCAGAATTGTCTGAAACTTGTTGAGCCACATCTGGGGGTGTTCTACTACCATGCTGAAGTGGTTGCATCAACTGATTATCTACGGTTTAGTTGCTAGAGCTACAGCAACTTTGGTAATAATGGGTTAATATATAGCAATTTCAAATGGCTCTTATTTTAAAATGCCACATCAGAATTGTCTGAACCTTATTGAGCAACATCTGGAGGTGGTCTACTGTCATGCTGAAGTGGTTGCATCCACTGATTATCTACGGTTTAGTTGCTGCAATGGCAGCAACTTTGTTAAAAATTTGTTAATATATAGCAATTCCAATTAGCTCTTATTTTGAAATGCCACATCAGAATTGTCTGAAACTTATTGAGCCACATCTGGAGGTGTTCTACTGTCATGCTGAAGTGTTTGCATCAACTGATTATCTACGGTTTAGTTGCTAGAGCTACAACAACTTTGGTAATAATGGGTTAATATATAGCAATTTCAAATGGCTCTTATTTTGAAATGCCACATCAGAATTGTCTGAAACTTGTTGAGCCACATCTGGGGGTGTTCTACTGTTATGCTGAAGTGGTTGCATCCACTGATTATCTACGGTTTAGTTGCTAGAGTGACAGCAACTTTGGTCTAAATTAGTTAATATATAGCAATTTCAAATGGCTCTTATTTTGAAATGCCACATCAGAATTGTCTGAAACTTGTTGAGCCACATCTGGGGGTGTTCTACTACCATGCTGAAGTGGTTGCATCAACTGATTATCTACGGTTTAGTTGCTAGAGCTACAGCAACTTTGTTAATAGTTAGTTAATATATAGCAATTTCAAATGGCTCTTATTTTGAAATGCCACATCAGAATTGACTGAAACTTACTGAGCCACATCTGGAGGTGTTCTGTACTACCATGCTGAACACCTCCAGTGTTCAGCATGGTAGTATAAAACAGCAAAAATGTAGTCAATCTAGAGATTTTTAAATGCCTTTATTTTTAAAACACAAATGATGTAGATGCAGTTTGATGAATAAGTTCTGAAGAACATCATCTGCCATCTGTAAGTAAAAGTCGTCAGCTGTAAAAAAAAAAAAAAAAAACAGTGTTTTGAGAGTTTTTTAGGCTAAAGAGTGTCACATAAAGTATTGCATTAAGCATGGAAACATTTTTAATATATGTAAATATGTGTGGAAACACGTGGTCGATACACCGCGAACATACTGCTTTTATTTTGAAAAGTAGTCTCAGCCGCCTCTGCCGTAATCCTTAGTGTTTGCGAGACCAACAAAATCAAGTGAGGGCTCACTTGACCGCAGTGTATGCGCTACGTGACCGATACAGGAACTGTTTCGAACTGACTGACGCGCCAAACTGTTTATGTTTCTTCTAAACTGCGCGCGTGTGCATTCGCGCAGAGCATCTGGATTCAGCGCGCACAGCAAAGCTATGCTGCACAGTCGTTTCAGAAAAAACGGCTGATCTACACTGAGTAGAAAGCTGCAACTCTGAGCAGCTCTTCCTCCCTTTGTCATTCTCAGCCAGGCCCGTATTAAGACAATGTGCACTATACCTCAAAGCCCCCCCTACTTGTGCTGTCCTCCGGTCAAAAACATCAGACATAATCAAGGGGATTTCTTTACTATTTACTAACTTACACAACTACATGTAGGCATATGAGCAGTGAGCAATATTCAAATATCTTATTTTAAAATGTTGAAATCAAAAAAATCTTGATTTACTTATCATTTATTATTATTGTGACATCAGTGTTCACAAAACGAATAATGCATGGTCTTTCAACAATTTCAATTGAAAAATATATTTTTAAAGCATGTGTCATGTGGTGCCCCCCCATGGTTGGTGCCCCTGGGCACTGGCCCACTGGCACTTATGGATAATCCGGCCCTGTTCTCAGCATGTCCGATTTCAGAACAGATGATATTAGTCAGGTAACTAAACACAGCGCCCGACCGACCTTTGAACGTGAGCATGAAAAAAATCCCGATCACTGGAACGCAAATAATGTGATTCTCCATGGCAATGACAGGAAATAAGTTTGGAATTGCGCATGTCCTGCGAGTAGAATTAGAAATATTTAAAGAAGGCATATGGACAATATTAAACCATAAGAAACAATGCCGTTGCTGCTGAAAACCGCAAGAGAAAATTGTTGAAAAAGTCAATGCATGCGTGATATGAAAGTTATGTGATGGAGAATTAAAGCTGCTTTCACCACACTTCACTGTGTGTGTGTGTGGGGGGGTGCATTGAATGGACATGTCAGCAAAAAATTTGTAAAAAAATAAATAAAAAAGCCAGAAATGAAAAAGTAACGTAATAGTTACTTTTACTAGTAACTAGTTACTTTTATAGTGGAGTAACTCAGTTAGTAACTCAGTTACTTTTTGCGAGAAGTAACTAGTAACTATAACTAATTACTTTTTCAAAGTAACTTGCCCAACACTGGCTGTTTACCTGAATTAACACAATATTTCGATTAATAAATCCTCTCTACTAGGCTAGTGAAACTTAACTTAACTACTAAGCAAAAGGAAGATAAAAAGGAAGCTAAGCTAAGGAACTATTTACATGCAAAACAAACAAAAGACAAAACAAAAGTGGTTGGTCATAATCAGAATACTTCAGTGAATCCTGGTTCACTGCAGATCTGATTAACAAAAACATGGGATGGAGTTAAAACATTTTCCATGTATTTCAATCCATTCACAATGCAAAGCCCAAGTTAAACAAAATATTATTTGTTGAAATAATATACAATAATAATATTGTCCTGTAAAATCATTTAAACCCTTATGACCGAGTTTGTTAATGCGATTCTCCCTCCGGGCGCATGGGGTCGCTGTGGCAACTCGGTGGCTAAGAGGTTACAACATAAAGTTCCCAAAATTGCCTTCAAAACCGGCATTAATATACCATATTGATGCGGGAATAAGGCCGATAACACCATCGTAGGATGGCGGAGCAGAACAGTTACGCTTTATGCTTTAAATTGAACTCCTTTCAAATGTCCGAAACCGGATGTTGGCAAGGCTAATAGCATGTTTGGCTAGCGCGACCTACCGGTTAGCCCTTTGTTCTAAACACCACGGTTTACAAACATTTCCCAATAAACCTTTTTCTTCACCCTCAGACCGCTGCTCAACCTGTTGATGCCTCATGTGTGAGTTCTGTCCACTTTGGCCGTTCCAGGAAGAAGCGTTGAAGGAGGAAATGGTTGGCTAGCGTTAGCGGGCTAGCGCTTGGCTCTTGGCAGGCTAGCGTTAGCCTTGAAGCAGCATGTGGCTAACGGCGTGGTCTGGGTTGGAGGCCTGGTCCTCCAGGCAGACTCTGACCCCGGTTGCAGTCACGATTTAAGCAGATTTCTCCTCGGCGGGGAAGGCTCCGCTGCCGGCGTTTCAGCTCTGCGCTGCCTGGAAACCAGCTCCGTCAAGGGTGCGCTGAGAAAGCAGAACAAAGCTGGCATAGACGGATTCCTTCACTTCGGCATCTGTTTTAAGCAGAAGTGAGAAACTTATCTTTGAATCGGCTGGCAGTTTCTCCCTATGCCGGGGAGGAACTGAGTTTCAGAAGGGTTCATTCTCACTCATCTCGGGGCCTGTTCCAGGCCCCATGCATGGCTCCTGAGGGATGAGGGACCCCCCCCCAGAGGAGTGGTGGTCGTCCAAGGGTGGAGGAGTGTGTCCCAGCAGCTTGGAGTCAGGAGAAGAGAGTGAGCAGAGGTGTGCTGTGGCTTTTGTCTGTAGGGAGGTGGTCACAGCTGACCTCCTGCTGGGAAAAAGGGCCCTCAGGAGGGGAGAGAGAGAGGATAGAGGTCGTCCTTCCGGCCATGTCTGCAGCAGGACAGAATTCTTTTGTCACCTTTTCCTTACTGTTCAGGATCCAATCTGAGATCAACTATTTATCATGGCATAACACAATCATTTTATAAACATTCTATGAAATACAAAAAAAGGTTTCTAAATACTTTCATTGCATGCTCAGCCATCTGTAAGTGACATGGCATTGATATGGTTTACATTAGGCTTTACATATCACAGTGGTAGTGCTTATTTTTATAATGAAGGCGATCACTGACAAAAATCAATTGTGATAGAGTTAAGTAAACTTCCAGCTCCTCCTTAGACATATACTGTCTGTGGCTGTGAGAGCATTAGTGTGCACTGACTTACTAAAATGACAAATAGTCTGCTCCTCTTGAACATCGCATTACAATTGATTTTGATTTATTCTGGGCTGTTAAAACTCACTGCAATGATTCAGTTCAAATGAGAAATATCTGATGCTTTATTTCCCCTTGGACATAAATACTATTCTTGTTATAAGTGTCATAAATATTCCTTTCTGATAAAAATCCTTCTCATAAGAACTTTCTATTCTCCCTCTAAGCAACTTTACTACCATCTCTCTCACCAGCTCTTGCTCTCTTATTAAGAATGAACTCCTGCATGGCTCCTGTACTGTCCACACTTTACCTTAACCTCACCCTAATCTGCTATCCAAGATTCCACCCAGCCTCCCAGAGAGGACCTTCTCTGGGGATCCAAAAGCAATATTCCAGCATCCAAGGAAAGGCAATAATCAAATCTAATGCACTTTCTGATATGACTTCCATAACCCTCTTGATTCCTTAAATTATTAGACATGGGAGGAAGACGAGACTGGGAAAAATAAACGCATGCATCATCCTTAAAAATGCTTCAAGAATATAAACTGCTTATTACTTTTGGGTTTCCACCTGGCATACAGTCCCAAATCTGTGAAAAAGTCTGGCTTTCCTTTTTTTACACAGGGTCATTGATTCTCAATAATGTTTCACTCATTTAGTTTTTTTTGTGAAAATATATTCACATTAAATGTATTTATTTATTTGAAGAGTGTCAAATGTTTATTTCAGTTCAGTCACCCAATAATTATTATATATATATGACACTGAGATATACTTTACATCAGAATCAGAATCAAGTTTATTGCCAAGTAGGTTTGCACTTACAAGGAATTTGACTTGGTGTTGATGGTGCAGACAAAAAATAAAATAAAATAAAATAAAATGGATATATATATACAGAAGCTATATACACACAGTAAACTGTGCGTTAATGTAACGCAGAAGCTTGTAAGTCCTGAACGGGGGACAGAGGCAGTGTCCAGTTTCACGGGTGGCTCTTGGCCTTGTTCATAAGGCCGGTAGCAGATGGGAAAAAACTGTTCTTGTGGCGTGAGGTTCTGGTCCTGATGGACCGCAGCCTCCTGCCAGAGGGAAGTGACTGAATTAGTCTATGACTGGGGTGCGAGGGATCAGCCACAATCTTTCTTGCATGCCTCAGAGTCCTGGAGGCGTACAGGTCCTGGAGAGATGGAAGATTGCAGCCAATCACCTTCTCTGCAGACCGGATGACACGCTGCAGTCTGCCCTTGTCCTTAGCGGTGGCACCAGCGTACCAGATGGTGATGGAGGAGGTGAGGATGGACTCAATGATGGAGGAGTAGAACTGCACCATCATTGTCCTTGGCAGGTTGAATTTCTTCAGCTGCCATAGGAAGTACATCCTCTGCTGGGCTTTCTTGGTGAGGGAGTTGATGTTCAGCTCCCACTTTAGGTCCTGGGAGATGATAGTTCCCAGGAAGCGGAAAGACTCCACAGTGTCGATTGTGGAGTCACAGAGGGTGATGGGGGTAGCTGGGGCTGAGTTCTTCCTGAAGTCCACAACCATCTCCACTGTTTTTAGAGCGTTGAGCTCCAGGTTGTTCTCCCTGCACCAGGTTGCCAGATGGTCAGCCTCCCACCTGTAGGCGGACTCGTCACCATCAAAGATAAATCCGATGAGAGTGGTGTCGTCCGTGAACTTCAGGAGCTTGACAGACTGGTGACATCACTGCCTTAATGGAGCTCCTACACAATGGAGAAATTCAATTCAATTCAATTTTATTTATATAGTGCCAATTCATGAAACAGGTCATAACAAGGCACTTTCCAAAGTCAAATTCAATCAGATTATACAGATTGGGTCAGATTATACAGATGGAAACCTAGTAGATTGCATTAAGTCTCGACAAGCAGCATTCAGTCCTCCTGAAGAAGCGTAGAACCACAGGGACAGTCGTCTGCATTGTCCATGGCTTTGCAGCAATCCCTCATACTGAGCAAGCATGAAGCGAAAGTGGAAACCTAGTCTTAAAAGTAGACAGGGTGTCTGCCTCACGGACCAAAACTGGAAGTTGGTTCTACAGGAGAGGAGCCTGATAACTAAAGGATCTGCCTCCTATTTTACTTTTAGAGACTCTAGGAAACACCAGTAGACCTGTAGTCTGACAGTGAAGTGCTCTGTTAGGAACATACAATCCCTCTTGTTGATTTTCATCAGAACTCTTGCTGCTGCATTTTGGATCAGCTGCAGACTTCGAACTGCATTTTGTGGACTTCCTGATAGTAAAGAATTACAATAGTCCAGCCTTGAAGTAACAAATGCATGGACTAGTTTTTCAGCATCACTCCTGGACAGAATATTTCTAATTCTGGCAACATTCCGGAGGTGAAAAAAGGAAACTCTGGAAACCTGTTTTATATGGGATTTAAATGACATGTCTTGGTCAAAAATAACACCAAGAGTTTTTACTTTATTACCAGAGGCCAAGTTAATGCCATCCAGATTAAGTGATTAATTAAGAAGTTTATTTTCGAGGACTCTGGTCCAAATATGACAACTTCTGTCTTGTCAGAATTTAAAAGCAGGAAATTAAAAGTCATCCAGCTTTTGATGTCATCAAGACATGCCTGTAGTCGAAGTAATTGATTGGATTCATCAGGATTTATGGATAAATATAGCGGAGTGTCATCAGCATAATAGTGGAAATGAATCCCATGCTGTCTGATAATTTTGCCAATCGGAAGCATATATATAGTAAAGAGAACTGGCCCAAGGACTGAATCCTGTGGTACTCCACAAGTGACCGTAGAGTTTGAAGAAGATTTATTATTAACATGAACAAACTGGAATCTGTCAGACAGGTATGATTTAAACCAGCCTAATGCTTTCCCCTTAATCCCTACAGTATGTTCAAGTATTTCTAGGAGAATATTGTGATCAACTGTATCAAATGCTGCACTGAGATCTAACAGGACAAGTACAGACACTAGTCCATTATCTGAGGCCATGAGAATGTCATTAGTGACCTTCACCAGAGCTGTTTCAGTGCTATGATGAGCTCTGAATCCTGACTGAAACTCTTCAAATAGGTCATTACTTTTTAAATGTTCACCTAATCTGAAAAAACAGATTAGAACTCTTAACTGGACCCTGCACCACATTTGCATCACTGCATCTCTATCTAGCATTACAAATGCTGCCAAACTTGTAGTTTCTAAATGCATTTTTGCACAAATGCCTTTAGCACCATCATTTCTGCACATACAAATGGTTTTATAAATTCTCCTGTACACCGTGATCGCACACTGTTCTCTTCTCCTGCATTGTTTACATTTCAATTGTTTACTTTTTAATCACTGCTGCAATTTTCCTGCATTGTTTACATTTCAATTGTTTACTTTTTAATCACTGCTGCAATGTATACTGTAATTTACAAGCTGTATGCAACGAGATTTCGTTCTGTATGCACACTGTACATACAAAATGACCAATAAAGATGTCTAAGTCCTAAGTCTAAGTCTAGTCCATTATCTGAGGCCATGAGAATGTCATTAGTGACCTTCACCAGAGCTGTTTCAGTGCTATGATGAGCTCTGAATCCTGACTGAAACTCTTCAAATAGGTCATTACTTTGTAAATGTTCACATAGTTGATTAGCAATTGCTTTCCCAAGAATTTTAGATAGGAAAAGAAGATTAGATATAGGTCTGTAATTTATTAAGTCATCTTGTTCAAGAGATGGTTTCTTAGGTAAAGGTTTAATAACAGCTACGTTAAAATCCTGTGGTACATATCCATTTATTAAAGATAGATTAATCATGTCTAAAATAGGGGCATTGATTAAAGGGAATACCTCCTTAAATAAATTGGTTGGGATCGGGTCTAACATGCGAGTAGAAGGTTTAGATCAAGCTAAAATTTTAGATAGCTCAGAAAGCTCTACTGCTTCTAAACAGTTCACCGAGCAGGTTCTAAAGATTCCTCCAACGCTGCCTCACTTACCGAGGACGAGGTAATCATGTTTTGGAGGATGCCAATTATTTTATTTTTAATGGAATCAATTTTATTTATGAAGAATCCCATATAGTCATTACTGCTGAGAGCTGTTTGCTTTTGTTTTGTTCACGTAAAGCACTTTGAATTGTTACTGAAAAGTGCTTTGTGAATAAACTTGCCTTGCCTTAGCCGATTGTCCACTAGCGTTAGCTACTATTAGCTTCTCTAATAACTTGCTAATAGCCTAGTTAAACAGAACTACGGCTTGTTTAAACAGAATGCTTGCTTTAGTTTTGCTCCACAATCATCTAATAGTGCTACAAGTGTTAATACAGCATTAACAGGGAAAATGTTTTAAGGGTATTTTGTGTAACTTTAAGATCAACCTATCAAGCTAATGGCCACATGACAGATCGTCTGCTACAGCACCCTCTAGCAAGACTCAATGCTATCTGCTGGGTTTCCTTAGATACAAACATTTTTACTAATCTGCTTGGATAATATTATTGAATTTCACTTTGTAAAGGGCCTTGAGTTGGTGCTATGTTTAAAGAACTATTTCCAGGGTTTTGGAAACCCTGGGAACTGTTATATGATTGGCTCAGGTACCCAGAAATAAACATGGGTGACACTCTGAACCGAAATAGTTCCGGACTGTACCTCTAGGTTTGAAAGGAGAAAAACTTGACTATGACATTGTTGATGGAGATGACCAATTGTTTATAGGGAATTTGACTTCCATCCCGGGTGACAAATGAAAATGATTAAGGTTGATTTTACAGTAAATATCTTATTTATAGCTCCTTTAATCTTAATTTTGCTTAATAGTTAATTAAATTCCACTAGCCTAGCAGAGAGGATTTGTTGATTGAAATATAGTGTTAAGTAAGATAAACAACATTCTATTATGGTTTTCCCTGGATGTGCAGTTTATTTATTTTAATCAATTGTTGTACATGAGGAGAAGTTGTCACTCATTGATTCCATATGTGTACAGAGTTTGCTGTTAGAAGAATGCCAGTGCTCGAATCACCCTTTTATAACCCTGATATTCACCAGCCAATACCTAACAGACTGAGAGTTATTCAGTAAACATTAATTAACACCCTTAAGCATGGATACCAGACAAAACAAAAAACAACCTGAACAGGGCAGATGTAGTGGGCCAAGGAAGGGCTACAAATAAAACCAAAAACCATAGTTCAGATGGAGGGCCCGAAGATCTTCCAATAAGCAGCTGACAAAGTGCCGGTGACATTGTCAAATAAAATGTCATGGTGGCTGGCAGACCAGAGTCCTTGGAGGACAGTGTGGTGGATATTAATAGTTATCAAGAAGGAAAGCACACTACTCATTAATTAAGAGAAAGATGCATCTTTGTGTCATGTTTTTTAGCGCTTTAGCCCACATGCAGAAAGTATTAGGGAGACCAGCACTCAGTTTAAGAGTTTTTATTAAAGGAACAGAGCAAATACACGGAGCTATGACTGGATGCCGGGATCGAGGCCTAAAAGTCTGGGCGGGGTTGACTGTAAAGGAAGGAGACCAAATGAGGAGATAACGAGAACAGCGAATTGTGGATAATGCGCGGCTTACCCTTAATCGGTGAGTGTCGGACTGGGGAGGTTATGGTCAAGGTACTACTGTCTACTCAGATGTGTGGGTGGTGATTGGAGGGCGGCAGATGGAGTCTGGCGAGGAACCCGAGGCAACTACCGCAGGCTGAAGAGACAGATGGAGTGACCAGAGGGCTGAGCAGGCGAGCGTCCGTGGGTATCCGGGAAGGGGGTCTCACCCCGGCTGCGTATTTGCCAACTAGTTTGAGGAGGAGAGCCAGCGCGAAAAACTGAGCAAAGGAATCCACGGATCACTCTTCACAAAAATCTCCGGAACAGGTATGTGCATCCAAGCACGCAAAACACGACTGGTTAAGGCTCCGGCGTCTTCCATCTGTCACAGCTCTGCTTAAGAAGGCCGCAGATTGTGCTCCCAATGAGCCGCAAGTGTGGGGCACGCCCCCACAATCACCAACACCACCTGTGAGAAAGACTCAGAACCAGAGCAGTCAAAGTAGTCTCTCGAACCGGCTTGATCTGAGACACATGGAACGTTGGATGAACTCTGGAGTGTGGCGGAAGACGAAGGCGTACTGTCGACGGGTTGATGATCCTATCAATCTCATATGGTCCAGAGAAACGAGGAGCCAGCTTTTTAGCAGACGGGTCCGAGAGAACATTACTCTGCTCTGCGACGCGTGTGAGAGCAGTGATGGTGGCTTTCCAGGTCTCTTGGCATCGAGCAATGTATTGGTTAACGGAGGTAAAAGGGATGGAGAGTTCGTCGGTGGAAAGTAGTGGAGGTTGATATCCCAATGCTATTTCAAAAGGTGAAAAACCAGTAGATGCAGACTTATGGGAGTTGAGGGCGTATTCTACCCAAGGCAAAAACTTGTTCCAGTCTGTGGGCGAAGATGAAGTCAGGCAACGGAGAGTTGTTTCTAATTGCTGGTTCATGCGTTCAGTCTGGCCGTTAGTCTGCGGGTGATAACCTGAAGTGAGAGTATAACAGGCACCGAGAGCAGAGCAGAAATGTCGCCAAACCTGGGAGATGAACTGAGTGCCCCGGTCAGACAGGATCTCCGCCGGAATTCCATGCAGCCTGAACACATGCCTGATGAGTAGGTGGGCGGTCTGATGGGAGTTGGGTAGCTTACGGACAGGAATGAAACGGCAGGCTTTCGAGAAACGGTCTACTACGGTTAGAATGGTGGTCATACCTTGAGAGGTAGGTAACCCTGTAACGAAGTCCACAGCAATGTGAGACCAGGGTCTCTTGGGAATAGGTAGAGGCTGAAGTAGTCCAGAGGGTGGTTGATGGGACGCCTTACTCCGCGCACAGACAGGACAAGCTAATACATAGTCTCTAACGTCTTTAGTCCATGAAGGCCACCAAAAATGCCTGAATACTTGGGACTGGGTACGAAAAATACCTGGATGTGCAGAGAGTTTAGAGTCATGGCACCATTGTAACACCTCTGGACGAACAGACCTGGGCACATATCTCAACCCTGTAGGACCGTCTCCGGGATCAGGGTCCAGGAGCAGGGCTTGACGAATCCTGTCCTCCAAATCCCATTGCAATCCCAATGGAACAGGTGGCGGGAAGGATCCTCTTGGGAACATTGTCTTCTTCTTGGGCAGAGAACTGACGAGAGAGAGCATCCGGCTTGATATTTCGGGATCCCGGTATGAAAGTAATGGTAAGGTTGAATCGGGAGAAAAATAGTGACCAGCGGGCCTGATGGGAATTAAGGCGGCGAGCGGACTGCAGGTAAGCGAGATTGTTGTGGTCAGTCCAAACTATAATGGGTTGCTCGGATCCCTCAAGCCAGTGCCGCCACTCCTCTAGCGCTAACTTAATAGCTAGGAGCTCTCTATCCCCTACATCATAGTTACGTTCTGCAGGAGAAAGGCGTCTAGAGAAAAACGCACAGGGATGCAACTTATTATCAGCAGTGGCCGATTGGGAAAGGACAGCTCCTACACCAGTATCAGAGGCATCTATCTCAAGAATAAATTGTTTGTGAGGGCAGGGATGGGCAGTATTTCTAATACAAGTATTTGAAATACATTTCAAATACAAATACAAAATACTATTGTATTTTGTATTTTATTGAGATGATGAAAATGCCTTTGTATTTTGTATCAAAATACTTCAGTGTTGTGTATTTTTGTATTTTCAAAATACTGTAAAATACTTTCTGTGAGACACAGTTTGTGAGGACATCTAACTATCTATAACGCATGACTGTGGCACCTTTGCAGTCAAGTCCCTGTGATACCACTCTTGGCCACTTTGGCACTGTTTCACACTTGCTATGGGCACATTGCTCGATCAACACAAAACGCACAGTGCCGCATATTAGATTGAGTCAGGTATCTTCTACTTGGTGCTTTGTCAGGACGAGTCAAGGAAGTTGTTTCAAAGCAAGGTGAGCAACCAAGTTTATTTCAGTAACTCATTTATTCTCAACCATAAATCACTCTTTTTATCGCATGTTCCTGTTCAGTGTAACCTTAAGTGTTCTTAAGGCTAGGCTATTTAACTTTTGAATGTTAGCTGCTAACTAACTCTCTGTAATTAGCCTATAGCCTACATAGGACTGTTGATCAAGGTTGTGCACTGTGGTAGTTATGGTCTTAAATCACTTAAAATGTTAAAATGCTTACCAGTTTAAATGTCTAAATAAATCATCCATTTTAGTCCGTGGGCCAGAATCTGTAGGACATCTCCTTAAGAAGTTTCGTATGAACTGTCAGGGGCAACTTTCTTGCACTTGGATCAGTTGCTACACATAGCAGTGATCTCAAAACACCAATGTCCCCACGATTTCGCTTGCACATTAATAAGTTATAGCCGATAAAAAATATACATTTTGCGCTCCGGTCCAAGAGGTCACATGATTCGAGTTTTGCTGCTCAGCCAATCAGATCACTGTATTGTCAGCTGTGCAGTTCAACCAGTTCATCATGGCTGCGCCCGTAAGGTGTTGTTTGCATCTGTTTCCAGATGAAGAAAGCCCAATAATAATAATAATAATAATAAAATCTATTTTATTTTATTATAATGTGATCTTTAAAAATATTTAGACTTCCCAACTCTGGAGGCTAAAAGTTTTATTGATTTCAAGCACTCTCCTGACGCAGGGGATACAAATTCTGGCGGAGATAAGTCGTTTGGCACAACGTCACCTGTTGGGCAAATGTCTGGGCTATTTCTGCCCTGCGATGGACTGGCGACATGTCCAGGGTGTACCCCGCCTCTCGCCCATTGACAGCTGGAGATCGGCACCAGCACCCCTCGCGATCCCAGCGAGGATAAGCGTGTTAGAAAATGGATGGATGGATGGATGGATGGACTGGGCTATTTTTTTCCCTTGCCATCAAGATCTCTGCCAACTGGCACCAGAAAATGCTATTATTGGGCTTTCTTCATCTGGAAACAGATGCAAACAACACCTTACAGACGCAGCCATGATGAACTGGTTGAACCCGCACAGCTGACAATACAGCGATCTGATTGGCTGAGCAGCAAAACTCAAATCACGTGACCTCTTGGACCAGAGTGCTACAGTTTAAAATTTTTTATCAGCTTAAACTTATTAATGTGCAAGTGAAAACGTGGGAACATTGGTGTTTTGAGATCACTGATATGTGTAGCAACTTATCCAAGTGAAAGAAAGTTGCCCCCTGACAGTTCATACAAAAAGTTACCCTACGGATTCTGGCCCACGGCCTATTTGGATTGTTTGTCTTTGAGTTATATTCACTGATTCATAGTGGGCAATCTATTCCACCAATAGAGTAAATAAGTATACTTAAGGAAGGGCTTCTTGAGTTACTGAACATTTCCCAGGGCAGAGGTTTATATTGGGGTGTCTAACATAATAATAATTATTATTATGAGGGGTCAGCACATGTTTTTCCAGATAGTGTACAAGTGAAGGGATAGAAGAAAAAGGCGCTTAGAATTAAGTATTTTGTAGTATTTTGAAAATACAAAAATACAGTATTTTATTTTGATAAATTTTTTGGCTGCTGTATTTTGTAGTTTATTTTGATACATTTTTAAGGTGTGTATTTTGTATTTTATTAGGAAATACATCTTGATGTATTTGTGCCCATCCCTGTGTGAGGGTCAGGGTGTATGAGAATGGGAGCCTGGGAGAACTGGGACTTGAGTCTATCAAACACTTCCTCAGCCTCTGGCCCCCATCTAAACGGAATCTTAGTGGATGTGAGAGCGTGCAGGGGTGTAGCTATTTGACTATAGCCTCTAATGATACGTCGGTAGAAGTTAGCGAAACCTAAGAATCTCTGGAGCTGCTTGTGGTTCTCAGGAGTCGGCCACTCCACAACAGCCCTAACTTTCTCAGTGTCGGACTTAACTTGTCTCCTTCTAATATAAGCCCTAGGAAAGAGACGGAGGACTGATGAAATTCGCACTTCTCGGCTTTAACAAAGAGGCGATTCTCTAGCAATCTTTGGAGAACCAAGCGTACATGCTTCTTGTGTTCTTTCAGCGTACTGGAATAAATCAAGATGTCATCCAGATACACGAATACAAAGATGTTCAAAAAGTCTCTTAACACGTCGTTAACTAGTGCCTGAAAAACTGCAGGGGCGTTACATAATCCAAAAGGCATGACTAGGTATTCAAAATGGCCGAGAGGTGTCTTGAAAGCAGTCTTCCATTCGTCTCCCTGATGCACCCGAACTAAGTGGTAAGCGTTGCGTAAGTCGAGTTTAGAAAATATGGATGCATTTTGGACTGGTTCGAGTGCAGAAGACAGGAGGGGAAGGGGATACTTGTTTTTAACAGTAATTTGATTGAGTCCCCTATAATCAATGCATGGCCTGAGTGAACCGTCCTTCTTGCCTACGAAGAAGAAACCAGCACCAAGCGGGGAGGAAGAAGGTCGAATCAACCCCGCCGACAGCGACTCGCTGATGTACTCCTCAAGCGCTTGACGTTCAGACCTCGAGATGTTATAGAGGCGACTGGTCGGCAGGGGAGCATCCGGTAACAACTCGATGGCACAGTCATAGGGGCGATGGGGTGGCAAAGAGCTAGCCCGACTCTTACTAAAAACCTGACGTAAATCGTGATAGTCCTCGGGAACCCGTGAGATCAATCTGATCCTCAGACTGAGGTCTAAAAACAGATGAATGTGAAACCGGACGGGCTGAGTGTAAACAATGGGCGTGGCAAGCCGGTGACCAAGCTTCTATTCTGGATTCAGTCCAATCAATGTGAGGGTTGTGAACAACTAACCATGCTAGTCCTAATAGACCAATTCATTGTTATTGTTTTGATGCGGGTTTTTCGCGCATGCGCGCCGGACTGGTTGGCAAAAGACGAACACAATGGCGGATGCAAACAGAGAAACTGACGAGTTCTCCACGTATTTTTCTTCTTTAGATAACGTATCACAAGATCGTTTTAAGAGTAAGTTGATGGTTGATGGTATCAGATTGCCAGATCCACACAGCAAAAGCCTGAAGGGACGGAGCGAGTCTGTGAAATGCTGGCCAAGTGTTCCATACCGCGACATACAGCTGCCTTATAAACACAGCAGGCCAGTACACACGAGAGAACACGAAAGCCCCTGAAACCACTGGACGGCTACAATTATATTATATCTGGACATAGGCTCCAGCAACCCCCGCGACGCCATGAGGGATTAAGCGGGTCAGAACATGGATGGATGGATGTTCAGACATGTTTGTGTAACATACGAACGCGGAGTCGGACACAGACCGCGCCTCAGCAGAGAGGAAGACCCACCCGGTAGGTTAAAAAAAACATTGTTCACTACGGATTATTTTGGTGTTTTTGTCTTGTTAAAATGGGTGGGGGTGTCGGCGACATTGCAGCGTAAACACAGACGTACTAGCGCGCGTGAACGGGGGCGTAATGGAGCTGCTGCTGCTGCAGCGCATCGACTCCGCTTCTCCCAGCTCCGTCTAGCGATCGCCACCTCCCCTCCGCCGCTATTTAAGTAGTACAATGACTAGAGCAGAATTAAGTTGTATTTACCGGAGATGAAGTGTAGACTGCATATTCTGTCGTGGTATGATGGATCCCCCAGTCCATTGGGAGTGTCTGCCTGCGCTCTTTTCATTGAAAATATCCATTTCTTTCTTCGTCCTTCCTCCTTCGGTAAACGACAGAAATGTACATCCAACGATTTGGAATGACTCTGTGTGCAACTGGGAGCACAACAAGTCATAGGCATTGTTTAGATTCCAAAAATAAACGAACTAAAAGTATGCTCTAAATCACCCGTTTTGTCATGTAGTAGACGAGAACAGTACTGTTTTTGCCAACCACCGTGACCCGGATGTAGCGCTGACGTCGCGTGAACTACCCTATACAACAGGGGAACGTCTAACCGGGAAAACGTAAAAAGATAACTTCTCACGATGGTTACCGGAAATGATTACCTCGAGGGGACTGGTAGGGTGTGTGATCTTGGTCAGCCCCTGACCATCGAAGGCTGAACCTTCTAGGGGATCAGGCAATCTTTCTGTGGAGATATGAAGTTGGTTAACTAGTCTTTGATCAATCAGGTTAAAATCAGAACCCGAATCCACCAAAGCTAACATCTCCAAACTGTCCCTGCCCGTCCTCAAGGACAGTGGTAAACAAAGCCGTGACCTAACCTGATCGCTTTCTTCCTTATGGGGTACTGAAATCTTAACGTCCGCCGCTTTCCCCATTACAACCGGCGGACTCGCTCTTTTGGCCGTGCGGGACATTCTTTAACGAAGTGACCCTTAGTTCCTCAATATAGGCACAGCTCCCCGGCTACCCGCTGTTGCCTCTCTTCTGCGGATAACCGAACTTGGCCCAGCTGCATGGGTTCGGGAGAGGCCGAGGCGGATTGTCGTTGCGCCGCCTGATGGTCAAGGGAAGGTCCAGCCAGTCTGCCTGGTCTGTCTGGAACCCTTCTCCCTCGACTCCCTAGCTGTATATCCAGGCGGACAGCTAGGGCTACCAATGCTTCAAATGATTTGGGCTCGTCGATCCGAGCCAGTTCGTCTCTCAGCTCCCCGTCGAGAGCTGTAAAAAACACTGTCTTTAAGGGCTTATCGGGCCACTCGGCGGCAGCGGCTAGTGTGCGAAATTCCACAGAGAAGTCAGATACTCTGCGACCTCTCTGCCTCAAGCAGACCCGGCGGCATGGGCGGGCATTGGGGGGCCGTGCCCGCCCTGTGAGCCAGCTGTGCCCGCCGTGGACTGGAAGCTGTCTTTTTTTTTTTTTACCTCGGAGTGGCCATCGTCCTTTTAGTACTATCTTTGATGTGTCAAGCATACAATTTAACCAATCAAATCAACGACTGACGGCAACATGCTAGCCAATCACAGCTGGAGTGGGGCGGGACACCGAGTCATAGCCTTCAGTCGCCGCCGCAGTTCGGCTGCGGTTACCGTTGGTGTCGGTAGAGCGGGATGAAAATTTGGTCTGATTACCAAACAATTACAAGAAGTGACAACGAAGCAGAGAGCGAGCTGGAAGGAGCGTTATTAATTTCTGTTTGAAATGTCAGCACTGAAGTCTAAACTGGAGTAAACATTAACGCTAGCAGAGTTAGCTAGACAGCTAGCAGGGTTAGCTAGGAGCAGAAACAGGCACTAAAACTGCCAAACTGAAGAAACTTTGGTTACTTGCAGGAAGAAGGGAACTCTGCTTTGTTCTGCTCCTTGTGCTCCTAGCTGCTGTAATTACAGAACCTGTTCTAGTCAGAATTGTTACTTGAGTCAGTGTTCAGCCTGACAAGAGCGCTCATGTTTATTAGCATGTAGCTTGTGCTGGACTTTTAAGTTAAGACACAGCGCTACAGGTTACCCTATGTCACTGTTAGTTTCCAGTAATCCAAACCAGCATAAAACCTACCCAATTTAAAATAAAAAAACAAGCCCAAATCTCAAAATCTCTCACATGTTAAAAGCACAGAACTATTAAACACATAAGAACATGCCATTAGCACACAACTGCACTGAAGCAAAGAAAAAAAACGCTTATGGGCTCCAAACAAAATGTACAATCAGACAACCAAATAACACACAAGATCTCTTTAACAATCATGATATATCAACCGGAAAAAATAAATTATAAATAGCTTCCCAACATGAGTTGTAAATCTACCTTAATATAAACTTAATTTCTCTCAGTATAGCTCAATTAAACATTTCTCTAACACGCAGTCATGAAATACTTTTAAGTTGATCGGTAGAACTCAACCCCTCTTGGGCGTTTACATTGACCTAACACTTGATTAACCATTATTCTTTTCTTGTTTTATTATAACAATATTATTCATTATAACTATTCTTCATTGATGATGTCAGATCGACAGATTCAACTTATTTAAAAATAAATGACTATTTCTATATATTTTGTTAGTAATTCTTTCTAAAAGCCCAATAAATGTTATGAAAAGCTTCCGAATGTTTTTGCAATCTGCCCATAAGCTATTTTTTCCAGCTCAATGTGTTCAAAAGACTAATTGATTGGTTTGGCAACACTGACTACACTATTGCTATTTGTTTGTTCGTTACAGTAGTCACAGAGCCACTGTTCAGCCTGAAGCATATATATATATATATATATATATATATATATATATATATATATATATATATATATATATATATATATATACACTCCTTATCAAAATCTTAAGACCAGTCAAAAAATTGCAAGAATTTGCATTTTGCACTATTGGATCTTAAGAAGGTTCTAAGTAGAGCTTCACAATGTTAAAAGGACAAATCAGTGCAAGAGACAAGAACATTTGAGCAGGGAATTGTCTGAAAACTGCATTTATACTCTAACATGATTTTTTCAGCTGATCAAAAGTTTAAGACCATAGCTCAAAAATACCCGAAAACCCCCCAAAACAGAAATCAAAATGTCAAAAAAAAGGACTCAGTAATGAGTAGCTCCACCATTCTTGTTGATGACTTCAAACAATCGTTTAGGCATGCTCGATGCCAGTGTTTCCAGGAGGCTAGTGGGAACGTTGCTCCAAGTGTTGAAGATGGCTTCACGAAGGGCATCCATTGTCTGGAACTGATGTCCATTTTTGTAAACTTCCCTTGCCATCCTTCCCCAAATGTTCTCAACTGGGTTTAGATCCGGGGAACATGCAGGATGGTCCAAAAGAGTGATGTTATTCTCTTGGAAGAACTCCTTTGTCAGGCGGGCATTGTGAACTGCAGCATTGTCCTGTTGAAAAACCCAATCATTACCACACAGACGAGGGCCCTCAGTCATGAGGGATGCCCGCTGCAACATCTCCACATAGCCAGCTGCTGTTTGACGCCCCTGCACAACCTGAAGCTCCATTGTTCCATTGAAGGAAAACGCATCCCAAATCATGATGGCGCCCCCACCACTGTGCCGTGTAGAAAACATCTCAGGTGGGATCTCCCTGTCATGCCAGTAACGTTGGAAGCCATCAGGACCATCAAGATTAAATTTTTTCTCATCAGAGAAGACAACTTTCTTCCACCTTTCAATGTCCCATGTTTGGTGCATCCTTGCAAAGTCCAAACGGGCAATTCTGTGGCGTTGAAGAAGACGTGGCCTTTGAAGACGTTTTTTGTTTCTGAAGCCCTTCTCTCGCAGATGCCGTCTGATGGTTATTGGGCTGCAGTCAGCACCAGTAATGGCCTTAATTTGGGTAGAGGATCGTCCCGTGTCTTGACGGACAGCCAATCGGATCCTGCGGCTCAGAGCTGGTGAAATTTTTTGGGGTCTACCACTTGACTTTTTTGTTCCATAACCCTCAGGATCATTTAAAAAATGACATGGAATCCAGATGTTTGCACAGCTTTTGGCTTTTAAAGACTATGGTCTTAAACTTTTGATCAGCTGAAAAAAATCATGTTTGAGTGTAAATGCAGTTTTCAGACAATTCCCTGCTCAAATGTTCTTGTCTCTTGCACTGATTTGTCCTTTTAACATTGTGAAGCTCTACTTAGAACCTTCTTAAGATCCAATAGTGCAAAATGCAAATTCTTGCAATTTTTTGACTGGTCTTAAGATTTTGATCAGGAGTGTATATATTTATATTTTTTTTTTTTTTTTTTTTTTTTTTTTTAAAGTGTGCCCCCCTAAAAATATGGAATGCCCCCCCTGTAATTTGTTTCTGCAGCCGGGTCTGGCCTCAAGGCTAACAAATCACGAGACTGCTGAGCAGAATTAGACTCAGCCGAAAACACGGTTCTAAATTCAGACACAAACTGGGAAAATGAGCAATTGAAAGCGTTGCATTCAGGGAATCGAGCCTCGGCCCATCTAAGAGCTCTACCTGACAACAACCGGAGAACATAGGAGATCTTAATTTGGTCCGAAGGGAATTGACTTGGAGAATGAGCAAAAACCAACTTACATTGGAACAGGAATCCACCGCAGCCTCCGCTTTCGCCAGTAAACCTTTCGGGATTCGGGGATAATCCTTCAATAGGTGGTGGTGAAGCCACTACTTCCGGATTAACGTCGGCGGAAGGTGGAGCTGCGGCAGCTTGACTGACAGGTTGAGACAACACGGAAGTTAGGGAGTTAGTGAGATGGGTAAGCTGAGCGGCTACCTGTTGTAGCTGCTCATGAGTAGAACTAACGGCTAACCTGAGTGATTGCATCTGCTCGTGTTGAGCAGCTAGTTGTCTCCCGAATACCTCCGCTGGGCTTGTAAGGCTGGAGCCTTCTTCTGTCATGTTTTTTAGCGCTTTAGCCCACATGCAGAAAGTATTAGGGAGACCAGCACTCAGTTTAAGAGTTTTTATTAAAGGAACAGAGCAAATACACGGAGCTATGACTGGACGCCGGGATCGAGGCCTGAACGTCTGGGCGGGGTTGACTGTAAAGGAAGGAGACCAAATGAGGAGATAACGAGAACAGCGAATTATGGATAATGCGCGGCTTACCCTTAGTCGGTGAGTGTCGGACTGGGGAGGTTATGGTCAAGGTACTACTCTCTACTCAGATGTGTGGGTGGTTATTGGAGGGCGGCAGATGGAGTCTGGCGAGGAACCCGAGGAGATGGAGTGACCAGAGGGCTGAGCAGGCGAGCGTCCGTGGGTATCCGGGAAGGGGGTCTCACCCCGGCTGGGTATTTGCCAACTAGTTTGAGGAGGAGAGCCAGCGCGAAAAACTGAGCAAAGGAATCCACGGATCACTCTTCACAAAAATCTCTGGAACAGGTATGTGCATCCAAGCATGCAAAACACGACTGGTTAAGGCTCCGGCGTCTTCCATCTGTCACAGCTCTGCTTAAGAAGGCCGCAGATTGTGCTCCCGATGAGCCGCAAGTGTGGGGCACGCCCCCACCATCACCAACACCACCTGTGAGAAAGACTCAGAACCAGAGCAGTCAGACAGCACCCTGACACTTTGTCTTTGCAATTCTATTCAAAGGCATAGAGCGTTTGAATGTCTCTGTCCCGACGCAGTCAGGAAACAGAGCAAGAGGAAAAGGGCACACTACACTTTTATTACATTCATTAACATAGGAGATGGGAGTAGTTTTCATCTGAGAAAACAGGAGTGCACACACTGGTACGATCCAGTTCTTATCTAACAGAACTCCTCTCTGAATCCTTGGTTAAAGATAACACAATCATTCACTCTGTAACCACGTGAGCTTCTTTCACACGGGAAAGTTATGCAGGTGCATCTAGACAAGATATGATCAGAGTTACATACATCAATTACATTTTCCACAATAATCCTTTCTTCTGATTATAAAATCATCACATGATAAAGACATTTTTCAAAACACCTTACAAGAAAAATTTTTAATTGTGTAGAAGGTACATGACAGGCAAAGCAAAAAACTTATATAAAAAATAATAATAATAAAAATAATGATAAATTCAAGCATACATCTTACTTCATTTAAAATGCTTCAATGTTGAATGTCAGTATTAACTCCCCATCCGGTTTTGAGTTATTACATAATTATAGGACCCTTTAAGGAATGTAAAATCCATCTTCATCAGTACTATCATGGTCTTTTAATGCAGAAACACATAGTTCTCCAGATCATGGTCAGCACAGACAGAAAGCAAGTCTGCATCTGTACTGATCTTCAGCATAGTGATATCAGTCATTTTCATTGTCATTCCCTTAACCCCCGAATAATACATGAAAGAAAATCAATAGAAAAAAGAAAATAGAAAGAATTCCTCCAATCTTTATTAACCAGGAGGTCCAAGCACCAGAAATGAACCAAGACAAAGGATGAACCAGTATTTTTCTTCTGATGGATTGTCAGCAACTGTTGTAATTTATCATGGATGTTGGTTATGTGTCATGATTTGTTATAAATCACAACCACACATAGAGCTACATTTGAGAGTTTATTGAAGGTTGTGGATAGTGGAGGAAGAAACCTAGAGTCTGTACCGGGCTGGAGCAGGAGGATGGTGATGGCAGGAGCTGACAGGCAAAACGGAGCTGGAGTAGGCTAGAGAGCGCTGGAGAACACAGGAACTAGAGAGCTCTGGGTAACAACGAAACTAGAGAGCACTGCGGAACACAGGAACTAGAGAACGCTGGGGAACAAAGGAACTAGAGAGCGCTAGGGAACAAAGGAACTTGAGAGCACTAAAGAACACAGGAACTTGAGAGCGCTAGGGAACACAGGAACTTGAGAGCGCTGGGGAACACAGGAACTTGAGAGCGCTGGGGAACACAGGAACTTGAGAGCGCTGGGGAACTTGAGCGGATGTTTTTGAGCGGCGGCAGCTTGAGAGCGGCGGCAGCTTGAGAGCGGCGGCGGCTTGAGAGAGGCGGCAGCGGCGGCTTGAGAGTGGCGAAGCAGGAGAATCAGCAGCGGGCGTCGCGGTGGGCGACCCCGACAGCGAAGCAGCAGAGTCAGAGGCGGACGTCGCGGTAGGCGACTCCGACGGCGAAGCAGCAGAGTCAGAGGCGGGCATCGCAGTGGGTGACCCCGAAGCAGCAGAGTCAGAGGCGGGGGCGTCGCGGTGGGCGACCCCGACGAGGCGGCAGGGTCTGGTGCGGCCAGCAGAGGAGGTAGATCCTCGGAGGCCGGCGACGGAAGAGGACCCTGGAAGACAGGCGGCTGAAGAGGACCCTAGGAGACAGGGGGCTACTGACTAAGGATGGCGCCGGGCCACTGACTAAGGATAGCGCCGGGCCACTGACTAAGGACGGCGCCGGGCCATTGACTATCGAACTACCAACCCCAAAGGACGGCAGACCACAGGCAATAGAGGACGCCGAGCTACAGGATTCAGGAGGCGCCGAGCTATAGGGTTCAGGAGGAGCTGAGCTAAAGGCTACAGAGGGCGCTGAGCTACCAGAGGGTGCCGGGATACAGGCTAAAGAGGGCGTCTGGCTACGGGGTACGGGCGGCGCCTGGCTACGGGGTTCGGGTGGCGCCTGGCTACGGGGTTTGGGCGGCGCCTGGCTGCGGCGTTGGGGTGGCACCTGGCTACGGGGTTCAGGAGGCCCTGGGTTACAGGGTTCAGGAGGCACCGGGCTACAGGGTTCAGGAGGCCCCGGGCTACAGGCTTCAGGAGGACCCGGGCTACAGGCTTCAGGAGGCGCCTGCCTACAGACCTCAGGAGGCGCCTGCCTACAGACTTCAGGAGGCGCCTCGCTACAGACTTCAGGAGGTGAGACCATAGGTGAGTCCATCAGGACCCCCTCCACGACGTCTTCCGGGACTGAGAACAGAGGCGGACCCACCTGGACCGCCTCATCGGGCTGAAGAGCTACGGCTGGAGGCGGGTCCTCCTGGACCGCCTCACTAGGCTCGGGAGCATTCGAGGTCGACAGACCCTCCTGGGCCCAGATCTCCCGGAACTTGGGTGTGTTCAAGGCCCGGGCCTCACAGGACTCGGGTACGTTGGCTGGCGGCGAAGAAGCAGCAGCAGGCCGGCAGGGAAGTAGGTTGTCTCGGTCACTGTAGAAAAAGTCCCACAGCTTTGACTCCTCGATGCATGGAGCTCGGGCTGGTGGGACTATAACCCTCCGAACCACCGAGACGACGGGGGAATAGGAAGGTTTGCTGTCTGGCTCACTGGGGCAGCAATGAGACTGACTCACCAGGGACATGGAGGTGACGTCAGCTCCGAGCGGAGGGATCGCGGCCGGGGTACCCAGCTGAGCCTCAGGTTGAGCAGCAGTGATGTTCCTGCGTCAATGAGCCCAGTGTCTGTGCCGGGAGGAGCCGGGCGGCGAGGGAGTGGCTGCTGCTAGCGATGAGGAAGTAGGAGCCGCGGAGGCAGCAGCAGCGGAAGCAGCAGTGGCGGAAGCAGCAGTGACGGAAGCAGCAGTGGTGGAGACAGTGGCGGCAGAAGCAGCAGCAGCTGTGCTCTCGACGGCAGCCGAAGCAGACAGGCTGTTGAGCGGTGGTCCGGGTGGAGGTGTGTTGGGAGGCTGAGAGACCCCTGCCCAATAATCCCAATCCACCTCCTTCAAGAGGCCAGCTACTGCGGGGTGTCCAGGAAGCCTCCGCGCCAAGTCCGAGACCCGCTCCTCCCAGACGCCTCGCAACAGGACAGCCGCCTCTATTTGGTGCGACAGTGGGCTCAAGGCAGCAACTGTGGCCAGACCACCTCTCAGTCCCAGGCGTAAGGACTCCACTGCTCCACTTACGGTGTGTGGGTCTGGGTCCATCTGGCTGGTTTCTGCACAGGAGCTCTGTGTGTGTGTCGGGTTCAGTTGACCGGATCGTTATGTCATGATTTGTTATATGAACCCGAACACAACCACACATAGAGCTACATTTGAGAGTTTATTGAAGGCTGTGGATAGTGGAGGAAGAAACCAAGAGTCTGTACCGGGCTTGAGCAGGAGGATGGTGATGGCAGGAGCTGACAGGCAAAACGGAGCTGGAGTAGGCTGGCTTGAATAAACCCAGGCAGACGGAGGCAGGGAGACCGGGCAGGCAGATGAAGGGAGCGCAGATGTGTGACAAGGCATGGACGAGGCAGAGATGACGAGAGCAGTAGTGAGCAGAGGTGAGCAGATGATCCACCGGGGAAGGGCTGACTGAGGTGAGTCTTTATAGTTGTGCTGACAGGTGGATTGAGTCCCGGCTTGATTGGGCATGACAGGTGATAGTGATTACTGGAGCGTGGAACCGGAGCTGTATGGAAGGCAGAGAGTGCCATGAAATGTCCATGGTGCAGCAGGCAAAGCTGCACCATGACATTATGTT
This sequence comes from Fundulus diaphanus, assembly GCA_037039145.1. Classification (NCBI taxonomy): domain Eukaryota; kingdom Metazoa; phylum Chordata; class Actinopteri; order Cyprinodontiformes; family Fundulidae; genus Fundulus; species Fundulus diaphanus. Next base: position 3,670,976 of record CM073125.1, read on the forward strand.
GTTAGACACATCAGGAATAAAAGTGCAGCATTGTTTCCCAATTATGTGACAAGCACCTCCTTTCTCAGCTAGTTGGTAATCTAGAGCCAGTCTCTTTTGCAAAGTCATAGTTCTGATAACCTGTTCCTTAGTTAGACAGGAGAAACCTTTTTCAGTTAAACCAGTGAGATTTTCTAATAAAACAGACAGGTAATTGATCTTATGTGCTGCATTAGAAACACCATAATGATTCCTCATTAAGGTACCCAAGATCCCTAGCCCATCTGGATTCCTAGCTCTCTTTTGCCGTTTAAGCTTTGCCTTCTGTTCCAGTAATGGGTTAATTGAATCACAAGTGATAATGGCAGGTAGTAAATGAGCTAAATAACACACTCCAGACAAATCAGCAGGTAGATACAAACATGATCTAATTCCACACATCCAAACCATGTTCTCAGGATACGAATACCCATCTCTGCTGTAATCCCGACTGTGGTTAAGTTTCCTGCACCATACATTTTACTTCCGCTTGGCAAAGCTAAAAGAGTAAAGGTTATAACATAGGGTCCTGGGACTTAAGATCCTGGAATTGTATAGGGGTCAGATCTAGCCACACATGACTTGGAGGAATGATTTCTTCGGGTCAATGCACATGAAGCAGGTATGATAACTTACAACCTACTGTCCTTCCCAGAAAATAAGGTGTGGATTCTTCCTGCGCTACACAGATCTCTGGATCTCTTATGGGATTCCTACTAATCACATCAGAAAACTTACAGATCTCTCTTTTTGGTCATATGGTGTAATTCTTTACCCAAGAAAAAATGGTCTCCACTAACTTGTCAGGTTGATGACTAGGGAAAAAAAAGTTGCTATAAAAGTTGAGTATAGGCAGTGTCGATAAGAACAGGTACCAACAATGGTTGGTTATCAAAAACATGTGGAATCATAGCCATAACACAACTGTCATTTCTCATTTTCCGTACAGTCTGATGCAGTAGTTGCCACCAGATGTTGTCGGCATGATCATGATTGTATCTGAAGTGATGGGTCTCTCTTCGAGTCAGCTGATAGGTATAATTAGACTTAGACTTAGACTTAGACTTTCTTTATTGTCATTTTGTATACACAGAGTGCATACAGAACGAAATTTCGTTTTCACACAGCTCAGAAATATTGCAGTAACTCTACAGGATACCTTGCAGTGAATTACAGTACAGGATAAAGTGCAGTGATCAATCGCAGTCACTTACAGGATAAATTTCAATTGACTTCCGGATAAAGTGCAGCAGTGAACAGTAGGCAGTTGAAATGTAAACAATGTAAAACAAATGTAAACAAATATGCAGTAAGGTGCAGCAGTGATTTAAAAGTAGACAGTTGCATTGTACACAGTTTTGCAGTACGTTTCCGGTTAAGGTGCAGCAGCAATTTTGCAGGATACGATACAATGTGCAAATGTGCAAATCAGCGAATCTAGTGTGGTACACAGTCCGTTTTTATACTTCAGCAGTTCAACAGTGATGGCAGCAGGGAAAAAGCTTTTGCAGAACCTAGTGGACCTGCTGCGGAACCTCTTTCCAGAGGGCAGCAGGGAGAATAGTCTATGGTGGGGGTGTGAGGGGTCCCTGATGATGTTACGGGCTCGAGACACACAGCACTGCGATGAAATGTCTTTAATGGAGGGAAGAGGAGCCCCGATGATCCCTTCTGCTGTCCTCACCACTCTCCTCACGTTCCTCCAGTTGGAGGCACTGCAGCCTCCACACCACACAGAGAGACAGCTGGTCAGAATACTCTCTATGGTGCTTCTGTAGAAGGTTGTGAGGATGGGTGGGGGCAGGCGGGCTCTCCTCATCCTCCGCAGAAAGTACAGTCGCTTCTGTGCCCTCTTCACCAGTGACGTGGTGTTCACAGTCCAGGTGAGGTTGTCCGTGATGTGCACCCCCAGGAACTTGGTGCTGCTGACCACCTCCACCGCTGAGTTGTTGATGAGCAGTGGAGCATGGTGAGGCCGGTTTTTCCTGAAGTCGACGATGATCTCCTTCGTCTTCTCCACGTTCAGGATCAGGCTGTTGTCTCTGCACCAGCCCACCAGCTGCTCCACCTCCTCTCTGTAGTCCTGGTCGTTGTCGTCTCTGATCAGGCCCACCACCGTTGTGTCGTCTGCAAACTTCACAATGTGATTGGTGGTGAACCTGGGGACGCAGTCGTGTGTCATCAGGGTGAACAGCAGGGGGCTCAGGACGCAGCCCTGAGGGGAGCCCGTGCTGAGGGTGACGACATCAGAGGTGTTCTGTCCGACCCGGACTGACTGAGGTCTGTTGGTGAGGAAGTCTAGCAGCCAGTTTCGTAGGGGTGTGTTGAAGCCCAGATGCTCCAGTTTTCCCACCAGATGTTGTGGGATGATGGTGTTGAACGCTGAACTGAAGTCCAGGAACAGCATCCGCACGTGCGTGTTCTTCTCCTCCAGGTGAGCCAGGCTCAGGTGAAGAGCAGAGGAGATGGCGTCCTCAGTGGAGCGGTTCCGTCGGTAGGCAAACTGGAACGGGTCGAGTGTTGATGGGAGACTGGAGACGATGCGTTCCTTTACCAGCCTTTCAAAGCACTTCATCATGATGGGAGTCAGTGCAACAGGCCGGTAGTCGTTGAAACAGGTGACTTGAGGTTTCTTTGGCACCGGAATGATGGAGGCAGACTTGAAGCATGCTGGCACTATGGCTTGGTCCAGCGAGGTGTTAAAAATGTCTGTGAGGACACCAGCCAGCTGACCTGCACACTCCTTGAGCACCCGCCCAGGTATGTTGTCGGGGCCTGGGGCCTTCCGCGGGTTGACTCTCCTTAGAGTCTTCCACACGTCGGCGGTGTCAAGGCAGAGGACCTCCTCTTCCTGATGGGGAACAGCTTCCACGGCTGGAGTGCTGTTTAGTGCCTCAAACCTCCCAAAGAAGTTATTTAGTCCATTGAGGAAGTCAGCATCAACTTCACCCACCGGGGGGGAGGGCGTGTTGTATTCAGTGATCGCCCGGATGCCTTTCCACATGCTCCTGGTGTTGCTGGCGTCATGGAAAAGCTCCTGGATTTTCTGACTGTGGTTCCGCTTTGCTAGCCTGATGGCACGGTTCAGGTTGGCTCTCGCTGTCCTCAGTGCCTCCTTGTCGCCAGACTTGAAGGCTGAGTTCCGTGCTTTTAGCGCTTGACGGACCTCCGCAGTAATCCAGGGTCGTTGGTTGCCTCGGGTGATGATGGTCTTGGTGGTGCTGACGTCCTCAATGCATTTGTTGATGTAGGCTGACACAGTCATGGCGTACTCATCAATGTTGATCTTGTCCTCATAAGTTGCAGCAGCTTTGAACATGTTCCAGTCAGAGCACTCAAAACAGTCCTGGAGCGCCTCCATTGCTCCCTCAGTCCACACCCTCACCTGCCTCGCTGTTGGTTTTGCTCTGATCAGCAGGGGCCTGTATGCTGGGAATAGCATCACGGAAAGGTGATCTGAAGGTCGGCTACACCGCTTCCGCGTCGCTCTCCTCCGGCGTGAGCTGCTCGTCGAGGCCGCCGCTTCACAGGCCTCCGGGGCTGGTCTCCGTAGGACGCCACAGTCACGTAAGCAGTCGACCGTGGTATTTAAAAGTCCAGAAACACAACTTGATCGTAACTCCAACAGGCGCTCGCGGTCAAGTACTGATCGGCTGGGTAGATGAGTGGTTTCCAGCGAGTTTGGCGGCATTTTTATGCAAAAAGTCCGCGAGTTGGTACAGGAGCTGTGTTCGGCTGCTGCTGCCGCCAGGGGCACCGCCGGAAGTTGACAGAGAATTGATGTGATTACTCAGGTTAGTCACAAATTGTTTGTGCTGTACCTTGTTCCAGATGAGCACAGCAGTGATAAAAATTAGTGTGATCAGTGTTGTATAAAGTGCTGAAATCTCGGAGTCAAGTAAAAGTATAGGTACCTCTCCAAAATATGACTTTGGTAAAAGTCCAAGTCACTGACTGACATGTTACTTGAGTAAAAGTCTTAAAGTATCTGAAATGTCTTGTACTTAAGTATGAAAATTACTGTAAAAATAGATGTACTCAAGTAATGTAATAAAAAGTATAAGTAAAAAGTAAAACAAAGCAAATGCAGTTTGAAGGACATTTTTTAGATTTTGGTAAACTTTGAAAGTCAAATTCACTTAAAATAATATAAACAACTAAGTGCAGGAGAAATTTAGACCAAGTTTAGACAGAAAATACAACCTTTTTGTAAGCTTTCAGTTTTCCTTCTTCAAGTAAGGTCAGTGCTATGCACTTTAAAATTGTACACAACTAAGTGCAGGCAAAATTAAGACCAGGGGGTGTATACTAAGAACATAGTTAAGTGATAAACCAGGCTTAGTTAACCTACATGAAGTGGTAAACCTGCTAATAGATACACCTGCAGGCAGGCCAGCTGACAGCTTTGCTAGGGCCCGGGACAACACAGTCTTCTTGGGCCCCCCCTCTACACCTGCCACCACAACACACACACACACACACACACACACACACACACACACACACACACACACACACACCAAAGAAAAGTAAACTTAACCGTATACTTCATGCCCTGGAAATCTCTGTATTTTATATTGGATATTTTCAACCCATCTATTGAATTTAGTGCACTAGTTGATCTTTTCTTCATAAGAGAACAGCAAGCACTGCAGCCAAAATATGGCTTTTTTTGACCCGCTGTATATTAGCCAGTCCCTAACAATTTTTTCCCTTCCATTGCAGGAGGTAGAATATGTTAGATACTTTGGGAATTCTCTGCCCTCTGAATCTGTTGGCGGTTCATTTGCCATCTCTGAGAAAGGCTTCCTTTTTGCCATTAAACGCACAACATTCATTCGATCAGAATCAGTCATTTTTGTTGGCCATAACGTGGGATCATTGAAATTAATGCTGTGTTCTGTCTCTGAGCGACTATGCTCAGACTATCCGATCGGGCAGTAAGCCCCTCCACCTGCACTGTCTCTGTTATCGCTAGGGATGGCTCTCTCTGTCTCCTCCTCAAACACACGCTGCGTCCCACCCCCCACCACCACCACCACCCCCCCCAGCTCCCCGCCTCAGCTTGCTTCTGCTCCGCACTGTCTTTCAGATTGTACCTGGACCTCTGCCCTCTCTCTGCTTTCTGCTCTTTTCAATTCAATTCAATTCAATTTTATTTATATAGCGCCAAATCATGAAACATGTCATCTCAAGGCACTTTACAAAATCAAGTTCAATCATATTATACAGATTGGGTCAGATTATACAGATTGGTCAAAATGTCCTATATAAGGAAACCAGTTGATTGCATCAAAGTCCCGACAAGCAGCATTCACTCCTGGGGAACCGTAGAGCCACAGGGAGAGTCGTCTGCATTGTACATGGCTTTGCTGCAATCCCTCATACTGAGCAAGCATGAAGCGACAGTGGGAAGAAAAACCACCCATTAACGGGAAAAAAAAACCTCCGACAGAACCGGGCTCAGTATGAACGGTCATCTGCCTCGACCGACTGGGGTTACAGAAGACAGAGCAGAGACACAACAAGAGAGACAAAAAGCACAGAAGCACACATTGATCTAGTAATCTGTTCTACATTAGATGGTAGTAACGGGTGAGCCGTCTTCTCTGGATGATGTCAAAGTTAACAGAACGCCAGACCAGGTGTACCTACTATGAAGAAAAAGAGAGAGAGCAAAAAGTTAAAAGCTGAAATGACGACAGTCATTTCAATGTAATACAATGCAAAACTGGAGAACCGTAGAATGAAGAACAGTAGAAATCAGTAGAGTGAGAAAATTAGACCCTGATGTCCTCCAGCAGCCTAGGCCTATCACAGCACAACTATAGAGATAGCTCAGGGTAACATGAGCCACTCTAACTATAAGCTTTGTCAAAAAGGAAAGTTTTAAGATTAGTCTTAAAAATAGATAGGGTGTCTGCCTCACGGACCAAAACTGGGAGTTGGTTCCACAGGAGAGGAGCCTGATAGCTAAAGGATCTGCCTCCCATTCTACTTTTAGAGACTCTAGGAACCACCAGCAGACCTGCAGTCTGAGAGCGAAGTGCTCTGTTAGGAACATACGGGGTAATCAGAGCTCTGATATATGATGGAGCTTGGTTATTAAGGGCTTTATACGTTAGAAGAAGAATTTTAAATTCTATTCTTGATTTAACAGGAAGCCAATGAAGGGAAGCTAAAATTGGAGAAATATGATCCCTATTGTTGATTTTCATCAGGACTCTTGCCGCAGCATTTTGGATCAGCTGAAGACTTCGAACTGCATTTTGTGGACTTCCTGATAGTAAAGAATTACAATAGTCCAGCCTTGAAGTAACAAATGCATGGACTAGTTTTTCAGCATCACCCCTGGACAGAATGTTTCTAATTTTGGCGATATTCCGGAGGTGAAAAAAGGAAACTCTGGAAACCTGTTTAATATGGGATTTAAATGACATGTCTTGGTCGAAAACAACACCAAGGTTTTTAACTTTATTACCAGAGGCCAAGTTAATGCCATCCAGATTAAGTGATTGATTAAGAAGTTTATTTTTTGAGGACTCTGGCCAAAGATTACAACTTCTGTCTTGTCAGAATTTAAATGCAGGAAATTTAAAGTCATCCAGCTTTTGATGTCATCAAGACATGACTGCAGTCGAAGTAACTGATTGGATTCATCAAGATTTATGGATAAATATAGTTGAGTGTCATCAGCATAACAGTGGAAATTAATCCCATGCTGTCTGATAATTTTGCCAACCGGAAGCATATATATAGTAAATAGAATTGGTCCAAGGACTGAACCCTGTGGTACTCCACAGGTGACCCTAGAGTTTGAAGAAGATTTATTATTAACATGAACAAACTGGAATTTGTCCGACAGATAAGATTTAAACCAGCCTAATGCTTTTCCCTTAATCCCTACAGTATGCTCAAGTCTTTGTAGGAGAATATTGTGATCAACTGTATCAAATGCAGCACTGAGATCTAACAGGACAAGTATAGACACAAGTCCATTATCTGAGGCCATGAGAATATCATTGGTGACCTTCACCAGAGCTGTTTCAGTGCTATGATGAGCTCTAAAGCCTGACTGAAACTCCTCAAGTAGGTCATTACTTTGTAAATGTTCACAAAGTTGACTAGCAACTACTTTCTCAAGAATTTTAGATAAGAAAAGAAGATTAGATATAGGTCTGTAGTTTACTAGCTCATCTTGATCAAGAGAAGGTTTCTTAAGTAAAGGTTTAATAACAGCTACTTTAAAAGCCTGTGGTACATATCCATTTACTAAGGATAGATTAATCATGTGTAAAATAGGACCACTGATCAGAGGGAATACCTCCTTAAACAACTTGGTTGGGATTGGGTCTAACATACAGGTAGAAGGTTTAGATGAAGCTAAGATTTTAGATAGCTCAGAAAGCTCTACTGCTTTTAAACAGTTCAGACACTGCGCAGGTTCTAAGGATTCCTCCAATGCTGCCTCACTTACTGAGGACGAGGTAATCATGTTTGGGAGGATGCCAATTATTTTATTTTTAATGGAATCAATTTTATTTATGAAGAATCCCATAAAATCATTACTGCTAAGAGCTAAGGGGATGGCTGGATCAACAGAGCTGTGGCTCTGGGTAAGTTTGGCAACTGTATTGAAGAGAAATCTAGGATTATTCTTATTCTCCTCAATTAATGATGAAAAATATGCTGCTCTAACTCTGCGAATGGTCTTGTTATACAACAATAGACTGTCCCTCCAGATTAGGTAGGATTCCTCTTGGTGTGTAGAGCGCCATTTTCTCTCCAATTTCCTAACATTGTGCTTCAAGGAATGCAGCTCTGAATTAAACCAAGGAGCCAGCTTCCTGTGAATAATCACCTTCTTTTTCAAGGGAGCTACATTGTCTAATGCAGAACGCAATGACAAAGTCATACCGTTTACAAAGACATCTATTTGTGAATTGGAAGAAACAACATTGCTGCCATCTACTGGGCATTTCTGCAATACGGAGGATATTAAAAAGGGGGACAGACTCTTTAAGTTTTGATACAGCATTATCCGATAAAGATCTACTATAATGGAACCCTCTTTTGGGGGTGGAGAACTCAGTTAGATTAAACTCAAATGTTATTAAAAAATGATCAGATAGGACAGGGTTGTGAGGAAATACTGTTAATTCTTCACAATCAATGCCATATGTCAGCACAAGGTCTAAAGTATGGAGCCAAGAGTGCGTCGGTTTATGCACATTTTGAGCAAAACCAATTGAATCTAGGATAGTTTTAAAGGCTACACTAAGGTTATCACATTCTGTGTCAACATGGATGTTAAAATCACCCACTATAATAACCTTATCAGTATTTAACACCAAATCAGATAAGAAATCTGACAACTCATCCAAAAACTGAGTATAAGGGCCTGGTGGACGATACAAAACAACAAACAGAAGAGGGTTTATTGCTTTGCAGTTTGGATGAGGGAAACTGAGGGTTAAATGTTCAAAAGAACTGTAGTTATTAATTGGCCTGGGACTAATTAATAAATCAGACTGAAAGATGGCTGCCACTCCTCCTCCTCTTCCCACAGATCTGGGAATGTGGAAATTTGAATAATTGGAGGGAGTTGACTCATTTATACTAACGTAGTCCTCTTGTAGCCAGGTTTCTGTGAGACAAAACAAATCAATCTGTTTATCAGAAATCAATTCGTTAACTAACAAAGTCTTTGGAGGGAGAGACTTTATATTTAATAGACCACATTTAATTGTTTTATTTTTAGGTTCAAGGTGAACCGTATTGATTTTTATTAGATTTTTATGATTTGTTCCTTTTAGATCAGTTTTTGATCTGTTAAGTTTTGGCCGTGGGAAAGACACCGTCTCAATAGGATAATGGGTGGGTAACAGTACAGAAGCTGCAGAGAGGTGTGTTAAACTACGGCTCTGCTTCCTGGTCTGGACCCTGGGTTGTCAGCATTTAGGAGAACTAATAAATCCGGCCAGATTTCTAGAAAGAAGAGCTGCACCATCCAAAGTGGGATGGATGCCGTCTCTCCGGATCAGACCAGGTTTTCCCCAGAAAGTTCGCCAATTATCAATGTAGCCCACGTCGTTTTCAGGACACCACCTAGACAACCAGCGGTTGTCTAGGTGGTGTCTTTGCCTTTTGGCACTAAGCTCAAGTATTTCTGTAAAAGAAAAAGGTGTTTTCCCCCTTACACTAGGTAGCGGATGCTATACTTTAAAATCACATTGATAAACGAATGGCTTCTTAACTTCATTGTGCTTAACTTCATTGTGAAGGACTCTCAGCCCCTCAGCGTTGTGGAGAATGAAGGGTTCAGGGAGCTGGTTCAGCTCCTTGAGCCCTCATATGTTTTGCCAACCAGAAAGGTTTGTGTGGAAATTATCTAAAGTGGTAGTTTATTTATCAAATTTATTTTAAATGTATTGATTTTCCTTATGGTTTGACTTGGTGTGGTTTTCAGACCATCAAACAAATTTTGGCCAAAAAGTACGAGGAGGAACGGGAACGAGTGAAAATGGAAGTACAGCAAGCTGTGGCAGTGAGTATAACAGCTGACATGTGGACATCTGTGAACATGGAGGCTTACTTAGCTCTAACCTGTCACTACATTAATGAAAATTTGCAGCTGTGTACATCTGTGTTAGGTGTATAATACTTTCCACAAAGTCACACTGCTGACAATTTGGCCCAAGTAAAAAGGGCCATGATGGAGGACTGGGCCATAACAAATAAAGTAAAGTGTCTTGCACCAAACATGATTGCATGCACTAGACAGCTCCAAATTCGGCACTTAATTTGCATTGCACATAGTCTCAATTTATTAGTTAGAAAATCATGTGATCAGATCCCCACTCTTACATCCATCAGACACAAAGCCAGGCACATTGTGACATACTTTAGATCAAGCACTACAGCCAAGGAGAAGCTTTTTCAAGTGCAGCAACAGATGGGGCGACCAACCCTGAAACTTATCAATGAGGTGCCAACACGCTGGAACAGCACATATGAAATGCTGTCAAGGCTGAATGATGAGAAGGAAGCAGTGTGGGTATCTCTGGCCTCTCTAAAAACAGATTTGACTCCACTTACAGCTGATGAGTTTACAATCATAGGAGAAACACTACTTGTGCTTGCTCCTTTCCATCAAGCTACAGTGGAGTTGTCTGCAGAGAGGCGAGTGTCAGGATCAAAGGTCATCCCAATGATGAAAATGCTCTATATGGCACTTGAGCGTAATGCTTCAACTTTGCACACTGACACAGCACGACACCTACATGAACACCTGAAACGTCGAGTTACAGACACTGCTTCCAACCTGGAGTCATTAGGTGTGTTGACCCTGGCGACACTTCTAGACCCCAGATTTAAATCACTCGGGTTCCACAGTTCCTCCAAGTGCAATGAGGCCCTCAGCAGACTGCGGACAGAATGTGCCTCAATAACTGGAAGCACAAATGAGCCCCAGCCGGGAACATCTTCACAACAGCTGTCCGCCCCCACTTCAGGCATGATATTGAGCATTATTTTTTTGTTGTTTGTAAATCGTGTACTAAAATGCCAATATATATATATTTTTTTAGATGACCTTTGGGAACATTTTGATCTTGAAGTGGGGAGGCAGACCAAAAGTGCCACAGCTGATGCCATCCATGAGGTGCAAAGATACATGGCAGAGGGCAATACTGCGAGGTCCCAGGATCCTCTTGTATATTGGAAAAACCACAAGAGTGTTTATCCAAACCTCTTCCGCCTGGCCTTAAAATTTTTGTGCATTCCATCATCATCTGTGCCGTGTGAGCGGGTGTTTTCCACAGCTGGAGAACTAATATCAAAAAAGCGTAACAGACTGAATTTCAAAACGTTGCAACAACTTATTTTTTTGAATAAAAATTTGTAAAAAAAAAAAAAAATATTTGAACAAGCATCTTCATTCACATGTTTAATTAGAGGCTATTACATTATGATACAGGTTATCATTATTTATTGACTGTATCTAAAATATCAAAGATGTTTTAATAATATTACAATGAATTACATCATATTAGTGTATATAATCGGTCCTCAAATCAGTGTCGGTTAACTCTGTCAACTAGGTTACCTGTAGGGATTTTTAATGTCCAGCAGGTGTCAGTATTCAGTGACACTGTATCGACACAGTATCAATAGAGTAGTTCACGCGTGACGTAACGCGTGACGTCCGCGCTACTTCCGGGTCCCGCTGGTAGGCAAAAACAGAGCTGCTCTCGTCTACAACATGACAAAACGGGTGATTTAGAGCGTACTTTTAGTTCGTTTATTTATGGAATCTAAGCAATGCCTACGACTTGTTGCGCTCCCGGTTGCACACAGAGGCATTCCAAATCGTTGGATGTACGTTTCTGTCATTTTCCAAAGGAGGAAGGACGAAGAAAGAAATGGATATTTTCAATGAAAAGAGCGCAGGCAGACACTCCCAATGGACTGGGGGGGCATCGTACTACGACAGAATTTGCAGTCTACACTTCATCTCCGGTAAATACAACTTAATTCTGCTCTAGTCATTGTTCTACTTGAATAGCGGCGGAGGGTACACAGATCGCTACACGGGCCGGAGAAGCGGTAGCAGCAGCAGCCAAGCAGCAGCGGCGGAGCAGGCAGCGGCTGCTCTGCCAGTTCACGGGCTGCGGCAGCAGCCAGCGGCTGCTGCGTAAACACTACACGGGCCGCCGCCCCGGCCCGGCTACACGGGCCGGGGCGGCTAGCAGCAGCTAGCAGCAGGCTACAGCCGCTGCTGCTGCTATTACGCCCCGGTTCACGGGCGCTAGTACTTCTGTGTTTACGCTGCAATGTCGCCGACACCGCCACCCATTTTAACAAGACAAAAACACCTAAATAATCCGTAGTGAAATTTTTTTTTTTTTAACCTACCGGGCCTCTGCTGAGACGCGGCCTGTGTCCGACGCCGCTTTGTGCTGTTGCACAAACATGTGTGAACAACATCCATCCATCCATTTTCTGACCGATTAATCCCTCATGGCGTCGCGGGCGTTGCTGGAGCCTTTTTCCCGATTTAAAATAATTGTAGCCGTCCAGTGGTTTCATGGCTTTCGTGCTCTCTGTCTGTACTGGCCTGCGTGTTTATAAGGCAGCTGTCTATGTCATGGTACGGAGCGCTTGGCCAGCATTTCACAGACTCGCTCCGTCCCTTAAGGCTTTTGCTGTGTGGATCTGGCAATCTGATACCATCAACCATCAACTTACTCTTAAAACGATCTTGTGATACGTCATCTAAAGAAGAAAAATACGCGGAGAACTCGTCAGTTTCTCTGTTTGCGTCCGCCATTGTGTTCGCCTTTTGCCTACCAGTCCGGCGCGCATGCGCGAAAAACCCGCCTCAAAACAATAACAATGAACTGGTCTATACAGCTTGGTAATGTGTTGAAACGTTTCATGATGCCTCATCAACCCATCACTACCTAATGCAAATATATATATATATATATATATATATATATATATATATATATATATATATATATATATATATATATATATATATATAGTTACTCTAATATTAAATATTTTTCACACAAATATTTTCTGAAAAATTACTTCTGCCTGTATTTTAATGGTCAGAGTGTTAGTTTTGGGCCCCCCCTCTGTCCTGGGCCCGGGACAATTGACCCGTTTGTCCCCCCTTTCAGCGGGCATGCCTGCAGGTATCATTTAGTTAAGAAAATTAGGACTCTCTGCTATTAGACGCTTTACCTATACCACAAGGCTAATTTAACCTGCTGTACTAATCTCTCTCTCTCTCTCTCTCTCTCTCTCTCTCTCTCTCTCTCTCTCTCTCTCTCTCTCTCTCTCTGTCTCTCTCTCTCTCTCTCTCTCTCTCTCTCTCTCCATAGTAGCTTTTGCACTTCAAGCTGCCCTGGTACAGGTGACCAGTGGTTGGAAGCCCCTCTAGGCAGGGGGTTTAGACTTGGATGCTGCTCAGGTGATGTTTCCATGAACACTTTGCACTGTGTTGATCCAGGTGTCCCTTCCTTGGACCTTAACGGCAGTGTGGTTCACCAGCAGGATCTGGAATGGACTAGTCCAACACTCGTCTCTGCAGTGGCTCCTTCAGGTGTCTCAGATCAGCACCCATTGTCCTGGCTGGAACTGGTGCAGGATTTTGTCAGCCAATGGGGATAATGCAGTTCTCATGGCCTGATGGGAAATAGAATGTGACAGAACGTTACAATATTGTAACATGTAATATTCAAAATCAGCAGTTGTTAATATGGTTAAGTTAGTACTGGGTCTTCCTCCCCGTGTGTTTACAGGCCTTCCAAAAAGGATTTCAAAGGGACTTAGATTAGCTCTGGATCTATCTCTCATCTGCATGTACATTAGAACCAGAAGGAGAGCTCTTGGCCAGGACAAACCTATTTGTTCACAACATTTAGTTAGTTTGTTCTTTATAGTGAAATTTTCCTTTTCTACTGCTCCCCCTGATTGTGGATAATAAGTACAATGTGTTTTTAACTGGAAACCCAAAAGTCTGCTGATTTCTTGAAGAGCTTTGTTTACAAAATGTGTCCCATTATCACTGGAAATGACCTCCGGGACCCCCCAGTGTGGTAGGATCAATAAAGCTTTTGCGACGGAACCGCTGTCTGCGTGTTTTGCTTCAACATACTTGGCAAACATGTCCACAACCACTAGACAAAATTTCTTTCCTTCAGCAGGTGTCAGTTCAGTGAAATCCATCATCAGGTCTGGAAAGGAAAATGTGGAAGTGAATGTGCAGTTTTTGGCTATCCAGGAACCCTAAACGGATTGTTAGACTCACAGATCAAACATTCTGGTGGACGCTGGCGCGATTTCTGGCGCCGCTACTGTCCGATAGCTGTACTCTACTCTGTTGATCCAACTTTTGTGAATAATTTCACGGACTAAATGAACAATTCTCCACAACCCAACGCTGGGAGCTACACTGAAACTTCATTATCGGTACTCCTCCTGCTTCGTCAAGTTTCTCTGTGCAAAAGTGTAACCTTACCTGCCTCTCTATCCAGCCCTTCGACCCTCCGGTCCAGTTGCTGCTGCCAATGATGTGGCCTACACAGATCTTCCTCTGGACTGTAATAATCTTGATCTTCATGCTGCCTCTTCTCCATCCTGAGCCTTCTGACTGAGCCACCACCGGCATCTTTACACCTCTACCCTGATATTGCTCTCCTACCCCACCGGAAATACACACACCGTGGATCTCGCCGACTCTTCCATCCCAGCGACTCCAAACCTGCTAAATCCTACTGGTCCACAACTCGCCATTCTCAACGTAAACCCCATTGGACTGTGGACCACGGCATGCTAGCCAGCCCAGCTAGGTCGGCTAAGCCTCCAATCAAACTTGAAAACATCACCCTTAACTTCAGTCTCGTCAATATCCGTTCACCCTTAACTTCAGTCTCGTCAATATCCGTTTGCTTACTAACAAGGGTCATCTCGTCCAAGATATCCTAGTCGACCGGGAACTGGACTTTCTTATCATTAACAGAAGCTTGGCAGCAGCCTAATAACTATTCACAGCTAAATGTCTCCACTCCTCCTGGGTTTGTTTACCTTTGCCAGCCCCGCGTGACGCGCCAAGGAGGCAGTCTCGCGGTACTCTACAATGAGAAATGGAAAGTACTGCCCGTCACTGTGCCTGCCTTCAGCTCATTTGAATGCCTGTCCTGTAAACTCTCTGGCCCTACACCCACCATTGTTGCAGCTGTCTATCGCCCCCCCCCAAGCCACATAGTGACTTTTTAAATGAACTAACTGATCTCCTCACCCTCACCCAATGTAATATTGATGGGGATTTTAATATTCACATGGACAATTTTAACCTCCCCCCTCACCAGAGATTTCCTAACTTGTCTGGACAATTTTGGTTTTGATACATTTTCAAATTTTCCCACATACTCTAAATGTCATATTCTTGACTTAATTTGTAGCTCTGGTCTCACACCCTCTAACTCTCCTCTCCTTCATAACTGCCATCATCCACTCCTCACTTTGTTCTGGAATTGTTCCTTCTCTTTTCAAAACTGCTATTATCACTCCTATTGTGAAGAAACCTGGATTAGATCCCAACAACTACAATAATCTCCGCCCAATTTCAAATTTACCTTTTATCTTAAAAATACTTGAAAAAACAGTCGCTTATCAACTTCACTCTCACTTAATTTATAACAACCTTTATGAACAGTTCCAGTCTGGCTTCCGTCCCCGTCATAGCACTGAAACTGCTGTCTTAAAAATAACCAATGATCTTTTAATAGCAGCTGACTCTGGTCTAATTTCCATCCTCATTCTTCTTGATCTAAGCGCAGCCTTTGACACAGTTTTCCACTCTACCCTACTCCATCGACTATACACAATTGGCATCACTCATACTGCCCTAGCCTGGTTTCATTCCTACCTCTCTGGCCGCACTCAGTTTGTTCAGA
Source organism: Fundulus diaphanus (assembly GCA_037039145.1). Lineage (NCBI taxonomy): Eukaryota > Metazoa > Chordata > Actinopteri > Cyprinodontiformes > Fundulidae > Fundulus > Fundulus diaphanus. The sequence goes on from CM073125.1 coordinate 3,686,467, forward strand.
TTAAGTCCCATCGTTCCAACTCCTCTCCAGTTACCACCGGTGTTCTCCAAGGCTCTGTCCTGGGACCCCTACTCTTTATCATTTACATTCTCCCTCTTGGCAATATAAATAATATTTTCACTGTTATGCGGATGACACCCAGCTCTATCTTTCCTGTAAGCCAAACTCTTCACTCCCACCTTCCAGCTCCAATGTAACTGTACTGCGGTAAAATTATAGTCAGAGTCCTTCTGAGTGTGAACTTTCAGTCCATCAGAGGTTGAAATGATAGTTATGTACAATCTGCACATCAAATCTCTACCAATAAGATTTAAAGGACACAGGGGAGACACCATTAAAAGAATGCTTCAGCTGCACTCCCTGTGGACTAGAACACTTTAAAAGAACAGTGTAATGTTTACTGCAGGTGAACCTGAGTAGTGGCGGGTGAGGCAGACAAATAGAACCATACTTGGCAGACACTGCAGGCAGGCTGGGATGAGTAGGATGCCAGAAGATGTAGGCAGTGACAGAACAGAACAGACGATGTGAACCAGGGAACCACCAGAACGGGCAGAGCAAGCGACTGGAACTCATGGAGAAACAGGCAGAACTACAGCATGCAGACACAGGAGACCTTAGCAGAAGAGTCCAGCTGGCAGAGCACACAAGAACTGGTAGAGCTGGTAGAGCACATCACACTGGGTGATCCGACACGAGAAGAGACATGAAGAGAGACGTTCTGGCCGGGATGAGTTAGCAGAGGCAGGTATAAGTAGGCTGGTGAACCGGTGAGCTGAGTAGACTAATTAGTAGCAACAGGTGGAGATTATCTAGAGTAGGGTGGTGGCTGGAGGGAGACTGAGCTGATTAGATAGTGGCTGAGAGGTGTCAGGCTAATAAGAAAAGTCCAAGGGAAAAATAAACAAAAACCCAAATCCTAAATAATGTGGTGTTTCTATTGCAGAGTTCTGTAGTAATAAAAAGACTCTTGAAACCAAAACTATATTTTAACATATTTAATCTAAAAGGCAAGAGGGATGTTTACAGCTTCAGTACTGGACTCTCGTACACAATAATGCGACGGGTAGATTTCTGGATGTCAGAGAGCCCCGTTCATTCCTCACACAGACATTAAGTAGAACCAATTGTATACATCCATTCAAGGGTGTGCACAGTATATCAGTGTTCTGTTCATCAGATTAGTGGAGAAGATCATACTATAATGTAGATGTATCCTAGCTGACACATCTTCCCTTAATCGGTCATTCTGTCCAATCTAAGTATGTCAGGCTCTGTGTCTCCAGTGTCTGTTGTCTATCTGTAGTTTCCATAGTAACTGCCTTTTGCAACCCAGTCTCTGTACTCATGATCCGTAACAATATGGTCAGAGTTACATACATCAATTAAGTTTTCCACAACACTGGTGACGTCGGCAAATATGAGTTTGTGGTAGCCAGCAGAGCAGAGTCCTTGGATGCCGACTAAGTCTGTGCAGGGGTCATCGAGGCCAATCACGCCGGTACAGGAGTCTTGGTGGCCAATCACACAAGTGCAGGTGTCTTGGAGGCCCATCCAGCCAGTGGAGCCTCTTGGAGGTTGACAAGGCCTTAAGTGAAGGAAAAGGCATCTGGAGAGCTCCCACTCCTTAGCAGGCTTGACCCCTGGCCAAGCTTGGTGTCCGACATGACCTGGAGATAGGCAAACTTAAACCTAAGCAGAAGCTCTGGATTTTGGAACCCATGCAGAAGCTTTGGATATAGGAACTTCAAATTGTGATAGGCCCCTGGGTGCTTGGAGCCATAACGGGGCCCTGGAGCCAGGAAGAGGCCCTGGGTGCTTGGAGCCAGGATGTGGCCCTAGGTGCTTGAAGCCACAACAAGGCCCTGGGTGCTTGGAGTCATGACCAGGCCCTAGGTACTTGTTGTCACGCTGAAGCCCTGGGTGCTGAAGCCATTGAAACAGCTCTGGACTGACTTCTGGGATAGAGAGGGACTACCATATGGATACCTTTGTCAAAACTCTCTAGAGCCTTACATCAAGACATGGGCTTCAGGGACAGGGACATGAGATGGTTCCACCTGAACTCCATTCTCAATGAATTTCAGAATCAAGACAGGAAGAGGATAAAACTGCATTCACTCCTCGGAGAACTCCGGAACCTGGACAGGAGGCAGGTCCACCTGCACCCCTTCCTCTGTGAGCTCGGGAACATATATCTGAGATGGATCCACCTTGACTCTCTCCTCTGTGAGCGCTTGAACATGGATAGGATTCAAAGATTCTTTATTGTCACCACGTGTCACCATGGTGAAATTTCTTTTTGGCCACTCCGGCTAAGAGTACACATAAGACAAACAAACAAACAAACAAACAGGCAATGAACAAGGGTTAGGAGATTAAAAAAAGATGAAGATTCAAAAGTTTGTATGAACTAGTTGTCCTTCATGAGTCACACATAACAGATGAGGTAATAAGGTGGTTATTGTGCAATGATAAATTGTGGTTTCGTTTACACCTTTGTGCATTTAGATATTCTGAGGTGATAGTGTGCAGGTAGGCAATAATATTAAGGTGATTGTAATGTATGATGGGCTAGTGGGGTGATTTTAAAGCGCCCCCCATCAGGGGTCGATTGATCTAACAGCTCTTGGGAAGAAGCTGTTTCTAAGTTTATTTTTTTTGGCTTTGAGGCTTCCGAAGTGTTTACCTGATGGGAGAGGGGCAAACAGTGCATTGCCTGAGTGGGTAGGATGAGTGGAGATGTGTCTGGACCTTCTTTTGACACCTTCTGCATAAATTGAGTCTAGATCCTGCAGACGCTATCCCACAATCCCCTGCGCTGTTCTCACCAATTGTGCTAAGTGCTTCCTCTCCTAAACTGTGCCACTCCCATACCATACAGTTATGTTGACACATAAAACACTCTCTATGGTAGCTCTATAGAAGTTCTTTAGCAGTTTAATGGAAAGTCCAGACCTTATCAGTTTCCTGAGGAAGAAAAGCCGTTGTTGGGCCTTCTTCACCAGGTGGGAGGTGTTCGCAGTCCAGGAGAAGTCTGAGTAGATGTGAATGCCCAGGAACCTAATGCTGTCCACACACACCACCACCTCCCCCTTTATGTAGAGAGGAGCGTGTTCAGTCCTTCTGGACTGAACACGTTCATTACCTCATTGGTCTTACTGGTGTTCAGGATCAGGTTGTTCCTGGAGCACCACTGTGTGAGGTTGCTGACCTCATCACTGTTAAAGATGAGACCTACTACAGTGGTGTCGTCCGCAAACTTCACCACTGTGTTTGTGGGGTGGATAGCAGAACAGTCCTGGGTGAAAAGGGTGAAGAGAGCAGGGCTGAGGACACAATCCTGCGGCATTCCTGTGTTGAGGATCAGTGAAACAGGTGTGTGTGTGTGTGTGTGTGTGTGTGTGTCTGTGTGTGTGTGTGTGTGGAGGGTACACCTGCACTCCCTTTTGGTAATCTCAGGAACAGGAGGTGCAGAAGGTGATAACCTAGCTCTGGGACTTAGTGCCGATAGCGAGGCGTCGACTAGAGCACCAATGACTTGGGCCAGATATTGGCTAGACCCCGGTGTTACGAGCAGAGATATTCTTCGGACCGCCATTGGCACTACCAGAGGCATACTGCGGATCCCCAATGGCACGAGCAGAGGCTAAGGTGACATGCAGACCGTCTGCAATGAGCTGTTGAAGCGGGCACACTGGAAAAAGCTCTGGAGGGGAGCCTAAGCGGCCGTTTCCCCGGAAGAGGGATTCTCACCCTTGAGCCATTGTATTGCATTGGTGGGTCAAACAAACCTGCAGGGAATATGGGGGCATTATTGTTGCAATATTATTTGCAAATGTGTGTGGAGAGTTGTGTGTGTGCAGTGGGATTTGAAAACGTGTAAATAAATCTGTAAGTGTGTGAGGAGATTTGTGTGTCTGTACAAGAATATGCAAATGTGTAAAACAACTTGTGTGTAATCCGGTTTGCAAATGTGTAAAAAAATCCACAAATCTGTATTCAGATCTACAAATGTGTGCTAAGATTTGCAAATGTGTACTAAGATTTGCAAATGTGCACTAAGATTTGCCAGTGTGTGCTAAGATTTGTAAATGTATACTAAGATTTGCAAATGTGTACTAAGATCTGCAAATGTGTGCTAAGATCTGCAGATGTGTAGATCAATCTGTAAACACACACTGAGACACTAATGTCTGAAGTATTTTCACTTCAAGACCCAGAAATACAGACAAATCATTGGTTACCAGTCAAGCGGTTTCTCGGTTGCGTCTCTTTACACACATGATTTTTGCTACACTTCTGCCGTGAGACATCCGCAAATGTGTAGGAGGATTTGTATGTGTAACCTCCAGATTTATTGCCCTGAGCTCAGGCTCACAAGCTGCCTCTTCCGGCTGCAGGAGTTCACGTGACTTTCACGGATCGTACTGAAGCGTTTTGCTGCTAGACGGGTGACAAGGTAACTTATAACGACATAACTTTCTCGTTTCAACGACATAAGTTTCTTATTTTAACAGGAGACTTATCCCGTTAAAACGAGATAATTTTCTCCTCATAACAATGCAACATAACCTGGCATCAGCTCGCGGGATATTTGAATGTCATGGGAGAAGATGGAGAGACAGAGGGACGCCCTTTATTTCTTTTTAAGAAGGAGGAGTTTATTTCTGCACTGAGGAATGACACGGTAAGTCATGCATATAAAGCAAGTAGCCTACTTGAAATCTGATCAATTTGACAGTTATTATTTATAGTTAAGAACTATATACTGAATACACCTGCAGTGCTATGGTACCGTCTGTGGCTCTGCTTACACGACAGAAACAGGTTTGCGTTGCGTTTGTACTGTCAATTTACACACTACAATGTTTAACTGTTGCTTAAGGTGACTTTCAGTTATAGCTGTGGGTTTATTCAGAACAGTTTGGAGCCGAAACAGTACTCCGTTAGCCGATGTTTTCTTCTTCTGGGGAATTTGCCATGGAGTTTCAAAGATCACAGCACTACTAGTACTGCGGCATGGGAATTCCACTGTTTAAGTACTGTGTCCATGTAAATAGGGCCTGTGACTGCAAATGTACCTATACCTTTATGAATTTTAATGAAATGTAATTAAAATAAATTTTAATTTGACACTTGTAAGGCTAATGAAAAATATCTGTATTCTACACAATGAAAGGTTAAGCTAGATAATGCTACATTTATTCACAATTTATTGTGTCAAAACAAAGTGATGAATACAGAGCTTTCTAATGTGACTAGCATTCACGAGCAAATGAATGACAGTTATTTATATCAGCTCCATTAATCAACCCAGTCAACTACTGACATGCTTTAATAAGCAGAAAAGCAAAAACTGATAATCCATTATCATTGCTGTAAATTCAAACTTTATTATCAGAACTAATCAGTAACTAATCAGCCTCCTGCTGGTAAGGTACATGTGGCAAAGCTCCTGGCAGGAAGGCACCACATTCTGTTTTCAGTTTATTTGGTGTTGCATTTGTTTTTTCTGATGTCTTTAAACTCACTCAGAAAATAAAACAAATCTTAATCAACAACACTGTTCCATTGCAGTCTAGGGTTGAGCAGTTTTAATAATGACCTTTATCACAATTTTACAGGGACGAAGGTGGTGCAGAGGTTAGGGAGTTTGTCCTGCAATTGGCGGGTTGCCAGTTCGATCCCCTGCTCTGACTGTCTCCGTAGTTTAAAACTTTAAAGAACAATAACAAAATCTTCGCTGTGTTTACAGGTTGGCATCTCTGAGGCTGAATGCATGGATGGTAGCTCTCCAGTAGGGCTGGACGATATATAGAAAAAAAGCATATCGATAAACAAAAATGTATATTGATTGATATCGATAATTTTTAAAAACCTTATGATATTGCTAAATGACTTACTTTTAATAAAGAACACACAAACACTAAATCCCAATTAAATCCTTATTTAACCAACATTTTTACCCATAACTGATTTTTTAAAGAAAAATAACTCAATTTAAGAGACCTGGGTGATGTTATTAAATACTGATAAAGAATAAACTAAAGTGACCAGTAAAATGACCAAAATAAATATAACAAATAAATAGAATAGCCTATAGGTGGGAATAGTATACTAGTTACTTCTCAGGTTGCATTCAGGGCTCGGAGGTCCGAGGTTGTGGCGTGGGAAGACACATATTACTGCTCATTTTGCACTGATTCCCTGCACTCATTGTACAATTTAGGGAGCGCTGTGTTAGAGAAAAACTTGCTGCCCGGAACTTCATATCGCAGATCAAGAGTGGCAAGTAGTTGTTTGAAGACAGATTTTTCAACTGCAGAGTACGGCAGCATATCCATCACTATGAAGCATGTTATTGCATGCGTGATGTCCTAACTTGCTATACCTGCTTTGTTTTGGTAGAAGTTCCAGAAGATTCCTCCGACGACGCAGAGCCGCGCCGGGGCTGACACAGCTCGTGCTCTTGCGGGTGTGAGCGGCTTAGGTTACCAGACTTTGTTTTTACTGGTTCCCTGCAAATTTTACAAATAACTGTTTTTTTTTTTTTCCGACTTGCTATATTGTCAAACTGGTGAACTAGTAAAACCCCTTTTTGGGACAATTTCCTCCGCCTCTCCTTGCTGCGACATATTCACGTCCACTGTGTTGTGGTTTGAGAGGGCGCCGTTTTGTAACGGCGTGCCTGGGTCCGCGATTGCGATTGATTGGGAGGAAGTAGTGACTGTAGCATCAACCAATATGATAGGCTACAATGAAAAGGAAGGAAAACTGTCTCTATATCGAACTTTTATCAACCCTCTTTTTTCCTATTGCGCCACACGTTTATCGATCAATATATATTGTTACTGAATTATCGTCCAGCTCTACTATCCAGTAATTCCAAAGTTATTGCTAGCTATTTTGTTTCAGAAGTTGAGAAAAGAGGGGGTACCGCAGCCAGAATTCGTACAGACATAGAGACAGAGAACGGTACAGTGAAAGACATTCAAAGAATTTTGCGTCTTCATCATGATGACAGCTATTCTGAAAACTGCTTCATTGTAGGATCCAGCACCCACAACCAGCACATCGCGAACTGTTGGGCTTTTTCTTAAGGAAACGTCATGCACAGTTTTTTTCAAAAACTGAAGGATTCAGATTACTTTCCTGGTGACTTCTTGGATAAGCAGCTAATTCTGTTAACCTTTTTAAATATCATTGAAGTATGTTTGAATGTAAAAGATAAATACTATATGTGTCATGGTTTAGTTTTGATTCGGCTTTTGTTTACCATTAGTTTTCATTTTTGGGTTTTAGTTATGATTTGACTTTATTTATTGTTAGTTTTCAGTTTCCTCCTCCCCTTCTCACTCAGCCTTCACTTCACTCCCCTTGCAGTCAGTCACACCTGTTGGTAGGTAGTCAATCAATCAGTCAGACTCATTTCACCTGCCAGCTTCCTTATTTCCGTCATCATTCAATACCTACCCCATGCCTGTCCACAGGTCTCCTGCATGCTACTGGAAACCTGCCACCTCCGCTTCTGTTCAAGGTTTCCTCTCTGCCGTGCTGTGAATTCTCTGCAGTGCTGAGTAACCAGCTGCTGTGATCTGGCTCGCTCTCTGTCGTGCTGTGGACTCTGCTGTGGTGCTCTGGTTCTGTGCCGAACTGTGGACTCCTGCTGCTGTGCTCTGGCTGGCTGGGTACCGAACTGTGAATTCTGCTACCTGTCTCTGGGCTCCAGGAACTCTCTCTCTGGGCCGTCAGCTCCTGCCATCATCTTGACCCTGGTTCCCGTGCAGTGCAGTCCTACCTCGCTGGTTACGTTACCCTCCATCCCATCAATCCTTCAATAAAGACTTTTCATTTTTAGTCCCGTGTGTGTGGTTCTGGATTCATCTATAGACAAATCCTGACAATATGATGTCATGTTTGCTGGAGGTGAGGACCTAGGTGGCAACGAGGCAGAGGCAGCAGCGTGGTGAAAAGCAAGGGGAATTTTAATAAGAGCAAAAACTTACAGAGGGCTGCAACATCGCAGGGGAGAACGCGGGAGGAACACAGAACACAGGAGGATGGAGACTGAACGCAGGGTGAACGCAGAATGACCCGACAACGGGGAAACAAACTGAGGGAACTTAAATACACACTGGGGATAATCAAACACAGGTGAGTCCAATTAAGTAAAACAGGTCCATAGCTCGGGGATCCTAACATATGATACATGCCTTTAAATATGGAGTATGTACTTTAAGAACTTGATTATTTCTTTGTGTTTCAGGAAGAACTCCAAAAAGTGGTTTACTTTTGGAACACCCACACCATGAGTAGAGATGCAATTGCTCTAAGTGACCGGTCCTACATGCTGTATACCCTTCCACGGCTTTTGATGAACAAGATCATCTCAAACAGGTTTCCGAGCAAAGAGTTGAAACTAGCAAAGCCCAACGTCTTCAGAGAGGACCATTCATGTGATGAGACAGTGTTCGAACTATCATACCTTCTGATGAGACAAAACTTTCTTCATGCACCGTCCACACCTCATGTAACAATTGAGTTATACTTATTTTTGAGAGCTTGTATAAATACAAACCTGTGCGACGTGTGATATTTGCTTGTAAAAAATTAAGAGTTTGTGGAGCAAATGACTTGTGACTTGTCCAAAATGACCCTGTCACTTTCCCACACAGTCAGAAATAGGCAGCTGCAGACCCCACAACCAATAAAGGACAAGCAGTCAAAGAAATACAGATGGAGGAAAAAAAAAAGAAACAGACCTCTGTTTTCACTGACTCCCATCATGATGTAAATAACTTTTTGAAGTTTGCTGCTAGGCTTTATATTTTGATTGTGATTCCTGTTGTGTATGACAGCAAATATATGCTGCTACATATATTAGGACAATAACAAGAAATTTAAATTCACATTTGCCTTATAATCTATCACACAGGACACAAAATATTTAAATTACATATGTTCTATAAACCACACCACTGCTCCTCATATTCAACACAAACTTTTCATGTTTATATCAGCAAGACTCTTATAGTTCTCTGTTACTGAACACTGAGATCCAACTTATGTACTGTTTGACAGTTTTGATATGGTCAAATGAGTTGAAAAATAAAGTGCCTATGCTTATGTTGAACATAAAAACTTTTAATGAATCTTTGGTAAAAACCCATTACAAAATAAAGTGTTATGGTTTGTGATCAAACTAACTCATTCTTTTCTTAGAAACATAACAATATTTTGCAATGTTACATCAACTCACGGAAGAACATGTATTAAAAGTACCTTTAACAAGTGCTCGTTAATATCCTTTTGAAAGGAAGTTCTCTACCTCCAGAAGATGACCTGACTAGAATATGATCTATGTGTATTTAAAAGGTGAATACATGGATCTCAAAATTAAACATAAGAAAATCCTTTCACATACAACAGACAAAATCTTTGTTATAAATCAGGGCACTATTGCACTCAATGCATTTATATACTTTATAATCAACTTTGAAGAATATAAATGAAAAATAATGCCCCATGAAAAGAAAAGGGAAATAAGTACAGTTTAAGACATGCTTAAATTTGTTTTAACTTAAAGAAGCTTCATAACAACAGCAATAATTTGACTTCAAAAACTTGTATTTCACAATGTTGTTGGAGTAGTCTTTTTAACCAGTATTTTTGCGCTAAATCTTTGTCAGCAAAAACAAAAGCTAACTGATTCTATTGTGGCTCACTACCATATGTTCCTGAAAACATATGGCAATTTTTCTGAGTCAAATGGTAAGGTTTCTTCTGAAATATATTACATAGTGTCATTACCTGCGCCGAAACATTTTAGATTTTCCATAACAAATTGCACTTTTTCCATGAAAAGATTATAACAGTTTTCTCTTCTTAGATCTTCTGATCGGAAAGAATAGTTCCTTTGCTACACTTGAAATGTTTGATTTTTTTGCTTCCTTTGGCAAATCCACTCTCCTTGCTCCTCCATTTTTTTCTTGCATAGCTGCTTTCCTTCACGTATCCATCCTTTCTCAAATCCAGTTCCTTAAATATGATTTTGGGTTTTTATGAGTTGCATCACATTCTTTTTGGTCATGTTCCTCTGGATCTTTGTCAATTCCCATCTTTCTTTTGAGTTTTTCAAGCAATGTCTGTCGATGCACATCTCTTTCACCTTTTCCTTGTTACTCGGAGCAAAAATTCTGGGGGGCAATTCTGTCAACATAGGTGGGAATGTAGGTGGCCAAGCTGTCATCATCCTTGCTTGCTGATATGTCAATCTACAAGCACAATGAAATAATGGTTATATCAAAGAGGGGAAAAACCTAAAAATAGACGGTTTTAAACTAATGTTTATTAATCTTTACAGCGGAATTTATGATTAAATACAAGACATGTTTAAAATAAAATCAAGCTACTTATCCTTAACTCTATATCTTTTTGTCAGCCAATTTGATTAACATTCATAAAGTACATTTGCAGTCACAGGCCCTACTTACACGGACACACTACTTAAACGGTGTAATTCCCATGCCGCACCACTATTCGTGCTGTGATCTTTGAAACTCCATGTTAAATTCCCCAGAAGAAGAAAACATCGGCTAATGGAGTACTATTTCGGCTCCAAACTCTTCTGAATAAACCCACAGCTATAACTGAAAGTCACCTTAAGCAACAGTTAAACATTGTAGTGTGTAAATTGACAGTACAAACGCAATGCAAACCTGTTTCCGTCGTGTACACAGAGCCACAGACGGTACCATAGCACTGCAGGTGTATTCAGTATATATAGTTGTGTTGTGCCATGTCAGAGCGTGACGGACTGCGTTTCCCATGATGCAATGTGGTCAAAATGGCCACCAACTCCCATCATGCAACGCGGCCCAAAATGGCCGGCGCCCTAGCAACCGATAACGTTGCTAGGGTAAAGTTGATAAAAACTTGTTTGCGCCTCGCATTCTGCCTTCTTCCCTGGCCCCACGCCAACCTGAGAAGACACACAGCTGTTGTACTCCGTGGATTAATTACCCACGCCACGTGCTCGATAACTCTTTGCTGGTTCGAAGATTACCGGAGCAAAACTATTCCCTGTGCGGACACAGGAGGTCGACTTAAAAAGGTACTTTTTAATTCCTCTGATCAAATACTGGAAGCCGCCTTATCTCCCAGGGATTGAAAGAGGACTACGCTTTTGCTGGGCCGAGCAAAGCGACTGTGAGCCCGGAGGAAGAAACGAAGGAGCTTCCTCACCCCGTCCCGCTGCAGCCTGCGGACAACTGCGTTCGCCAAGACGCATTCAGGACGCCGCAGTATTCGGAGCGCTCACGGACCCCGCCGGGACAGCCCTGATCCACAAGTCTTCTTCTTCTTCTTCTTTTAGGTTTTTTGGCGGTTGGCAAACAACTTATAGGCGCATTACCGCCACCTTCCAGACTGGAGTATAGATTAGATGTCCTATCACTATAATCTTCCCATAAAACCTGATTTCCTAAGATAACTAAAAATGCTATTAAATATTACATCTTCAGAGGACCTTTGCAGCAGATTTTTAATATCTAAAATTACTTTATTTCTTTTTAACTCTCTGACTAATATCTCTCTTTCCCGATTGTACTTATCACAATCTAGAAAAATATGCTGCACTGTTTCTGACTCTCCACAATAATTACACAACCCTGTACTATGTTTATTAATTATTTTCAAAGTACTATTTAGCCCCGTATGCCCAAACCTTAATCTGGATATAATATCCTCTTCTTTTCTATTCCTATTACCTTCCCTACATTCCCCTACTTTTCTTTGAATGTTATAGTAAAATCTTGCCTTTTCTTCTCTATCCCATAATTCCTGCCATTTCTTTTTAAAATATATTTAGGCCCGAGCAGCTAAGCGCTGCGAAGGCCTATTGTATCTGTAGTGTTAATTATTATTAGGCCCGAGCAGCTAAGCGCTGCGAAGGCCTATTGTATCTGTAGTGTTAATTAGGCCCGAGCAGCGAAGCGCTGCGAAGGCCTATTGTATCTGTAGTGTTAATTAGGCCCGAGCAGCGAAGCGCTGCGAAGGCCTATTGTATCTGTAGTGTTAATTATTAGGCCCGAGCAGCTAAGCGCTGCGAAGGCCTATTGTATCTGTAGTGTTAATTATTATTATTATTATTAGGCCCGAGCAGCGAAGCGCTGCGAAGGCCTATTGTTTCTGTGTTGTTTCTTATTAGGCCCGAGCAGCTAAGCGCTGCGAAGGCCTATTGTAACTGCAGATTTTATTATTATTAGGCCCGAGCAGCTAAGCGCTGCGAAGGCCTATTGTAACTGCAGATTTTATTATTATTATTATTATTAGGCCCGAGCAGCTAAGCGCTGCGAAGGCCTATTGTAACTGCAGATTTTATTATTATTATTATTATTATTATTATTTATTCTTGTGACTTTTGAAACGGCTTTTTGGAGGCCTAAACATGCATGAAAACTCACCAAACTTTGCCCAAAATTGTCCCCCGTGAGAAATCGCATGATTTTAGTGTAATTGAAAACGGGCGTGGCAAACCTGCTCAACAGCGCCAACTAGAGTGAGTTGGGCCAAACCGTAACACGTAGAAAGCTGAAATTTTTTACCTAGGTAGGTTTTTTAAAATTATGAAAAAAAGTCTCTTGGGTGTATGCTCTAAAACCCACAGGAAGTCTGCTATTTTGGGTCAAAGGGTAAAATATTGGCCGTTTTTGCCTCAAACTTTAACGAACTAGTCCTAGGCATTTTAACCTATTACTTTCAATTTTTTTCAGCATGCAGTTAAGACATTGACTTTTAAAAGTTATCAAAGGTTTTATGAAATATGCATATTTGCCTGAGCTGTCGCATTGCAAAAATCAGGTTTGTGGAAAACCATTAAAAACGCATTAAATCAGTAAGCCCCAAGCCATGCTTTGTCTGAGAATTATGAAACTCAGTAAGTGCATGTAACTTCATAGGCCCTACAAAAAAGCCTCTTGAAGCAATGGGCTACCTCCTACAGGAAATCATTCATTTCTCATCAAAGATGTCATTTTCCCATATTTTTGGGTGTTACATTTGAATAAACTACTCCTAAACCGTTACACTTATGGCATTCAAAGTTACTCCAAAAAATTCCTCACACATAGAGGATCAAAAGTTATCAAAAACATTTTTGCTACGTCCAACCATATTTTTTTGACAATTATTTATAACATGAATTGTGTTTTGAAGGAAAAAACATTTATTATTTCCAACACTAGATGGCAGCAAACCCAAATGTTTGGGCGTCATCTGTAAGTCACGGTACATATTTTACCAAACCATTCATACACATTCGTCCAAAAGTGGAAGCAGCTTTAAAATATCTTTAGCTGGCCTTTAAAAGAAAGAAGCTTTGATTCTTTAATCCTATATAAGGGAACCAGTTGATTGCATAAAAGTCTTGACAAGCAGCATTTCCTCCTGAAGAAGCGTAGAGTCACAGGGAGAGTTGTCTGCATTGTCCATGGCTTTGCAACAATCCCTCATACTGAGCAAGCATGAAGCAACAGGGGAAAAAAACCTCCTTCATTAACATGAAGGACAAACCTCCAGCAGAACCAGGCTCAGTATGAACGGTCATCTGCCTCGACCGACTGGGGGTTACAGAAGACAGAGCAGAGACACAACAAGACAGACAAAAAAAGCACAGAAGCACACAGTGATCCAGTAATCTGTTCTATATAACCACAACTGTTATGACTTTGGGCAATAACTAATGTGCAATAATCTATTTAATACACTGTGCTATAACCTGTGCAAGGATCCAGAAGAACTTCTTCTGCTTTCACCAAGTGAATATATGTCAGTACATGTGTATGTAGGCATGTGTATATATATATATATATATATATATATATATATATATATATACACACACACACTATTGAGCCGACAAGTGAATTTCTCCAATGTGAGATCAATAAAGACTATCTTATCTTATCTCATATCAAGACTTAGATTTGCCCACACAGGATTAGATGGTACATTATTCAAAATAGGGAAGCATAACACTGGCATATGTAAATATTGTGAGGAACAACAGACAGTTGAACGTATATGACACACTGTGAGAAAGTTCATAAAGATCAAGAGAAGAAGAAGACTTCCCAACAGCAGGGGGCGCACTCCAACAATCTGAAACGTGTCCGTTTGCCTGAGGAAGAAGTCCGTGATGTCACAGCTAACAACATTAGCACCACACATTGGAGAATTTAGGAGGGGAAACAGACAAACAGGTAAGGCTTTTTGGATTATATATGCATGTAGTGTAATATCCCCCACCACAACTTGAGGTGGGATGAGCAGTCTCAGTTCTGCGGCTAATTCTAGTGCCTTAAGGCGCTAATATTAGCGCTAATGCTAGCGCCTTAAGGCTAACGAGCAGGGCTCTTGTTTACATCCGGGTTCCGCTGGCTCAGAGCCTTTCTCTCTATGGCTCTGCGTTTGCTACCAGCACAGAGATGTATACGTAGACCAAAAGTTATGATCGGTGTTCAATCATAACTTTTGGAAGAACATCTCAAACTGGCCACAGATGCATGAATGAAAGCAGTGGTGGTCAAAGGTTTTCTTTGGGTTTATGCGAACCAGCAAGTCAGGAAGTGGAGCGGATTGACCATCTGACAACAACTTCCCTCGGTAAGCTGCCTACAGACACACTGTCGCTGCTCCAGTTAATTAATGAATTATTTCCACCTGTGGCCATGTCACCTTTCAGCGTGTATTCACTGGCTTCCAGCAACTTAGCTGATAAACCAATCAGGGACCTCCTCAATATTCGCTGTAACGCTTTATTTAAAATTCGAAGAGTAAAGGCTAATTTACCATGACGCGCATTTGTCCCGCATTTGACAGGGTCCGATTTGGAAAAAGTTAAATAATAAATTAAATAATTTCACCTGCGCTTTTCTGAACAAAAGAAGGCAGAGCTGCAGTCAGAGCGGCTATCAGTCAATATGCAGCAGCTCCACCTGATGAGCCGCTGCGCACCACGACACTCTTAATAAAATGACAAGGATTTTGATTTGTACAGATTATTAAGGAAACGACGTAAAAAAAAAACCTGCAGCTACAACATGGACTGGAGAGCGGGTTCTAACTGGGTGAGGCCAGAGGTTATTCTCAGAGAGCTTTTATGAAGTAATTTTTTTTATTTTTACACGCAGTTGAGCGACACTGCAGAAGCAAGTCGTACTAGAAACCACTGAACAAGCCTCCTGTCTGTGGATCTATGGACTCATTTTACTCCAACCCCAAAACATCTGCCAAACAGAGTACTGCAGCCAAGATTAACTTCAACAATAACTTTACGAAATACATTAACATTTTGCTTATTAAAAATGTCCATATTTAAAAGCAAGTTATGTTTTTTTCTGATAAACTTTGAGCAATTTTATTAAACTTTTTAAAAAATTAACATCCCATCCTTCATGGATTTATACCGGCTTTTCCCTACAGGTGTGACGTCAAGCCGTATCTGATGGGGAAACGCAGCTCGGCGTCACACGGGGTCGTGGGGGGTGGGGGCTCGTCCATCCTGGACAGGTTGCCAGTCACAGGGCAACCTGTCCTGTGACACATACATATGCCTACATACACATGTACTGACATATATACCTGGTGATAGCAGCAGAAGTTCTTTGGATCATTGGACAGGTTATAGCACAGTGTATTAAATAGATTATTGCACATTAGTTATTGCCCAAAGTTATAACAGTTGTGGTTACAGTTACTGATAGCAGCAGAAGTCACTTCTTTCAGGATTATTGCACGGGTTATCGCACAGTGAATTAGATTATTGCACATTGGTTACAGTTACAGTGCAGCACTGTATACTCTGATAGCAGCAGGAATGAATGACTTGCGGTAGCGCTCCTTTTTACAGACAGGGTGTCTAAGTCTGTCACTAAAGGAGCTGCTCAGCTGCTCTACAGTCTGGCGCAGGGGGTGGAAGGTGTTGTCCATGATGGATGTGAACTTGGACAACACCCTCCTCTCAGCTACTTCCTCCGCTGAGTCCAGAGTGCAGCCCAGGACAGAAGTGGCCTTCCTCACCAGCTTATTCAGACTCATTCGGTCCCGTTCTGCGCTGCCTGGAGCCCAGCAGACGACAGCGTAGAGAAGGGCTGAGGCCACCACAGAGTCATAAAAAGTCTTAAGCAATAAACTGAGTATCTCCATGTTTTGTTGACAGAACAAGAGATTTGGGAAACACTGACATTTTTCAAAATTTTGTAACATTTTATTATTATAGCAACCAATCAATTAATTGTTAAAATAATCAATAGATTAATCAACAATGGAAATAATCTAGACCCAGAGTTTGTCTTTGCATCGTGTTTACTCCTGTAAGATATAAAAATGAATTAGCTTTGAACTGTTTTTGTTCCCCCTTAGGTCACAGCAGTGTCAGACATTGGTGGGAGGACTGTGGATGAGGCCACAAGACGTATGATGTTCTTCATCATGGACTATGGCCTGTCAAGGCAGTACAACTTTGTGGGCTGGAATGGAAAGTAGGAATTCAGGACTTTAAATCTGTTTGAAGTCATATTTGGTAAGTGCATAATGGATAATAACTGTAATATAGTAACTTTAGGATATTTGTGTCTGTCGAGGGAAATTTATGTATGTTATGAATTTAATTTTCTAATGTCAATAATACCCTCACCTTAAGGACATAAATGTCCCCTCAAAACAGGTGCTCCAGAAATGTTATCATATAAGAAATGTTTTCAAGATTTTCTTGCACAGATCTTCCAGTCAACAGCTGTTCTTATCAAAAAAATTACATTTTGTAATTTTTCCTTGGTTTTTAATTTTTTTATGGGCAATTTAATAAAGCCAGATTTTAGAAAGAAGTAAAAAAATGTGACAGCCTTGGCCAGTCAGCTTTGAATTTTGATCTTTTTTTCTTAGCTTTTTCCCAGTTCATTCTGACGTTTGCAGGTTTGTAAAGTCAATTATGTAAAGGGATACTTCACCCAAAATTACAATTTAAATCTTGGGTAATTGATATAAAACTGATCATTTGTTGGTAAATTTCACCTTAACATAGTTGACTTTACAATTGTAGTTGAGAGTTGTGTTGGTACATATAAAGTGACCATAAGATATGTTTCCCGCAGGAGCTTTAAAGAACAACACATTAACCAGACAGATCACCAGGAAGGATTTGGAGAGGGCAGTGTCGAAATGGCTGATCGGATCAAGGGACAGGGGATGCAATAGAAAGGTCCAACAGGTCCCTCCTTCCCATATGATGGACCATGTTTTTTGTGTTCCATGTTCTTTTTTGATATATAACCATTATAACTAGTTTCTTAAATTGTTATAATGGTTATTATATTACGTATAATATCGTATGTGTGTGTGTGTGTATTATGTACCTGATACGTAAAATACAATCTATTATATCTATTATCTATTATAAGTAAGGCAGCATTGGAGGAATCTTTAGAACCTGCACAGTGTTTGAACTGTTTAGAAGCAGTAGAGCTTTCTGAGCTATCTAAAATCTTAGCTTCATCTAAAACTTCTACCTGTGTGTTAGACCCAATCCCAACTAAGTTGTTTAAGGAGGTATTCCCTTTGATCAGTGGTCCTATTTTAGACATGATTAATCTATCCTTAGTAAATGGATATGTACCACAGGTTTTTAAAGTAGCTGTTATTAAACCTTTACTTAAGAAACCTTCTCTTGATCAAGATGAGCTAGTAAACTACAGACCTATATCTAATCTTCTTTTCTTATCTAAAATTCTTGAGAAAGTAGTTGCTAATCAACTTTGTGAACATTTACAAAGCAATGACCTACTTGAGGAGTTTCAGTCAGGCTTCAGAGCTCATCATAGCACTGAAACAGCTCTGGTGAAGGTCACTAATGATATTCTCATGGCCTCAGATAATGGACTTGTGTCTGTACTTGTCCTGTTAGATCTCAGTACTGCATTTGATACAGTTGATCAAAATATTCTCCTGCAAAGACTTGAGCATACTGTAGGGATTAAGGGAAAAGCATTAGGCTGGTTTAAATCTTATCTGTCGGACAGATTCCAGTTTGTTCATGTTAATAATAAATCTTCCTTAAACTCTAGGGTCACCTGTGGAGTACCACAGGGTTCAGTCCTTGGACCAATTCTCTTTACTATATATATGCTTCCGATTGGCAAAATTATCAGACAGCATGGGATTAATTTCCACTGTTATGCTGATGACACTCAGCTATATTTATCCATAAATCCTGATGAATCCAATCAATTACTTCAACTGCAGTCATGTCTTGATGACATCAAAAGCTGGATGACTTTAAATTTCCTGCATCTAAATTCTGACAAGACCGAAGTTGTAATCTTTGGGCCAGAGTCCTCAAAAAATAAACTTCTTAACCAATCACTTAATCTGGATGGCATTAACTTGGCCTCTGGTAATAAAGTAAAAAACCTTGGTGTTATTTTTGACCAAGACATGTCATTTAAATCCCATATTAAACAGGTTTCCAGAGTTTCCTTTTTTCACCTCCGGAATATCGCCAAAATTAGAAACATTCTGTCCAGGAGTGATGCTGAAAAACTAGTCCATGCATTTGTTACTTCAAGGCTGGACTATTGCAATTCGTTACTATCAGGAAGTCCACAAACTGCAGTTCAAAGCCTTCAGCTGATCCAAAATGCTGCAGCAAGAGTTCTGATGAAAATCAACAAGCGGGATCATATTTCTCCAATTTTAGCTTCCCTTCATTGGCTTCCTGTGAAATCAAAAATAGAATTTAAAATTCTTCTTCTAACGTATAAAGCCCTTAATAATCAAGCTCCATCATATATCAGAGCTCTGATTACCCCGTATGTTCCTAACAGAGCACTTTGCTCTCAGACTGCAGGTCTGCTGGTGGTTCCTAGAGTCTCTAAAAGTAGAATGGGAGGCAGATCCTTTAGCTATCAGGCTCCTCTCCTGTGGAACCAACTCCCAGTTTTGGTCCGTGAAGCAGACACCCTGTCTACTTTTAAGACTAATCTTAAAACCTTCCTTTTTGACAAAGCTTATAACTAGAGTGGCTCATGTTACTCTGAGCTACCTTTTATAGTTTTACTGCTATAGGCTTAGGCTACTGGAGGACGTCAGGATCTAATTTTCTCACTCTATAGAGTTCTACTGTTCTTCAATTATGCATTACGTGTTGTCATTTCTGCTTTAATTTTCTGTTTCTCTCTTTTATCTTCATAGTAGGTACACCTGGTCTGGCGTTCTGTTAACTGTGACATCATCCAAAGAAGACGGCTTACCCGCTATTACCATCTAATGTAGAACAGATTACTGGATCAATGTGTGCTTCTGTGCTTTTTTTATCTCTCTTGTTGTGTCTCTGCTCTGTCTTCTGTAACCCCCAGTCGGTCGAGGCAGATGACCGTTCATACTGAGCCCGGTTCTGCTGGAGGTTTTCCTTCCCGTTAATGGGGAGTTTTTCTTCCCACTGTCGCTTCATGCTTGCTCAGTATGAGGGATTGCAGCAAAGCCATGTACAATGCAGACGACTCTCCCTGTGGCTCTACGCTTCTCCAGGAGTGAATGCTGCTTGTCGAGACTTTGATGCAATCAACCGGTTTCCTTATATAGGAACATTTTTGACCAATCTGTATAATCTGACCCAATATGTATCAACTGGTTTCCTTATATAGGAACATTTTTGACCAATCTGTATAATCTGACCCAATATGTATAATATGATTGAACGTAACTTTGTAAAGTGCCTTGAGATGACATGTTTCATGATTTGGCGCTATATAAATAAAATTGAATTGAATTATTGCATTTGACCTAATAAAAACATGAATAATGTATTTTATTAGGTCAAATGTGTGTATGTATATGTATATATATATATATATATATATATATATATATATATATATATATATATATATATATATATATATATATATATATTAGTGCATGCCATGCCAAGAGGCAACTCATGTGTTTTATATAAAAACAAATTAATTCAATCCAATTTTATTTATATAGTTCCAACATGTCATCTCTTTACAACCCCAGCGGTCCGGCCCGGTGGCCAAATGCATTATCATTATTCAACGGCTGTATCTCCTCGCTGCATCCACCAATCTGCACCAGATTTTTTGTGAGTCGTGGGGGAGCGCTGCCGAAAGGGTTCGTGTGAATCGCCCAGTGGACGGGCGGGGAAAATGCGTGACAGCTTCTGCGGTGGCTGGCGGCAGGAGGTGCGCGTACCCCGGCGGTGCTTGGCTGCGAGGGCCGCTCATCGCCGCTTGCGGCTTTAATTATTATTATTATTATTATTATTTATTCTTGTGACTTTTGAAACGGCTTTTTGGAGGCCTAAACATGCATGAAAACTCACCAAACTTTGCCCAAAATTGTCCCCCGTGAGAAATCGCATGATTTTAGTGTAATTGAAAACGGGCGTGGCAAACCTGCTCAACAGCGCCAACTAGAGTGAGTTGGGCCAAACCGTAACACGTAGAAAGCTGAAATTTTTTACCTAGGTAGGTTTTTTAAAATTATGAAAAAAAGTCTCTTGGGTGTATGCTCTAAAACCCACAGGAAGTCTGCTATTTTGGGTCAAAGGGTAAAATATTGGCCGTTTTTGCCTCAAACTTTAACGAACTAGTCCTAGGCATTTTAACCTATTACTTTCAAATTTTTTCAGCATGCAGTTAAGACATTGACGTTTAAAAGTTATCAAAGGTTTTATGAAATATGCATATTTGCCTGAGCTGTCGCATTGCAAAAATCAGGTTTGTGGAAAACCATTAAAAACGCATTAAATCAGTAAGCCCCAAGCCATGCTTTGTCTGAGAATTATGAAACTCGGTAAGTGCATGTAACTTCATAGGCCCTACAAAAAAGCCTCTTGAAGCAATGGGCTACCTCCTACAGGAAATCATTCATTTCTCATCAAAGATGTCATTTTCCCATATTTTTGGGGGTTACATTTGAATAAACTACTCCTAAACCGTTACACTTATGGCATTCAAAGTTACTCCAAAAAATTCCTCACACATAGAGGATCAAAAGTTATCAAAAACATTTTTGCTACGTCCAACCATATTTTTTTGACAATTATTTATAACATGAATTGTGTTTTGAAGGAAAAAACATTTATTATTTCCAACACTAGATGGCAGCACACCCAAATGTTTGGGCGTCATCTGTAAGTCACGGTACATATTTTACCAAACCATTTATACACATTCGTCCAAAAGTGGAAGCAGCTTTAAAATATCTTTAGCTGGCCTTTAAAAGAAATAAGATTTTAATCTTTAATCCTATATGTAGGAGCGCAAATGCATTGATTGGGTAATTAGCGTTCATGTCTTTTTAAGGGGGGAACTTTTCTTTGATAGGTAGGTTTTCCACCCGGAAGGGGAAAACAGGTTTTGACCGCAAAAAGATAAATACAAGCAAGCAAGTCTGCTTTATATGTTGTCTGGAGATGTGTTCATGTATGATGGACATTTGATATGCAAAGAGGAAAATAAATGGACGAAGCGTTCAACATGCCCTGACGACTCGGACTCTAATTCATCCCAAAAAGGTAACAATAAGCACGTCAACTCTATTACCCCGATGCAGCACCTCAGTGGCTTAAAGTATTGGCTTGGCCGCTACAAAACCAGTCAAAAACTGTTTGTGCATCTTCACGAACTGTGCATAAGTAAAGATACGTGTTTCTGCATGGTTGATGGTGGTGATTGCGCAAGATAAGACTGGGCTGGAGGTTACGTGTTTGGAGTGGAGCATCAGCTGATCGAACTCAGCTCACCTGAGGTGACGTCGGACAGGATAGACATCGGTGAGGACGCAGTTGATCAGCTCGGCGCTGGATTTGAACAATCATTCGTCTGGTGTAGCGCTACCACCGATATGATGGCCATCTAAATATAGTGTGCACACATAAGGGCGTAATAATATAGTGTGCACACATAAGGGCGCAATGCATCGGTTGCTGAAGTGGATGAACAATTAATTTTGAATCAACAAACTGTTGCCATCTGTGGACTGTCGGACTTTAATTATGGAGGATTGCGCGGCTAAAATGGATAAACATTTTAGCCGAGGGAACCAGTTGATTGCATTAAGGTCTTGACAAGCAGCATTTCCTCCTGAAAAAGCGTAGAGCCACAGGGAGAGTAGTCTGCATTGTCCATGGCTTTGCAACAATCCCTCATACTGAACAAGCATGAAGCAACAGGGAAAAAAAACCTCCCCATTAACAGGAAGGAAAAACCTCCAGCAGAACCGGGCTCAGTATGAACGGTCATCTGCCTCGACCGACTGGGGGTTACAGAAGACAGAGCAGAGACACAACAAGACAGACAAAAAAGCACAGAAGCACACATTGATCCAGCAATCTGTTCTATATAACCACAACTGTTATAACTTTGGGCAATAAATAATGTGCAATAATCTATTTAATACACTGTGCTATAACCTGTGCAATGATCCGGAAGAACTTCTGCTGCTATCACCAAGTGAATATATGTCAGTACATGTGTATGTAGGCCTATATATATATATATATATATATATATATATATATATATATATATATACAAGATCGGCTTTCTATGACCTGAAGAACATTTCCAGGATTAAAGGACTGATGTCTCAGCAGGATCTGGAAAAACTAATCCATGCGTTTATCTTTAGTAGAATCGATTACTGCAACGGTGTTTTCACAGGTCTGCCTAAAAAGTGGATCAGACAGCTGCAGCTGATCCAGAACGCTGCTGAACGCATCTAAATACATCACAGACTTGTTATCAGTGTATCAACCATCCAGAGCACTAAGGTCTTCTGGCTCCAGCCTTCTCTGCGTACCTACAGCCAGAACTAAACAAGGAGAAGCAGCATTTAGTTCCTACGCTCCACTTATCTGGAACAAACTTCCAGAAAACTGTAAAAGTGCGGAAAACCTGAGTTCTTTTTAATCAAGATTAAAAACACATCTGTTTAGGACTGTTTTTGACTGTTCTAGTTAAACTGTTCTACTGAAACAGCATTAGTTCAACTTTTTTAGTCCAGCTGTTTATTGATGTCTACATTTTCTGTTTTCTTTTCCTGTATTTTAATCATGTAAAGCACTTTGCATTGTCTCTGTACTGAATTGTGCTATACAAATAAATTTGCCTTGCCTTGCCTTGCCTTTATTTATTTATTTATTTATATATATATATATATATATATATATATATATATTTATATATAATGTGTGTGTGTGTATGTATGTATGTATGTATGTATGTATATAACCGGGAAGTACACATGACATCACCTGCCTACTCCGATTTCTTTTGTATTTTTTTAATTCTTACTTTTTTTCTCACTTTCTTTTTGATCCACTGTATATAGGAAGATACACTGTATATAACTGATGCACCCTTTCCTACTGCTGACTATTGACTGACTATTGAGCCGATGTGACAAGTGAATTTCTCCAATGTGAGATCAATAAAGACTATCTTATCTTATATCAAGACTTAGATTTGCCCACACAGGATTAAATGGTACATTATTCAAAATAGGGAAGCATAACACTGGCAGATGTGAATATTGTGAGGAACAAGACACAGTTGAACATATATGACACACTGTGAGAAAAATTCATAAAGAACAAGAGAAGAAGAAGACTCCCAACAGCAGGGGGCGCACTCCAACAATCTGAAACGTGTCCGTTTGCCTGAGGAAGAAGTCCGTGATGTCACAGCTAACAACATTAGCACCACACATTGGAGAATTTAGGAGGGGAAACAGACAAACAGGTAAGGATTACGTATGCATGTAGTGTAATATCCCCCACCACAACTTGAGGTGGGATGAGCAGTCTCAGTTCTGCAGCTAATTCTAGCGTCTTAAGGTGCTACTTATAGCGCTAATGCTAGCGCCCTAAGGCTAGCGAGCAAGGCTCTTGTTTACATCCGGGTTCCGCTGGCTCAGAGCCTTTCTCTCTATGGCTCTGCGCTGGCTACCAGCACAGACATGTATACGTAGACCAAAAGTTATGATCGGTGTTCAATCATAACTTTTGGAAGAACATCTCAAACTGGCCACAGATGCATGAATGAAAGCAGTGGTGGTCAAAGGTTTTCTTTGGGTTTATGCGAACCAGCAAGTCAGGAAGTGGAGCGGATTGACCATCTGACAACAACTGCCCTCGGTAAGCGTGTCTGTCGATAGACACACTGTCGCTGCTCCAGTTAATTAATGAATTATTTCCACCTGTGGCCATGTCACCTTTCAGCGTGTATTCACTGGCTTCCAGCAACTTAGCTGATAAACCAATCAGGGACCTTGTAATGTGCGATCAGTGTTAAACTAAAATGTATGACATCATAGTGTTGGTTATATGTCCTGCATTGTCCAGGTTGTGGTTGGCCTTGTTTGTTCATATGATTAATTTATACTGAAGGTGACAGGGAGCCAGTGGAGGTAATGTTCAGATGTGAAGTAGATGATGTAAAGATGTAAATTGCTGTCTTTTGTACTAGTTGTAATTTATGGAGGTTTTCTGGAGGACAGGGAGGGAAGGGAGCTGACAGTGTAAAGTGGACTGTGGACCAGTTTGGTTAAAGTGTTAAGGAAGAACTTGATGTTCCCGATATGAAAGTTAACCAGGTCATCTTATGGATGTGGACAGTGGAGGAGAGGATGGGAGGCTGTCCAGGAAGACACCAAGGCTCTGAAGCTGAAAGGTGGGACAGAGACATGAATGGTCAGTGGATATTGTAAAACTACCAGATTTGGTTAAAGTTGACTCTGCACAATAAGCAAGTGAGGTAACTAATGTGGCATTATTTCCACGGTCCCGGGAATATATGGGCTGACTAGGAATTTTTTTCAGTCAAACTGATTATTTTAGCTTTAACCCATGACGTAGACGCCCCGTCGTCGGGTGAGAGGCGTGCCGACAGAGCGGCCATCTTAGGTCAGACCAAGCTGCGCTCAGAGAGAATACACGTCAATGCAGCAAAATGTACTTTATGTTTTCAGACACTCTGAATCCAGCCGTGGATATTAACCCTGTGGAGCTCCCGACGGACAGTTTTGGTAGAAACAGGAGAGTTGAGGTGCACGTTTAGTTCTGCCGTGATTTGGGGAGCCGTGGTTTCATGTTTTTTGGATACAATCCGGGTAAGCACTCTAACATCCCTTTCAGACAGCTTCCTCTTGCGTCCACAGTTAATCCTGTTGGATGTGGTTCGTCCTTCTTGGTGGTATGCTGACATTACCCTGGACACCGTGGCTCTTGATACATCACAAAGACTTGCTGTCTTGGTCACAGATGCGCCAGCAAGACGTGCACCAACAATTTGTCCTCTTTTGAACTCTGGTATGTCACCCATAATGTTGTGTGCATTGCAATATTTTGAGTAAAACTGTGCTCTTACCCTGCTAATTGGACCTTCACACTCTTCTCTTATTGGTTCAATGTGCAATTAATGAAGATTGGCCACCAGGCTGGTCCAATTTAGCCATGAAACCTCCCACACTAAAATGAGAGGTGTTTCAGTTTCATTGTCCAACCCCTGTATATATATATATATATATATATATATATATATATATATATATATATATATATATATATATATATATAATACATACATATATGCACATGTACTGACATATATTCACCTGGTGATAGCAGCAGAGGTTCTTCGGATCATTGCACAGGTTATCGCACAGTGAATTAGATAGATTATTGCACATTGGTTACAGTTACAGTGCAGCACTGTATAATCTGATTGCAGCAGGAATGAATGACTTGCGGTAGCGCTCCTTTTTACAGACAGGGTGTCTAAGTCTGGCACTAAAGGAGCTGCTCAGCTCCTCTACAGTCTGGTGCAGGGGGTGGAAGGTGTTGTCCATGATGGATGTGAACTTGGACAACACCCTCCTCTCAGCTACTTTCTCCACTGAGTCCAGAGTGCAGCCCAGGACAGAAGTGGCCTTCCTCACCAGCTTATTCAGCCTCATTCTGTCCCGTTCTGCGCTGTCTGGAGCCCAGCAGACGACAGCGTAGAGAAGGGCTGAGGCCACCACAGAGTCATAAAAAGTCTTAAGCAGGGGCCTGCTCACTCCAAAGGAACTCAGCCTCCTCAGGAGGTGGAGGCGGCTCTGGCCCTTCTTATGCAGAGCGTCGGTGTTATGAGTCCAGTCCAGCTTATTACTGACGTGAACACCCAACAAAAGAGTCCTACGTCTCTGATTTCAGCTTCATAAATGTGAATATTTCTGTTTTCTTTGCTCATTTATGGCAATAAACTGAGTATCTCCATGTTTTGTTGACAGAACAAGAGATTTGGGAAACACTGATATTTTTCAAAATTTTGTAACGTTTTATTATTATAGCAACCAATCAATTAATTGTTTAAAATAATCAATAGATTAATCAACAATGAAAATAATCTAGACCCAGAGTTTGTCTTTGCATCGTGTTTACTCCTGTGAGCTATAAAAATGAATTAGCTTTGAACTGTTTTTGTTCCCCCTTAGGTCACAGCAGTGTCAGACATTGGTGGGAGGACTGTGGATGAGGCCACGAGACGTATGATGTTCTTCATCATGGACTATGGCCTGTCAAGGCAGTACAACTTTGTGGGCTGGAATGGAAAGTAGGAATTCAGGACTTTAAATCTGTGTGAAGTCATATTTGGTAAGTGCATAATGGATAATAACTGTAATATACTAACTTTAGGATATTTGTGTCTGTCGAGGGAAATTTATGTATGTTAGGGTTAGGGGAAATACAACCCCACCTACAAACAACCGCACCTGGCTTGATGGAGAAACCAGGAGAACAGCTGAGCATCTTTACGACAATGCACTTTTACTTTCGCCCTCTGGGGGGAGCCTCGCTGGAAAATCAACCCCGGTTGCATAGTATACCTTTAATTGGGACTAGTTTGTTGTCAAGTATTAATTGAGGTAACGGCAGTATACCTGTATGAATTGAAATTTAAATCTTGCGCTCCAAGCAAATAAGCACGCACACACGCGCTAGAAATCAGAAAGAGGAAAGGCGGGATTTAAGGCAGTACAACCAATGAGAGTTAAGTTTAAAAAAATGCACAGAGCACAGTCACGTGTGCTGCCGATTTAAAGGGGCAGGCAGTTAGACAGCGGCAGCAGCAGCCGCGGAGCTGCGAGAGGAGAAGAAGGGAAAAGTGAGGCACGTTATGTGGATCATGTAACCGTGCCACGGTAACAGTGGCAATTTAGATCTAAATTATTTTTATTTTGGACATGCACACACACACATAAAAAAACACTGACAAAAGGGCACTTTGGGCATCAAGGGGCAAAGGGGCAGGTGACCAAGCCCCACGCCCCCCTCTGCACGTCCCTGCTGTTAGCTGTGATATCACGTCTTTCTTCCTCAGCCAAACCGGCGCCTTTCAGTTTTTTTCAGGTGCGCCCCCTGCTGTCGGGAAGTCTTCTGCTTCTTCTTTTTCTTTATGGATTTTTTTTGCCGGTTGGCACGCAACCAAATGGTGCATTACCGCCACCAACTGGTATGGAGTGTGGATCAGAATTATTTATACTAAACAAAACAAGTCACAATCAAATTAACAAAACAATATAAACAAAACCAAAAAAAGATTTCAAATCCTCTCAATTACATTTATTAATCTAAGATAATGAAAAATAATCACATAACAATTATCTCTGGAGTTTTTCTAAGTATTTCTATTAAATCAAATTGTATTCTTTTCCTTTTTAGATTTTGGACCATTTCTCTCCTTTCTCTTTCGTACTTCCTACAGTATACCATAACGTGTTCAACTGTCTCTTGTTGCTCACAATATTCACATCTGCCATTGTTATGTTTACCTATTTAGAATAATGTATTATTTAATCCTGTGTGCCCAAATCTAAGTCCTGATATAATTGTTTCTTCTCCTATGTTCTTCCCTGCCCATCTCATTTTTCCCACTCTCCTCTGGATCATGTAAAACCATCTTCTGTTCCTCTCTTCCTCCCATTGCTTTTGCCACCTTTCCTTCATCTTCTGTTTAATTATGCTCTTTATTTCCATCTTACTAATTTTAACTGACACATCAATGTCTTTTCTTGTTGTAGCCTCCTTTGCAGCCTTATCTGCCATTTCATTTCCTTTAACTCCCATGTGTGCTGGTACCCACAAAAATATGACTGTAATGTCCATCATTTGAATTCTGTATAATGTTTGCTGGATTTCTATCAAAATATCTGGTCTACTGTCTGAGTGTTTTATCGGTAAACTGATTAGTGATGAAGATGAATCTGAACAAATAATCACTCTCAGAGGTCTTATTTCTTCTACCCATTGCATTGCAAACAAAATTGCTAACATTTCTCTTGTGTATACTGATATATTATTACTTGTCCTCTTTCCTACTGTAATATGAAACTCTGGAACAATAAAAGATACTCCTATCTTGTTATCTAAACTTTTTTAATGCATCTGTGTAGATCTGAATGAAACTAGTAAATATTAATATATTCCTGTATTGTATTTGAATTTAAAAAAAAAAACCCTGACCTTATTTCCCTTTCGTAATAGTGTTAGATCTACTTTAGCTTCAGGTAGTATCCAAGGTTGTACTGCTGTCAGTGGTACTGTTGAACTGAACATTAAATCAGTTAATTCTAATTCCATTGCTTTTTGTCTAACTGTCTACCCAAAGCTTCTTCTCTCCCTGTTCTCCATTTCCCAACAAGATGTTAAAGTGGTCTGTGCTGGATGATCTTCACTATGACCCTGTAAATTAGCCCAATAGTTTAGAGATAACTGAATTCTTCTCAATGTCGGGAAGTCTGAACAACAACAACTCTTAATGCATCACGTGACTTTTGGCACAAATTTACCGCAGCGTGGGTGGGATTGTATCGTAGTCGAGCAGAGGCTGTTTTGTGCGAGCAGAGACCATTTTGTACTCGAGGAAAACTTATAAATGATATTTTGAGCGCAAGGTAGGCGGACAGTTTGCAAAACAATTTTTTTGTGTGAAACATATCTTTTTGTGTGCAAAACAAGTTTTATTTGTGTGCAACAACCTTTCAGCTGAAGACTTTTAACTGCATTTCTACCAGTAAAATAATGTTTAAACCAGGGGTGTCAAACGTACGGCCCGCCGAACGATTGTATCTCCTCGCTGCATCGACCGATCTGCACCTGATTTTTTGTGAGTCGGGTGGGGGGGGGTGGAGCGCTGCCGTACGGGTTCGTGTGAATCGCCCGGTGGACGGGCAGGGAAAATGCGTGACAGCTTCTGCGGAGGCTGGAGGGAGGAGGTGCGCGTACCCCAGCGGTGCTTGGCTGCGAGGGCCGCTCATCGCCGCTTGCGGCTTTAATTATTATTATTATTTATTCTTGTGACTTTTGAAACGGCTTTTTGGAGGCCTAAACATGCATGAAAACTCACCAAACTTTGCCCAAAATTGTCCCCCGTGAGAAATCGCATGATTTTAGTGTAATTGAAAACGGGCGTGGCAAACCTGCTCAACAGCGCCAACTAGAGTGAGTTGGGCCAAACCGTAACACGTAGAAAGCTGAAATTTTTTACCTAGGTAGGTTTTTTAAAATTATGAAAAAAAGTCTCTTGGGTGTATGCTCTAAAACCCACAGGAAGTCTGCTATTTTGGGTCAAAGGGTAAAATATTGGCCGTTTTTGCCTCAAACTTTAACGAACTAGTCCTAGGCATTTTAACCTATTACTTTCAATTTTTTTCAGCATGCAGTTAAGACATTGACTTTTAAAAGTTATCAAAGGTTTTATGAAATATGCATATTTGCCTGAGCTGTCGCATTGCAAAAATCAGGTTTGTGGAAAACCATTAAAAACGCATTAAATCAGTAAGCCCCAAGCCATGCTTTGTCTGAGAATTATGAAACTCAGTAAGTGCATGTAACTTCATAGGCCCTACAAAAAAGCCTCTTGAAGCAATGGGCTACCTCCTACAGGAAATCATTCATTTCTCATCAAAGATGTCATTTTCCCATATTTTTGGGTGTTACATTTGAATAAACTACTCCTAAACCGTTACACTTATGGCATTCAAAGTTACTCCAAAAAATTCCTCACACATAGAGGATCAAAAGTTATCAAAAACATTTTTGCTACGTCCAACCATATTTTTTTGACAATTATTTATAACATGAATTGTGTTTTGAAGGAAAAAACATTTATTATTTCCAACACTAGATGGCAGCAAACCCAAATGTTTGGGCGTCATCTGTAAGTCACGGTACATATTTTACCAAACCATTCATACACATTCGTCCAAAAGTGGAAGCAGCTTTAAAATATCTTTAGCTGGCCTTTAAAAGAAAGAAGCTTTGAATCTTTAATCCTATATAAGGGAACCAGTTGATTGCATAAAAGTCTTGACAAGCAGCATTTCCTCCTGAAGAAGCGTAGAGTCACAGGGAGAGTTGTCTGCATTGTCCATGGCTTTGCAACAATCCCTCATACTGAGCAAGCATGAAGCAACAGGGGAAAAAAACCTCCTTCATTAACATGAAGGACAAACCTCCAGCAGAACCGGGCTCAGTATGAACGGTCATCTGCCTCGACCGACTGGGGGTTACAGAAGACAGAGCAGAGACACAACAAGACAGACAAAAAAAGCACAGAAGCACACAGTGATCCAGTAATCTGTTCTATATAACCACAACTGTTATGACTTTGGGCAATAACTAATGTGCAATAATCTATTTAATACACTGTGCTATAACCTGTGCAAGGATCCAGAAGAACTTCTTCTGCTTTCACCAAGTGAATATATGTCAGTACATGTGTATATATATATATATATATATATATATATATATATATATATATATATATATATATATATACACACACTATTGAGCCGACAAGTGAATTTCTCCAATGTGAGATCAATAAAGACTATCTTATCTTATCTCATATCAAGACTTAGATTTGCCCACACAGGATTAGATGGTACATTATTCAAAATAGGGAAGCATAACACTGGCATATGTAAATATTGTGAGGAACAACAGACAGTTGAACGTATATGACACACTGTGAGAAAGTTCATAAAGATCAAGAGAAGAAGAAGACTTCCCAACAGCAGGGGGCGCACTCCAACAATCTGAAACGTGTCCGTTTGCCTGAGGAAGAAGTCCGTGATGTCACAGCTAACAACATTAGCACCACACATTGGAGAATTTAGGAGGGGAAACAGACAAACAGGTAAGGCTTTTTGGATTATATATGCATGTAGTGTAATATCCCCCACCACAACTTGAGGTGGGATGAGCAGTCTCAGTTCTGCGGCTAATTCTAGTGCCTTAAGGCGCTAATATTAGCGCTAATGCTAGCGCCTTAAGGCTAACGAGCAAGGCTCTTGTTTACATCCGGGTTCCGCTGGCTCAGAGCCTTTCTCTCTATGGCTCTGCGTTTGCTACCAGCACAGAGATGTATACGTAGACCAAAAGTTATGATCGGTGTTCAATCATAACTTTTGGAAGAACATCTCAAACTGGCCACAGATGCATGAATGAAAGCAGTGGTGGTCAAAGGTTTTCTTTGGGTTTATGCGAACCAGCAAGTCAGGAAGTGGAGCGGATTGACCATCTGACAACAACTTCCCTCGGTAAGCGTTTCTGTCGACAGACACACTGTCGCTGCTCCAGTTAATTAATGAATTATTTCCACCTGTGGCCATGTCACCTTTCAGCGTGTATTCACTGGCTTCCAGCAACTTAGCTGATAAACCAATCAGGGACCTCCTCAATATTCGCTGTAACGCTTTATTTAAAATTCGAAGAGTAAAGGCTAATTTACCATGACGCGCATTTGTCCCGCATTTGACAGGGTCCGATTTGGAAAAAGTTAAATAATAAATTAAATAATTTCACCTGCGCTTTTCTGAACAAAAGAAGGCAGAGCTGCAGTCAGAGCGGCTATCAGTCAATATGCAGCAGCTCCACCTGATGAGCCGCTGCGCACCACGACACTCTTAATAAAATGACAAGGATTTTGATTTGTACAGATTATTAAGGAAACGACGTAAAAAAAAAAACTGCAGCTACAACATGGACTGGAGAGCGGGTTCTAACTGGGTGAGGCCAGAGGTTATTCTCAGAGAGCTTTTATGAAGTAATTTTTTTTATTTTTACACGCAGTTGAGCGACACTGCAGAAGCAAGTCGTACTAGAAACCACTGAACAAGCCTCCTGTCTGTGGATCTATGGACTCATTTTACTCCAACCCCAAAACATCTGCCAAACAGAGTACTGCAGCCAAGATTAACTTCAACAATAACTTTACGAAATACATTAACATTTTGCTTATTAAAAATGTCCATATTTAAAAGCAAGTTATGTTTTTTTCTGATAAACTTTGAGCAATTTTATTAAACTTTTTAAAAAATTAACATCCCATCCTTCATCGATTTATACCGGCTTTTCCCTACAGGTGTGACGTCAAGCCGTATCTGATGGGGAAACGCAGCTCGGTGTCACACGGGGTCGTGGGGGGTGGGGGCTCGTCCATCCTGGACAGGTTGCCAGTCACAGGGCAACCTGTCCTGTGACACATACATATGCCTACATACACATGTACTGACATATATACCTGGTGATAGCAGCAGAAGTTCTTTGGATCATTGGACAGGTTATAGCACAGTGTATTAAATAGATTATTGCACATTAGTTATTGCCCAAAGTTATAACAGTTGTGGTTACAGTTACTGATAGCAGCAGAAGTCACTTCTTTCAGGATTATTGCACGGGTTATCGCACAGTGAATTAGATTATTGCACATTGGTTACAGTTACAGTGCAGCACTGTATATTCTGATAGCAGCAGGAATGAATGACTTGCGGTAGCGCTCCTTTTTACAGACAGGGTGTCTAAGTCTGCCACTAAAGGAGCTGCTCAGCTGCTCTACAGTCTGGCGCAGGGGGTGGAAGGTGTTGTCCATGATGGATGTGAACTTGGACAACACCCTCCTCTCAGCTACTTCCTCCGCTGAGTCCAGAGTGCAGCCCAGGACAGAAGTGGCCTTCCTCACCAGCTTATTCAGACTCATTCGGTCCCGTTCTGCGCTGCCTGGAGCCCAGCAGACGACAGCGTAGAGAAGGGCTGAGGCCACCACAGAGTCATAAAAAGTCTTAAGCAATAAACTGAGTATCTCCATGTTTTGTTGACAGAACAAGAGATTTGGGAAACACTGACATTTTTCAAAATTTTGTAACATTTTATTATTATAGCAACCAATCAATTAATTGTTAAAATAATCAATAGATTAATCAACAATGGAAATAATCTAGACCCAGAGTTTGTCTTTGCATCGTGTTTACTCCTGTAAGATATAAAAATTAATTAGCTTTGAACTGTTTTTGTTCCCCCTTAGGTCACAGCAGTGTCAGACATTGGTGGGAGGACTGTGGATGAGGCCACAAGACGTATGATGTTCTTCATCATGGACTATGGCCTGTCAAGGCAGTACAACTTTGTGGGCTGGAATGGAAAGTAGGAATTCAGGACTTTAAATCTGTTTGAAGTCATATTTGGTAAGTGCATAATGGATAATAACTGTAATATAGTAACTTTTGGATATTTGTGTCTGTCGAGGGAAATTTATGTATGTTATGAATTTAATTTTCTAATGTCAATAATACCCTCACCTTAAGGACATAAATGTCCCCTCAAAACAGGTGCTCCAGAAATGTTATCATATAAGAAATGTTTTCAAGATTTTCTTGCACAGATCTTCCAGTCAACAGCTGTTCTTATCAAAAAAATTACATTTTGTAATTTTTCCTTGGTTTTTAATTTTTTTTATGGGCAATTTAATAAAGCCAGATTTTAGAAAGAAGTAAAAAAATGTGACAGCCTTGGCCAGTCAGCTTTGAATTTTGATCTTTTTTTCTTAGCTTTTTCCCAGTTCATTCTGACGTTTGCAGGTTTGTAAAGTCAATTATGTAAAGGGATACTTCACCCAAAATTACAATTTAAATCTTGGGTAATTGATATAAAACTGATCATTTGTTGGTAAATTTCACCTTAACATAGTTGACTTTACAATTGTAGTTGAGAGTTGTGTTGGTACATATAAAGTGACCATAAGATATGTTTCCCGCAGGAGCTTTAAAGAACAACACATTAACCAGACAGATCACCAGGAAGGATTTGGAGAGGGCAGTGTCGAAATGGCTGATCGGATCAAGGGACAGGGGATGCAATAGAAAGGTCCAACAGGTCCCTCCTTCCCATATGATGGACCATGTTTTTTGTGTTCCATGTTCTTTTTTGATATATAACCATTATAACTAGTTTCTTAAATTGTTATAATGGTTATTATATTACGTATAATATCGTATGTGTGTGTGTGTGTATTATGTACCTGATACGTAAAATACAATCTATTATATCTATTATCTATTATAAGTAAGGCAGCATTGGAGGAATCTTTAGAACCTGCACAGTGTTTGAACTGTTTAGAAGCAGTAGAGCTTTCTGAGCTATCTAAAATCTTAGCTTCATCTAAAACTTCTACCTGTGTGTTAGACCCAATCCCAACTAAGTTGTTTAAGGAGGTATTCCCTTTGATCAGTGGTCCTATTTTAGACATGATTAATCTATCCTTAGTAAATGGATATGTACCACAGGTTTTTAAAGTAGCTGTTATTAAACCTTTACTTAAGAAACCTTCTCTTGATCAAGATGAGCTAGTAAACTACAGACCTATATCTAATCTTCTTTTCTTATCTAAAATTCTTGAGAAAGTAGTTGCTAATCAACTTTGTGAACATTTACAAAGCAATGACCTACTTGAGGAGTTTCAGTCAGGCTTCAGAGCTCATCATAGCACTGAAACAGCTCTGGTGAAGGTCACTAATGATATTCTCATGGCCTCAGATAATGGACTTGTGTCTGTACTTGTCCTGTTAGATCTCAGTACTGCATTTGATACAGTTGATCAAAATATTCTCCTGCAAAGACTTGAGCATACTGTAGGGATTAAGGGAAAAGCATTAGGCTGGTTTAAATCTTATCTGTCGGACAGATTCCAGTTTGTTCATGTTAATAATAAATCTTCCTTAAACTCTAGGGTCACCCGTGGAGTACCACAGGGTTCAGTCCTTGGACCAATTCTCTTTACTAAATATATGCTTCCGATCGGCAAAATTATCAGACAGCATGGGATTAATTTCCACTGTTATGCTGATGACACTCAGCTATATTTATCCATAAATCCTGATGAATCCAATCAATTACTTCAACTGCAGTCATGTCTTGATGACATCAAAAGCTGGATGACTTTAAATTTCCTGCATCTAAATTCTGACAAGACCGAAGTTGTAATCTTTGGGCCAGAGTCCTCAAAAAATAAACTTCTTAACCAATCACTTAATCTGGATGGCATTAACTTGGCCTCTGGTAATAAAGTAAAAAACCTTGGTGTTATTTTTGACCAAGACATGTCATTTAAATCCCATATTAAACAGGTTTCCAGAGTTTCCTTTTTTCACCTCCGGAATATCGCCAAAATTAGAAACATTCTGTCCAGGAGTGATGCTGAAAAACTAGTCCATGCATTTGTTACTTCAAGGCTGGACTATTGCAATTCGTTACTATCAGGAAGTCCACAAACTGCAGTTCAAAGCCTTCAGCTGATCCAAAATGCTGCAGCAAGAGTTCTGATGAAAATCAACAAGCGGGATCATATTTCTCCAATTTTAGCTTCCCTTCATTGGCTTCCTGTGAAATCAAAAATAGAATTTAAAATTCTTCTTCTAACGTATAAAGCCCTTAATAATCAAGCTCCATCATATATCAGAGCTCTGATTACCCCGTATGTTCCTAACAGAGCACTTTGCTCTCAGACTGCAGGTCTGCTGGTGGTTCCTAGAGTCTCTAAAAGTAGAATGGGAGGCA
Organism: Fundulus diaphanus; assembly: GCA_037039145.1. NCBI lineage: Eukaryota > Metazoa > Chordata > Actinopteri > Cyprinodontiformes > Fundulidae > Fundulus > Fundulus diaphanus. The sequence continues at coordinate 3,722,432 of CM073125.1, forward strand.
GATCCTTTAGCTATCAGGCTCCTCTCCTGTGGAACCAATTCCCAGTTTTGGTCCGTGAAGCAGACACCCTGTCTACTTTTAAGACTAATCTTAAAACCTTCCTTTTTGACAAAGCTTATAACTAGAGTGGCTCATGTTACTCTGAGCTACCTTTTATAGTTTTACTGCTATAGGCTTAGGCTACTGGAGGACGTCAGGATCTAATTTTCTCACTCTATAGAGTTCTACTGTTCTTCAATTATGCATTACGTGTTGTCATTTCTGCTTTAATTTTCTGTTTCTCTCTTTTATCTTCATAGTAGGTACACCTGGTCTGGCGTTCTGTTAACTGTGACATCATCCAAAGAAGACGGCTTACCCGCTATTACCATCTAATGTAGAACAGATTACTGGATCAATGTGTGCTTCTGTGCTTTTTTTGTCTCTCTTGTTGTGTCTCTGCTCTGTCTTCTGTAACCCCCAGTCGGTCGAGGCAGATGACCGTTCATACTGAGCCCGGTTCTGCTGGAGGTTTTCCTTCCCGTTAATGGGGAGTTTTTCTTCCCACTGTCGCTTCATGCTTGCTCAGTATGAGGGATTGCAGCAAAGCCATGTACAATGCAGACGACTCTCCCTGTGGCTCTACGCTTCTCCAGGAGTGAATGCTGCTTGTCGAGACTTTGATGCAATCAACCGGTTTCCTTATATAGGAACATTTTTGACCAATCTGTATAATCTGACCCAATATGTATCAACTGGTTTCCTTATATAGGAACATTTTTGACCAATCTGTATAATCTGACCCAATATGTATAATATGATTGAACGTAACTTTGTAAAGTGCCTTGAGATGACATGTTTCATGATTTGGCGCTATATAAATAAAATTGAATTGAATTATTGCATTTGACCTAATAAAAACATGAATAATGTATTTTATTAGGTCAAATGTGTGTATGTATATGTATATATATATATATATATATATATATATATATATATATATATATGTATATGTATATATATATATATATATATATATATATATATATATATATATATATATATATATATATATATTAGTGCATGCCATGCCAAGAGGCAACTCATGTGTTTTATATAAAGACAAATTAATTCAATCCAATTTTATTTATATAGTTCCAACATGTCATCTCTTTACAACCCCAGCGGTCCGGCTCGGTGGCCAAATGCATTATCATTATTCAACGGCTGTATCTCCTCGCTGCATCCACCAATCTGCACCAGATTTTTTGTGAGTCGTGGGGGAGCGCTGCCGAAAGGGTTCGTGTGAATCGCCCAGTGGACGGGCGGGGAAAATGCGTGACAGCTTCTGCGGTGGCTGGCGGCAGGAGGTGCGCGTACCCCAGCGGTGCTTGGCTGCGAGGGCCGCTCATCGCCGCTTGCGGCTTTAATTATTATTATTATTATTTTTATTCTGCCCCCCTAAAGAGGGGCCTTTTTGGGGGCTTTATCATATTCAAAAACTCACCAAACTTGGCAGATGCATGAAGACTGTTTAAAAATTTTATATTTTAAGGTCATCACAAAAATCTAACGGAAAATGCCTCAACGGCGCCACCTAGCAATTTTCAAAGGACCCTTTGCTATTCACTTACTTCATCGTAGAGACGTGAAATTTGGTACAGTTGTAGAGCTCACCAAGACGTTCAGAATTTATAATTAATGTCATAGTGCAAATATCACAGGAAGTCGGCCATTTTAGATTGAAGGTCTGATTTTGACCCCATTTTTGACGTTTACAGCATTGGTATTTGATCGAACTCCTCCTAGGGATTTTGAGCGAGCGACTTGAAACTCGGTCAGTCTGATCATAAGGCATGGCCAATTAAAAGTTATCAAAACGGTGAGTTTTTGAGCATGTTGAAGGGGCGTTAGCAGGGGTCAAAGTTCACCTACTCGCCACAAAAAATAAAACTGTTATATCTCCTACACAGAAACACACAGAGGCACCAAACCTTCTGTGATTGATCATCATTGGGTCTTCTTTAATATCCAATGGTCAAATGATGACATCACTTAGGCCACGCCCCCTGACAACAGGAAGTGTCATGTTTTGCTGTAAACGGTCGCTATGTTACCCCTCTGAGCTAATCAACATGAAACTGTGTCCAGAGACAGAAGACATGTTGGTGTGTTGTGGATTCCAGCCCCAAGTGGATTCGATGGAGCAGGGGGGCGTGGCGGCGTGGTGAAGTCACCTCAAACGCCGCTGCCATACGTTTGGCTCTGAATTCCACATTTCTGGGCCGAGCTGCTTAAAACTCACTTGGATGCATCCTTATCTAGCCCCCGACAGGAATCCATAACAAACTTTGGTGGGCGTGACCTAATGCCTCAACGGCGCCACCTCGCAATTTTCAAAGGACCCTTTGCTATTCACTTACTTCATTGTAGAGACATGAGATTTGGTACAGTAGTAGAGCTCACCAAGACGCTCAGAATTTACAATTAATGTCATAGTGCAAATATCACAGGAAGTCGGCCATTTTAGATTGAAGGTCTGATTTTGACCCCATTTTTGACGTTTACAGCATTGGTATTTGATCGAACTCCTCCTAGGAATTTCGAGCGAGCGGCTTGAAACTCGGTCAGTCTGATCATAAGGCATGGCCAATTAAAAGTTATCAAAACAGTGAGTTTTTGAGCTTGTTGAAGGGGCGTTAGCAGGGGTCAAAGTTCACCTACTCGCCACAAAAAATAAAACAGTTATATCTCCTACACAGAAACACACAGAGGCATCAAACTATCTGTGATTGATCATCATCAGGTCTTCTATCATATCCAATGGTCAAATGATGACATCACTTAGGCCACGCCCCCTGACAACAGGAAATGTCATGTTTTGCTGTAAACGGTCGCTATGTTACCCCTCTGAGCTAATCAACATGAAAATGTATCCAGAGACAGAAGACATGTTGGTGTTTTGGATTCCAGCCCCAAGTGGATTCGATGGAGCAGGGCGGCGTGGTGGTGTGGTGAAGTCACCTCAAACGCCGCTGCCATACGTTTGGCTCTGAATTCCACATTTTTGGGTCGAGCTGCTTAAAACTCCCTTGGATGCATCCTTTTCCACCCCCGACAGGAATCCATAACAAACTTTGGTTGGCGTGACCTAATTTTTCTATAGCGCCCCCTAGAATATTTTAAATGATCAGCCCCAAGCCATGCTTTAAGATAGAATTACGAAAGTTGGTACACAACATACACGTGGAATATTGCTAAAGTGTTACTTTTACATTATTACTTTTGGGTGTGTATCCACCAATTTAACTGTCAAACTTTCATAAAAGCTGTCTTAATGCAAGAAACAAAACCCTTAAACACATGAAATAACAATTAACTTTAAATAACTAAAAAGGTTTTGTTAACTTTTCACATGAAGCTGGATTAACAGGTAGTAAGATACCTTTGATTAAATTGGTATACTAATGTTTAAACCAGGGGTGTCAAACGTATGGCCCGCGGGCCGGATCCGGCCCACCGAACGATTTTGTCCGGCCCAGTGGCCAAATGCAATATCAATATTCAACGGCTGTATATCCTCGCTGCATCGACCGATCTACACCAGATTTGTTGTGAGTCGTGGGGGAGCGCTGCCGAATGCGTTCGTGGGAATCTCCCGGCGGACGGGCGGGGAAAATGCGTGACAGTTTCTGCGGTGGCTGGCGGCCGGCGGTGCGCGAACCCCCGCGGTGGCCAATAGGCCGGAGCGGCGCTTGGCTGCGAGGGCCGATCGACGCCGCTTGCGGCTTTAATTATTATTATTATTCTGCCCCCCTAAAGAGGGGCCTTTTTGGGGGCTTTCTCATTTTCAAAAACTCACCAAACTTGGCAGATGCATGGTGACTGTTTAAAAATGTTGTATTTTAAGGTCGTCACAAAAATCTAAAGAAAAATGCCTCAACGGCGCCACCTAGAAATTTTCAAAGGACCCTTTGCTATTCACTTACTTCGTCGTAGAAACATGAAATTTGGTACAGTTGTAGAGCTCAACAAGACGCTCAGAATTTACAATTAATGTCATAGTGCAAATATCACAGGAAGTTGGCCATTTTAGACTTAAAGTCTGATTTTGACCCAATTTTTGACGTTTATAGCATTGGTATTTGATGGATCTCCTCCTAGAGATTTTGAGCGATCGGCTTGAAACTCGGGCAGTCTGATCATAAGGCATGGCCAATCAAAAGTTATCAAAACGGTGAGTTTTTGAGCATGCTGAAGGGGCGTTGGCAGGGGTCAAAGTTCACCTATTCGCCACAAAAAATAAAAGTGTTATATCTCCTACACAGAAACACACAGAGGCACCAAACTTTCTGTGATTAATCATCATCAGGTCTCCTATAATATCCAATAGTCAAATGATGACATCACTTAGGCCACACCCCCTGACAACAGGAAGTGTCATGTTTTGCTGTAAACGGTCGCTATGTTACCCCTCTGAGCTAATCAACATGAAACTGTGTCCAGAGACAGAAAACATGTTGTTGTGTTGTGGATTCCAGCCCCAAGTCGATTCGATGGAGCAGGAGAGCGTGGCGGCGTGGTGAAGTCACCTCAAACGCCGCTGCCATACGTTTGGCTCTGAATTCCACATTTTTGGGCCGAGCTGCATAAAACTCACTTGGATGCATCCTTATCCACCCCCCAAGAGGAATCCATAACAAATTTTGGTGGGCGTGACCTAATGCCTCAACGGCGCCACTTAGCAATTTTCAAAGGACCCTTTGCTATTCACTTACTTCATCGTAGAGACATGAGATTTGGTACAGTGGTAGAGCTCACCAAGACGCTCAGAATTTACAATTAATGTCATAGTGTAAATATCACAGGAAGTCGGCCATTTTAGATTGAATGTCTGATTTTGACCCCATTTTTGAAGTTTATAGCATTGGTATTTGATGGATCTCCTCCTAGAGATTTTTAGCGAGCGGCTTGAAACTCGGGCAGTCTGATCATAAGGCATGGCCAATTAAAAGTTATCAAAACGGTGAGTTTTTGAGCTTGTTGAAGGGGCATTAGCAAGGGTTAAAGTTCACCTACTCGCCACAAAAAATAAAACTGTTATATCTCCTACACAGAAACACACAGAGGCATCAAACTTTCAGTGATTGATCACCATCAGGTCTCCTATAATATCCAATGGTCAAATGATGACATTGCTTAGGCCACGCCCCCTGACAACAGGAAGTGTCATGTTTTGTTGTAAGCGGTCGCTATGTTACCCCTCTGAGCTAATCAACATGAAACTGTGTCCACAGACAGAACACATGTTGGTATGTTGTGGATTTCAGGCTCAACTGGATTGGATGGAGCAGGGGGGCGTGGCGGCGTGGCATATTCACCTCAAACGCTGCTGTCATACGTTTGGCTCTGAATTCCACAGTTTTGGGCCGAGCTGCTTAAAACTCATTTGGATGCATCCTTATCCACCCCCCAACAGGAATCCTTAACAAACTTTAGTGAGCAGGACTTAGTTTCTCTATAGCGCCACCAAGCAAATTTCAAAGGACCCTTTGGTATTCACTTACTTCATCGTAGAGTAATGAAATTTTGTACAGTTGTAGATCTCAGCAAGACGCTCAGAATTTACAATTAATGTCATACTGCAAGTATCACAGGAAGTAAGCCATTTTAGATTGAAATCTGAATTTTGATACCAACTTGACATGTAAAGCATATGTATTTGATCATACTTGTCCAGCAGGGGGCAGCAAGAGACCACAAATAAACCCCAAAGGAATTTCTCTTGGTAAGTAAGTGATCTTAACTCTTTGGTTTCCTTGTATATTTAAGTTGAACAGATATACAAATCCTGCTTGAAAACTGACAAACTCTTGTTCAATACATTTCAGTTTTTATTTATATAGCGCCAAATCATGAAACATGTCATCAGGGGTGGATTGGGACAAAAAATTGGCCCTGGCATTTTGGATTAGACTGGCCCACCACATTTTTTTTGTGTACTGAATGTGTATACCAACTGTGCAATACCAACTGTGCAATACCTTGAAGTCAGGATAATGGAAATTAGTGAGAGTGGACACTTAAAATACTTCCAAAATCTTAATTTATTAACACTGTAAAATGTAAACTCCACCACAGCACAGCAACTATTCTTAGATCAGAGAGAGAGAGAGAGAAAGAGAGGTGTCACGGTCAATCACACATATTATCACGTTATATCATTATAAGAAGTTATTGTAAGTTGCTCATCAGATCTATTCAGTCTTCCAGATACTGTAGGGTAACATTGGACTAATGTGCACTCACTGTGTAAAAAAGGATGCCAATGACAAAATGAACCAGAGAAATGCCTCACTTGTCATCATGGAAAGAAAGAAAATATATAATAACATAATATAAATTTTGATTTACTCAGACATTTGTAATAAGTATTTTATTTATCTAATTTCCTAATTTTTGATCATATTTTCTTTAAAATCGCAGACTTTTCACTATTTTTCATGTAAATCCTTGGTGGCGCTTCATAGCGAAGCCGGTGAGGCCGCAGCAAGCTTGGCCTACCCTGGGATTGCGCAATCCCATGGTAACTGCGCTGACTTCCATTCTGTGAATGCATCTTCCTGTCTCTAGATCATAAATTCAATTGTTCAAACAGTTATGAACTGATTTTCCACAATTTAATATATGTGGATTACGAATTGTGTTTTGGTCATCAAACTGTGTGCAGAGAACATGTTTTCGTGGTGCTGGCCGATCATAAACAGCAAAGAACTGGTTGTAGGTGAGGCCAGCAGTTCCTTGGCCACTAGGCAGGGGGCGCTCAAGGGGCACCGCTCGTGATCCCCAAATAGTAGAGTCAAAACAAGTTATTGATGTTTTATTAGCGAGTTTTGCTAAACAAGTAAAGCACTAAAAAGACTAAACATACAGCTGGAACAGGACTGATCAGGGAAGGCTTTCCTCCCTGGCAGTGAGCTCCATTGAGACTGAGAGACTTTTAAAACTGAAGAAGATAAAGAGAACTTTTACCGGAAAATGATGATATTTTTGTTCAGAAAGAGCGCCACAGGGACTTAAATTATAAGTAGAGGTAAGACAGCGATACTTATTCATGTTTTGTTTTTGTGATAAAATGTGCATAATGTGGGTTATAGTTTTAGAATGTGTTACAAATGCAGAAATCCATCATAACTCATAAACTGTTACCAATCAAATGACAATTTTTTTCATCAAAGAACCAATATTTTTCCATGTATCTTGGTGAATTTATTTGGCTCAATCAGTCTCCTTCAGCACTTTGCAACGAGTCTACTCTGTAGAGTGTATATATTTGTAAATCTGACTCTGATGACGTCAGTGCCTCACCAGCCATGAACCCTACCGCACGTCACTGACTACAACCACCACCATATTTTACACCAGACACCGGAGCAGATGAAGGGCCTGCTGTTGGGAACATGTCAGTCAGTTTGACACATTTCGCAGCATCCGTTTGAAGAACTCGTTTCTTTTTTTCGTGCAGTTTCTCTGCGCCTCCCTTGCGTTTCTTATCCATTACTACTGTGAACACCGCTGCACAAAGTTCCACATGGAGCGTGAAGGTGTTTTTCTACTTTATGATTGGCCTAGCCCTTTAGACTGTCAGGGATGATAACCAATGGGCTGCAGTAGCCTGTGGTAAGGGCTGGATGATCGGAACAGACTCTTGCGCTGCTGAAATTTTTCTTCATGCATTATGCAAATATAACGAGGCAGATATATAAAATAATAATAATATTAATAATAATAATACATATTATTAATATACATGTCGGGTCTGCCGGCCTGCATGTCATCTAAAGGCAGTTTACAATGTCAAAATCAATCAGATTATACATATTAAGTCAGATTATCCAGATTGGTAAAAGAAATTCCTATATAAGGGAACCAGTTGATTTCATCAAAGTCGTAACAAGCAGCATTGACTCCTGAAGAAGCGTAGAGCCACAGGGAGAGTCGTTTGCATTGTACATGGCTTAGCAGCAATCCCTCATACTGATCAAGCATGAAGTGACAGCAGAAGGAAAAACTCCCCATTAACAGGAAGGAAAAACCTCCAGCCGAACCGGGCTCAGTATGAACGGTAATCTGCCTTGACCGACTGGGGGTTACAAAAGAGAGAGAAGAGACACAACAAGACAGACAAAAAAGCACAGAAGCACACATTGATCCAGTAATGTGTTTTACATTAGATGGTAATAGCAGGTGATCTGTCTTCCCTGAATGATGTCACAGCTAACAGAACGCCAGACCAGGTGTACCTACTATGAAGAAAAAATAGAAAAAACAAAAAGGTAAAAGCTGAAATGACAACAGTCATGCAAAATTGAAGAACAATAGACCCTGATGTCCTCCAGCAGCCTAAGCCTATAGCAGCATAACTATAGAGGTAGCTCGGGGTAACATGAACCACTCTAACTATAATCTTTGTCAAAAAGGAAAGTCCCAAGAGCCAGCTTCTAGTGGAGGAGTTCAAGTATCTTGGGGTCTTGTTCACGAATGAGGGGAAGATGGAGCGGGAGATCGACAGGCGGATTGGTGCGACGTCTGCTGTGAAGCGTGCGCTGTACCGATCCGTTGTGGTGAAGAGAGAGCTGAGCCAAAAGGCCAAGCTCTCGATTTACCAGTCGATCTACGTTCCTACCCTCATCTATGGTCACGAGCTTTGGGTCGTGACCGAAAGAACGAAATCCCGGATACAAGCGGCCAAAATGAGTTTTCTCCATAGTGTGTCTGGGCTCTCCCTTAGAGATAGGGTGAGGAGCTCAGTCATCCGGGGAGGACTCAGAGTAGAGCCGCTGCTCCTCCACATTGAGAGGAGCCAGTTGAGGTGGATCGGGCATCTGGTTAGGATGCCTCCTGGACGCCTCCCTGATGAGGTGTTCTGGGCACGTCCCACCGGGAGGAGGCCCAGAGGAAGACCCAGGACACGCTGGAGAGACTATGCTGGCCTGGGAACGCTTTGGGATTCCCCCGGAGGAAGTGGCCCAAGTGGCTGGGGAGAGGAAGGTCTGGGGCTCCCTCTTGAAGCTGCCCCTGCGACCTGACCCCGGATAAGTGGAAGACGATGGATGGATGGAAAAAGGAAAGTTTTAGGATTAGTCTTAAAAGTAGACAGGGTGTCTGCGTCACGGACCAAAACTGGGAGTTTGTTCCACTGGAGAGGAGCCTGATAACTAAAGGATCTGCCTACCATTCTGGTTTTACAGACTTTAGGAACCACTAGCAGACCTGCTTTCTGAGAGTGAAGTGGTCTGTTAGAAATTACTAAAGTTTGTACACAACATACACATGTGGAATATTGCTAACGTGTTACTTTAGCAATTTTCCAATTGCCAAAGTGTTACTTTTACATTATTACTTTTGGGTGTGTATCCACCAATTTAACTGTCAAACTTTCATAAAAGCTGTCTTAATGCAAGAAACGAAACCCTTAAACACATGAAATAATTAACTTTAAATAACTAAAAAGGTTTTGTTAACTTTTCACATGAAGCTGGATTAACAGCTAGTAAGATACCTTTGATTAAGTTGGTATACTAATGTTTAAACCAGGGGTGTCAAACGTACGGCCTGCGGGCCGGATCTGGCCCGCCGAACGATTTAGTCCGGCCCGGTGGCCAAATGCATTTTTATTATTCAACGGCTGTGTCTCCTCGGTGCATCGACCGATCTGCACCAGATTTTTTGTGAGTCGTGGGGGAGCGCTGCCCAACGCATACGTGTGTATTGCATGGTAGACGGGTGAGGAAAATGCATGACAGCTTCTGCGGTGGCTGGCGGCGGGAGGTGCGCGTACCCTAGCGGTGGCCCTTAGGCCAGAGCGGCGCTTGGCTGCGAGGGCCGATCATCACCGCTTGCGGTTTTAATTAGGCCCGAGCAGCTAAGCGCTGCGAAGGCCTATTGTAACTGCAGATTTTATTATTATTATTATTAGGCCCGAGCAGCTAAGCGCTGCGAAGGCCTATTGTAACTGCAGATTTTATTATTATTATTATTATTATTATTATTATTATTATTATTTATTCTTGTGACTTTTGAAACGGCTTTTTGGAGGCCTAAACATGCATGAAAACTCACCAAACTTTGCCCAAAATTGTCCCCCGTGAGAAATCGCATGATTTTAGTGTAATTGAAAACGGGCGTGGCAAACCTGCTCAACAGCGCCAACTAGAGTGAGTTGGGCCAAACCGTAACACGTAGAAAGCTGAAATTTTTTACCTAGGTAGGTTTTTTAAAATTATGAAAAAAAGTCTCTTGGGTGTATGCTCTAAAACCCACAGGAAGTCTGCTATTTTGGGTCAAAGGGTAAAATATTGGCCGTTTTTGCCTCAAACTTTAACAAACTAGTCCTAGGCATTTTAACCTATTACTTTCAATTTTTTTCAGCATGCAGTTAAGACATTGACTTTTAAAAGTTATCAAAGGTTTTATGAAATATGCATATTTGCCTGAGCTGTCGCATTGCAAAAATCAGGTTTGTGGAAAACCATTAAAAACGCATTAAATCAGTAAGCCCCAAGCCATGCTTTGTCTGAGAATTATGAAACTCAGTAAGTGCATGTAACTTCATAGGCCCTACAAAAAAGCCTCTTGAAGCAATGGGCTACCTCCTACAGGAAATCATTCATTTCTCATCAAAGATGTCATTTTCCCATATTTTTGGGTGTTACATTTGAATAAACTACTCCTAAAACGTTACACTTATGGCATTCAAAGTTACTCCAAAAAATTCCTCACACATAGAGGATCAAAAGTTATCAAAAACATTTTTGCTACGTCCAACCATATTTTTTTGACAATTATTTATAACATGAATTGTGTTTTGAAGGAAAAAACATTTATTATTTCCAACACTAGATGGCAGCAAACCCAAATGTTTGGGCGTCATCTGTAAGTCACGGTACATATTTTACCAAACCATTCATACACATTCGTCCAAAAGTGGAAGCAGCTTTAAAATATCTTTAGCTGGCCTTTAAAAGAAAGAAGCTTTGATTCTTTAATCCTATATAAGGGAACCAGTTGATTGCATAAAAGTCTTGACAAGCAGCATTTCCTCCTGAAGAAGCGTAGAGTCACAGGGAGAGTTGTCTGCATTGTCCATGGCTTTGCAACAATCCCTCATACTGAGCAAGCATGAAGCAACAGGGGAAAAAAACCTCCTTCATTAACATGAAGGACAAACCTCCAGCAGAACCGGGCTCAGTATGAACGGTCATCTGCCTCGACCGACTGGGGGTTACAGAAGACAGAGCAGAGACACAACAAGACAGACAAAAAAAGCACAGAAGCACACAGTGATCCAGTAATCTGTTCTATATAACCACAACTGTTATGACTTTGGGCAATAACTAATGTGCAATAATCTATTTAATACACTGTGCTATAACCTGTGCAAGGATCCAGAAGAACTTCTTCTGCTTTCACCAAGTGAATATATGTCAGTACATGTGTATGTAGGCATGTGTATATATATATATATATATATATATATATATATATATATATATATATATATATATATATATATATATATACACACACACACTATTGAGCCGACAAGTGAATTTCTCCAATGTGAGATCAATAAAGACTATCTTATCTTATCTCATATCAAGACTTAGATTTGCCCACACAGGATTAGATGGTACATTATTCAAAATAGGGAAGCATAACACTGGCATATGTAAATATTGTGAGGAACAACAGACAGTTGAACGTATATGACACACTGTGAGAAAGTTCATAAAGATCAAGAGAAGAAGAAGACTTCCCAACAGCAGGGGGCGCACTCCAACAATCTGAAACGTGTCCGTTTCCTGAGGAAGAAGTCCGTGATGTCACAGCTAACAACATTAGCACCACACATTGGAGAATTTAGGAGGGGAAACAGACAAACAGGTAAGGCTTTTTGGATTATATATGCATGTAGTGTAATATCCCCCACCACAACTTGAGGTGGGATGAGCAGTCTCAGTTCTGCGGCTAATTCTAGTGCCTTAAGGCGCTAATATTAGCGCTAATGCTAGCGCCTTAAGGCTAACGAGCAAGGCTCTTGTTTACATCCGGGTTCCGCTGGCTCAGAGCCTTTCTCTCTATGGCTCTGCGTTTGCTACCAGCACAGAGATGTATACGTAGACCAAAAGTTATGATCGGTGTTCAATCATAACTTTTGGAAGAACATCTCAAACTGGCCACAGATGCATGAATGAAAGCAGTGGTGGTCAAAGGTTTTCTTTGGGTTTATGCGAACCAGCAAGTCAGGAAGTGGAGCGGATTGACCATCTGACAACAACTTCCCCCGGTAAGCTGCCTACAGACACACTGTCGCTGCTCCAGTTAATTAATGAATTATTTCCACCTGTGGCCATGTCACCTTTCAGCGTGTATTCACTGGCTTCCAGCAACTTAGCTGATAAACCAATCAGGGACCTCCTCAATATTCGCTGTAACGCTTTATTTAAAATTCGAAGAGTAAAGGCTAATTTACCATGACGCGCATTTGTCCCGCATTTGACAGGGTCCGATTTGGAAAAAGTTAAATAATAAATTAAATAATTTCACCTGCGCTTTTCTGAACAAAAGAAGGCAGAGCTGCAGTCAGAGCGGCTATCAGTCAATATGCAGCAGCTCCACCTGATGAGCCGCTGCGCACCACGACACTCTTAATAAAATGACAAGGATTTTGATTTGTACAGATTATTAAGGAAACGACGTAAAAAAAAAAACTGCAGCTACAACATGGACTGGAGAGCGGGTTCTAACTGGGTGAGGCCAGAGGTTATTCTCAGAGAGCTTTTATGAAGTAATTTTTTTTATTTTTACACGCAGTTGAGCGACACTGCAGAAGCAAGTCGTACTAGAAACCACTGAACAAGCCTCCTGTCTGTGGATCTATGGACTCATTTTACTCCAACCCCAAAACATCTGCCAAACAGAGTACTGCAGCCAAGATTAACTTCAACAATAACTTTACGAAATACATTAACATTTTGCTTATTAAAAATGTCCATATTTAAAAGCAAGTTATGTTTTTTTCTGATAAACTTTGAGCAATTTTATTAAACTTTTTAAAAAATTAACATCCCATCCTTCATCGATTTATACCGGCTTTTCCCTACAGGTGTGACGTCAAGCCGTATCTGATGGGGAAACGCAGCTCGGCGTCACACGGGGTCGTGGGGGGTGGGGGCTCGTCCATCCTGGACAGGTTGCCAGTCACAGGGCAACCTGTCCTGTGACACATACATATGCCTACATACACATGTACTGACATATATACCTGGTGATAGCAGCAGAAGTTCTTTGGATCATTGGACAGGTTATAGCACAGTGTATTAAATAGATTATTGCACATTAGTTATTGCCCAAAGTTATAACAGTTGTGGTTACAGTTACTGATAGCAGCAGAAGTCACTTCTTTCAGGATTATTGCACGGGTTATCGCACAGTGAATTAGATTATTGCACATTGGTTACAGTTACAGTGCAGCACTGTATATTCTGATAGCAGCAGGAATGAATGACTTGCGGTAGCGCTCCTTTTTACAGACAGGGTGTCTAAGTCTGCCACTAAAGGAGCTGCTCAGCTGCTCTACAGTCTGGCGCAGGGGGTGGAAGGTGTTGTCCATGATGGATGTGAACTTGGACAACACCCTCCTCTCAGCTACTTCCTCCGCTGAGTCCAGAGTGCAGCCCAGGACAGAAGTGGCCTTCCTCACCAGCTTATTCAGACTCATTCGGTCCCGTTCTGCGCTGCCTGGAGCCCAGCAGACGACAGCGTAGAGAAGGGCTGAGGCCACCACAGAGTCATAAAAAGTCTTAAGCAATAAACTGAGTATCTCCATGTTTTGTTGACAGAACAAGAGATTTGGGAAACACTGACATTTTTCAAAATTTTGTAACATTTTATTATTATAGCAACCAATCAATTAATTGTTAAAATAATCAATAGATTAATCAACAATGGAAATAATCTAGACCCAGAGTTTGTCTTTGCATCGTGTTTACTCCTGTAAGATATAAAAATTAATTAGCTTTGAACTGTTTTTGTTCCCCCTTAGGTCACAGCAGTGTCAGACATTGGTGGGAGGACTGTGGATGAGGCCACAAGACGTATGATGTTCTTCATCATGGACTATGGCCTGTCAAGGCAGTACAACTTTGTGGGCTGGAATGGAAAGTAGGAATTCAGGACTTTAAATCTGTTTGAAGTCATATTTGGTAAGTGCATAATGGATAATAACTGTAATATAGTAACTTTTGGATATTTGTGTCTGTCGAGGGAAATTTATGTATGTTATGAATTTAATTTTCTAATGTCAATAATACCCTCACCTTAAGGACATAAATGTCCCCTCAAAACAGGTGCTCCAGAAATGTTATCATATAAGAAATGTTTTCAAGATTTTCTTGCACAGATCTTCCAGTCAACAGCTGTTCTTATCAAAAAAATTACATTTTGTAATTTTTCCTTGGTTTTTAATTTTTTTATGGGCAATTTAATAAAGCCAGATTTTAGAAAGAAGTAAAAAAATGTGACAGCCTTGGCCAGTCAGCTTTGAATTTTGATCTTTTTTTCTTAGCTTTTTCCCAGTTCATTCTGACGTTTGCAGGTTTGTAAAGTCAATTATGTAAAGGGATACTTCACCCAAAATTACAATTTAAATCTTGGGTAATTGATATAAAACTGATCATTTGTTGGTAAATTTCACCTTAACATAGTTGACTTTACAATTGTAATTGAGAGTTGTGTTGGTACATATAAAGTGACCATAAGATATGTTTCCCGCAGGAGCTTTAAAGAACAACACATTAACCAGACAGATCACCAGGAAGGATTTGGAGAGGGCAGTGTCGAAATGGCTGATCGGATCAAGGGACAGGGGATGCAATAGAAAGGTCCAACAGGTCCCTCCTTCCCATATGATGGACCATGTTTTTTGTGTTCCATGTTCTTTTTTGATATATAACCATTATAACTAGTTTCTTAAATTGTTATAATGGTTATTATATTACGTATAATATCGTATGTGTGTGTGTGTGTATTATGTACCTGATACGTAAAATACAATCTATTATATCTATTATCTATTATAAGTAAGGCAGCATTGGAGGAATCTTTAGAACCTGCACAGTGTTTGAACTGTTTAGAAGCAGTAGAGCTTTCTGAGCTATCTAAAATCTTAGCTTCATCTAAAACTTCTACCTGTGTGTTAGACCCAATCCCAACTAAGTTGTTTAAGGAGGTATTCCCTTTGATCAGTGGTCCTATTTTAGACATGATTAATCTATCCTTAGTAAATGGATATGTACCACAGGTTTTTAAAGTAGCTGTTATTAAACCTTTACTTAAGAAACCTTCTCTTGATCAAGATGAGCTAGTAAACTACAGACCTATATCTAATCTTCTTTTCTTATCTAAAATTCTTGAGAAAGTAGTTGCTAATCAACTTTGTGAACATTTACAAAGCAATGACCTACTTGAGGAGTTTCAGTCAGGCTTCAGAGCTCATCATAGCACTGAAACAGCTCTGGTGAAGGTCACTAATGATATTCTCATGGCCTCAGATAATGGACTTGTGTCTGTACTTGTCCTGTTAGATCTCAGTACTGCATTTGATACAGTTGATCAAAATATTCTCCTGCAAAGACTTGAGCATACTGTAGGGATTAAGGGAAAAGCATTAGGCTGGTTTAAATCTTATCTGTCGGACAGATTCCAGTTTGTTCATGTTAATAATAAATCTTCCTTAAACTCTAGGGTCACCTGTGGAGTACCACAGGGTTCAGTCCTTGGACCAATTCTCTTTACTAAATATATGCTTCCGATCGGCAAAATTATCAGACAGCATGGGATTAATTTCCACTGTTATGCTGATGACACTCAGCTATATTTATCCATAAATCCTGATGAATCCAATCAATTACTTCAACTGCAGTCATGTCTTGATGACATCAAAAGCTGGATGACTTTAAATTTCCTGCATCTAAATTCTGACAAGACCGAAGTTGTAATCTTTGGGCCAGAGTCCTCAAAAAATAAACTTCTTAACCAATCACTTAATCTGGATGGCATTAACTTGGCCTCTGGTAATAAAGTAAAAAACCTTGGTGTTATTTTTGACCAAGACATGTCATTTAAATCCCATATTAAACAGGTTTACAGAGTTTCCTTTTTTCACCTCCGGAATATCGCCAAAATTAGAAACATTCTGTCCAGGAGTGATGCTGAAAAACTAGTCCATGCATTTGTTACTTCAAGGCTGGACTATTGCAATTCGTTACTATCAGGAAGTCCACAAACTGCAGTTCAAAGCCTTCAGCTGATCCAAAATGCTGCAGCAAGAGTTCTGATGAAAATCAACAAGCGGGATCATATTTCTCCAATTTTAGCTTCCCTTCATTGGCTTCCTGTGAAATCAAAAATAGAATTTAAAATTCTTCTTCTAACGTATAAAGCCCTTAATAATCAAGCTCCATCATATATCAGAGCTCTGATTACCCCGTATGTTCCTAACAGAGCACTTTGCTCTCAGACTGCAGGTCTGCTGGTGGTTCCTAGAGTCTCTAAAAGTAGAATGGGAGGCAGATCTGAACTTTGACATCATCCAGAGAAGACGGCTCACCCGTTACTACCATCTAATGTAGAACAGATTACTAGATCAATGTGTGCTTCTGTGCTTTTTTGTCTCTCTTGTTGTGTCTCTCCTCTGTCTTCTGTAACCCCAGTCGGTCGAGGCAGATGACCGTTCATACTGAGCCCGGTTCTGCCGGAGGTTTTTTTTTCCCGTTAATGGGTGGTTTTTCTTCCCACTGTCGCTTCATGCTTGCTCAGTATGAGGGATTGCAGCAAAGCCATGTACAATGCAGACGACTCTCCCTGTGGCTCTACGGTTCCCCAGGAGTGAATGCTGCTTGTCAAGACTTTGATGCAATCAACTGGTTTCCTTATATAGGACATTTTGACCAATCTGTATAATCTGACCCAATCTGTATAATATGATTGAACTTGATTTTGTAAAGTGCCTTGAGATGACATGTTTCATGATTTGGCGCTATATAAATAAAATTGAATTGAATTGAATTGAATAGATCCTTTAGCTATCAGGCTCCTCTCCTGTGGAACCAATTCCCAGTTTTGGTCCGTGAAGCAGACACCCTGTCTACTTTTAAGACTAATCTTAAAACCTTCCTTTTTGACAAAGCTTATAACTAGAGTGGCTCATGTTACTCTGAGCTACCTTTTATAGTTTTACTGCTATAGGCTTAGGCTACTGGAGGACGTCAGGATCTAATTTTCTCACTCTATAGAGTTCTACTGTTCTTCAATTATGCATTACGTGTTGTCATTTCTGCTTTAATTTTCTGTTTCTCTCTTTTATCTTCATAGTAGGTACACCTGGTCTGGCGTTCTGTTAACTGTGACATCATCCAAAGAAGACGGCTCACCCGTTACTACCATCTAATGTAGAACAGATTACTGGATCAATGTGTGCTTCTGTGCTTTTTTTGTCTCTCTTGTTGTGTCTCTGCTCTGTCTTCTGTAACCCCCAGTCGGTCGAGGCAGATGACCGTTCATACTGAGCCCGGTTCTGCTGGAGGTTTTCCTTCCCGTTAATGGGGAGTTTTTCTTCCCACTGTCGCTTCATGCTTGCTCAGTATGAGGGATTGCAGCAAAGCCATGTACAATGCAGACGACTCTCCCTGTGGCTCTACGCTTCTCCAGGAGTGAATGCTGCTTGTCGAGACTTTGATGCAATCAACCGGTTTCCTTATATAGGAACATTTTTGACCAATCTGTATAATCTGACCCAATATGTATCAACTGGTTTCCTTATATAGGAACATTTTTGACCAATCTGTATAATCTGACCCAATATGTATAATATGATTGAACGTAACTTTGTAAAGTGCCTTGAGATGACATGTTTCATGATTTGGCGCTATATAAATAAAATTGAATTGAATTATTGCATTTGACCTAATAAAAACATGAATAATGTATTTTATTAGGTCAAATGTGTGTATGTATATGTATATATATATATATATATATATATATATATATATATATATATATATATATATATATTAGTGCATGCCATGCCAAGAGGCAACTCATGTGTTTTATATAAAGACAAATTAATTCAATCCAAATTTATTTATATAGTTCCAACATGTCATCTCTTTACAACCCCAGCGGTCCGGCCCGGTGGCCAAATGCATTATCATTATTCAACGGCTGTATCTCCTCGCTGCATCCACCAATCTGCACCAGATTTTTTGTGAGTCGTGGGGGAGCGCTGCCGAAAGGGTTCGTGTGAATCGCCCAGTGGACAGGCGGGGAAAATGCGTGACAGCTTCTGCGGTGGCTGGCGGCAGGAGGTGCGCGTACCCCAGCGGTGCTTGGCTGCGAGGGCCGCTCATCGCCGCTTGCGGCTTTAATTATTATTATTATTTATTCTTGTGACTTTTGAAACGGCTTTTTGGAGGCCTAAACATGCATGAAAACTCACCAAACTTTGCCCAAAATTGTCCCCCGTGAGAAATCGCATGATTTTAGTGTAATTGAAAACGGGCGTGGCAAACCTGCTCAACAGCGCCAACTAGAGTGAGTTGGGCCAAACCGTAACACGTAGAAAGCTGAAATTTTTTACCTAGGTAGGTTTTTTAAAATTATGAAAAAAAGTCTCTTGGGTGTATGCTCTAAAACCCACAGGAAGTCTGCTATTTTGGGTCAAAGGGTAAAATATTGGCTGTTTTTGCCTCAAACTTTAACGAACTAGTCCTAGGCATTTTAACCTATTACTTTCAATTTTTTTCAGCATGCAGTTAAGACATTGACTTTTAAAAGTTATCAAAGGTTTTATGAAATATGCATATTTGCCTGAGCTGTCGCATTGCAAAAATCAGGTTTGTGGAAAACCATTAAAAACGCATTAAATCAGTAAGCCCCAAGCCATGCTTTGTCTGAGAATTATGAAACTCAGTAAGTGCATGTAACTTCATAGGCCCTACAAAAAAGCCTCTTGAAGCAATGGGCTACCTCCTACAGGAAATCATTCATTTCTCATCAAAGATGTCATTTTCCCATATTTTTGGGTGTTACATTTGAATAAACTACTCCTAAACCGTTACACTTATGGCATTCAAAGTTACTCCAAAAAATTCCTCACACATAGAGGATCAAAAGTTATCAAAAACATTTTTGCTACGTCCAACCATATTTTTTTGACAATTATTTATAACATGAATTGTGTTTTGAAGGAAAAAACATTTATTATTTCCAACACTAGATGGCAGCAAACCCAAATGTTTGGGCGTCATCTGTAAGTCACGGTACATATTTTACCAAACCATTCATACACATTCGTCCAAAAGTGGAAGCAGCTTTAAAATATCTTTAGCTGGCCTTTAAAAGAAAGAAGCTTTGATTCTTTAATCCTATATAAGGGAACCAGTTGATTGCATAAAAGTCTTGACAAGCAGCATTTCCTCCTGAAGAAGCGTAGAGTCACAGGGAGAGTTGTCTGCATTGTCCATGGCTTTGCAACAATCCCTCATACTGAGCAAGCATGAAGCAACAGGGGAAAAAAACCTCCTTCATTAACATGAAGGACAAACCTCCAGCAGAACCGGGCTCAGTATGAACGGTCATCTGCCTCGACCGACTGGGGGTTACAGAAGACAGAGCAGAGACACAACAAGACAGACAAAAAAAGCACAGAAGCACACAGTGATCCAGTAATCTGTTCTATATAACCACAACTGTTATGACTTTGGGCAATAACTAATGTGCAATAATCTATTTAATACACTGTGCTATAACCTGTGCAAGGATCCAGAAGAACTTCTTCTGCTTTCACCAAGTGAATATATGTCAGTACATGTGTATGTAGGCATGTGTATATATATATACAGTTGTGGTCAAAAGTGTACATACACTTGTAAAAAATGTAATGTTATGGCTGTCTTGAGTCTTCAATAAGTTCTACAACTCTTATTTTTCTGTGATAGAGTGATCGGAACACATACATGTTTGTCACAAAAAACAGTCATAAAGTTTGGTTCTTTCATAAATTTATTATGGGTCTGCTGAAAATGTCACCAAATCTGCTGGGTCAAAAATATACATACAGCAACATTAGTATTTGGTTACATGTCCCTTGGCCATTTTCACGGCAACTAGGCGCTTTTGGTAGCCATCCACAAGGTCCTGGCAAGCTTCAGGTCGAATGTTTGACCACTCTTCTTGACAGAATTGGTGCAGTTCAGCTAAATGTGATGGTTTTCTTGCATGAACCTGTTTCTTTAGCACTGTCCACATGTTCTCAATGGGGTTTAAGTCAGGACTTTGGGAAGGCCATTCTAAAACCTTAATTCTAGCCTGGTTTAGCCATTCCTTTACCACTTTTGATGTGTGTTTTGGGTCATTGTCTTGTTGGAACACCCAACTGCGCCCAAGACCCAACCTTCGGGCTGATGGTTTTAAGTTTTCCTGCAGAATTTGGAGGTAATCCTCCTTCTTCATTATCCCATTTACTTTCTGCAAAGAACCAGTTCCACTGGCAGCAAAACATCCCCAGAGCATAATACTACCACCACCATGCTTGACAGTAGGCATGGTGTTCCTGGGATTAAAGGCCTCACCTTTTCTCCTCCAAACATATTGCTGGGTGTTGTGGCCAAACAGCTCAATTTTTGTTTCGTCTGACCAGAGAACTTTCCTCCAGAAGGTTTTATCTTTGTCCATGTGATCAGCAGCAAACTTCAGCCGAGTCATAAGGTGCCTTTTCTGGAGCAAGGGCTTCTTTCTTGCACGGCAGCCTCTCAGTCCATGCCGATGTAAAACACGCTTGACTGTGGAGACTGACACCTGTGTTCCATCAGCTTCCAAATCCTTGCAGACCTGCTTCTTGGTGATTCTTGGTTGACTCTTGACCATCCTGACCAATCTCCTCTCGGCAGCATGTGATAGCTTGCGTTTTCTTCCTGATCGTGGCAGTGACACAACTGTTCCATGCACTTTATACTTGCGTATAATTGTCTGCACAGTTGCTCTTGGGACCTGTAGCTGCTTTGAAATGGCTCCAAGTGACTTCCCTGACTTGTTCAAGTCAATAATTCGCTTTTTCAGATCCACACTGAGTTCCTTTGACTTTCCCATTGTAGCTTTTGTAGCTGAGTCTAATCACTGGGTCAAATGAGCCCTATTTAAATGGGCTCATGAGAAGTCAACAGCTGTAGTCAATCAGAATCACTTAGAAGAAGTGAAGAGGCCATGACATGAAGCTAATTTGATTGACACAACTCGCTACATCACCAAAGTTGACAAATTTTGTTGCTGTATGTATATTTTTGACCCAGCAGATTTGGTGACATTTTCAGCAGACCCATAATAAATTTATGAAAGAACCAAACTTTATGACTGTTTTTTGTGACAAACATGTATGTGTTCCGATCACTCTATCACAGAAAAATAAGAGTTGTAGAACTTATTGAAGACTCAAGACAGCCATAACATTATGATTTTTTTACAAGTGTATGTACACTTTTGACCACAACTGTATATATATATATATATATATATATATATATATATATATATATATATATATATATATACACACACACACTATTGAGCCGACAAGTGAATTTCTCCAATGTGAGATCAATAAAGACTATCTTATCTTATCTCATATCAAGACTTAGATTTGCCCACACAGGATTAGATGGTACATTATTCAAAATAGGGAAGCATAACACTGGCATATGTAAATATTGTGAGGAACAACAGACAGTTGAACGTATATGACACACTGTGAGAAAGTTCATAAAGATCAAGAGAAGAAGAAGACTTCCCAACAGCAGGGGGCGCACTCCAACAATCTGAAACGTGTCCGTTTGCCTGAGGAAGAAGTCCGTGATGTCACAGCTAACAACATTAGCACCACACATTGGAGAATTTAGGAGGGGAAACAGACAAACAGGTAAGGCTTTTTGGATTATATATGCATGTAGTGTAATATCCCCCACCACAACTTGAGGTGGGATGAGCAGTCTCAGTTCTGCGGCTAATTCTAGTGCCTTAAGGCGCTAATATTAGCGCTAATGCTAGCGCCTTAAGGCTAACGAGCAAGGCTCTTGTTTACATCCGGGTTCCGCTGGCTCAGAGCCTTTCTCTCTATGGCTCTGCGTTTGCTACCAGCACAGAGATGTATACGTAGACCAAAAGTTATGATCGGTGTTCAATCATAACTTTTGGAAGAACATCTCAAACTGGCCACAGATGCATGAATGAAAGCAGTGGTGGTCAAAGGTTTTCTTTGGGTTTATGCGAACCAGCAAGTCAGGAAGTGGAGCGGATTGACCATCTGACAACAACTTCCCCCGGTAAGCTGCCTACAGACACACTGTCGCTGCTCCAGTTAATTAATGAATTATTTCCACCTGTGGCCATGTCACCTTTCAGCGTGTATTCACTGGCTTCCAGCAACTTAGCTGATAAACCAATCAGGGACCTCCTCAATATTCGCTGTAACGCTTTATTTAAAATTCGAAGAGTAAAGGCTAATTTACCATGACGCGCATTTGTCCCGCATTTGACAGGGTCCGATTTGGAAAAAGTTAAATAATAAATTAAATAATTTCACCTGCGCTTTTCTGAACAAAAGAAGGCAGAGCTGCAGTCAGAGCGGCTATCAGTCAATATGCAGCAGCTCCACCTGATGAGCCGCTGCGCACCACGACACTCTTAATAAAATGACAAGGATTTTGATTTGTACAGATTATTAAGGAAACGACGTAAAAAAAAAAACTGCAGCTACAACATGGACTGGAGAGCGGGTTCTAACTGGGTGAGGCCAGAGGTTATTCTCAGAGAGCTTTTATGAAGTAATTTTTTTTATTTTTACACGCAGTTGAGCGACACTGCAGAAGCAAGTCGTACTAGAAACCACTGAACAAGCCTCCTGTCTGTGGATCTATGGACTCATTTTACTCCAACCCCAAAACATCTGCCAAACAGAGTACTGCAGCCAAGATTAACTTCAACAATAACTTTACGAAATACATTAACATTTTGCTTATTAAAAATGTCCATATTTAAAAGCAAGTTATGTTTTTTTCTGATAAACTTTGAGCAATTTTATTAAACTTTTTAAAAAATTAACATCCCATCCTTCATCGATTTATACCGGCTTTTCCCTACAGGTGTGACGTCAAGCCGTATCTGATGGGGAAACGCAGCTCGGCGTCACACGGGGTCGTGGGGGGTGGGGGCTCGTCCATCCTGGACAGGTTGCCAGTCACAGGGCAACCTGTCCTGTGACACATACATATGCCTACATACACATGTACTGACATATATACCTGGTGATAGCAGCAGAAGTTCTTTGGATCATTGGACAGGTTATTGCACATTAGTTATTGCCCAAAGTTATAACAGTTGTGGTTACAGTTACTGATAGCAGCAGAAGTCACTTCTTTCAGGATTATTGCACGGGTTATCGCACAGTGAATTAGATTATTGCACATTGGTTACAGTTACAGTGCAGCACTGTATATTCTGATAGCAGCAGGAATGAATGACTTGCGGTAGCGCTCCTTTTTACAGACAGGGTGTCTAAGTCTGCCACTAAAGGAGCTGCTCAGCTGCTCTACAGTCTGGCGCAGGGGGTGGAAGGTGTTGTCCATGATGGATGTGAACTTGGACAACACCCTCCTCTCAGCTACTTCCTCCGCTGAGTCCAGAGTGCAGCCCAGGACAGAAGTGGCCTTCCTCACCAGCTTATTCAGACTCATTCGGTCCCGTTCTGCGCTGCCTGGAGCCCAGCAGACGACAGCGTAGAGAAGGGCTGAGGCCACCACAGAGTCATAAAAAGTCTTAAGCAATAAACTGAGTATCTCCATGTTTTGTTGACAGAACAAGAGATTTGGGAAACACTGACATTTTTCAAAATTTTGTAACATTTTATTATTATAGCAACCAATCAATTAATTGTTAAAATAATCAATAGATTAATCAACAATGGAAATAATCTAGACCCAGAGTTTGTCTTTGCATCGTGTTTACTCCTGTAAGATATAAAAATTAATTAGCTTTGAACTGTTTTTGTTCCCCCTTAGGTCACAGCAGTGTCAGACATTGGTGGGAGGACTGTGGATGAGGCCACAAGACGTATGATGTTCTTCATCATGGACTATGGCCTGTCAAGGCAGTACAACTTTGTGGGCTGGAATGGAAAGTAGGAATTCAGGACTTTAAATCTGTTTGAAGTCATATTTGGTAAGTGCATAATGGATAATAACTGTAATATAGTAACTTTTGGATATTTGTGTCTGTCGAGGGAAATTTATGTATGTTATGAATTTAATTTTCTAATGTCAATAATACCCTCACCTTAAGGACATAAATGTCCCCTCAAAACAGGTGCTCCAGAAATGTTATCATATAAGAAATGTTTTCAAGATTTTCTTGCACAGATCTTCCAGTCAACAGCTGTTCTTATCAAAAAAATTACATTTTGTAATTTTTCCTTGGTTTTTAATTTTTTTATGGGCAATTTAATAAAGCCAGATTTTAGAAAGAAGTAAAAAAATGTGACAGCCTTGGCCAGTCAGCTTTGAATTTTGATCTTTTTTTCTTAGCTTTTTCCCAGTTCATTCTGACGTTTGCAGGTTTGTAAAGTCAATTATGTAAAGGGATACTTCACCCAAAATTACAATTTAAATCTTGGGTAATTGATATAAAACTGATCATTTGTTGGTAAATTTCACCTTAACATAG
The DNA here is from genome assembly GCA_037039145.1 of Fundulus diaphanus. Lineage (NCBI taxonomy): Eukaryota > Metazoa > Chordata > Actinopteri > Cyprinodontiformes > Fundulidae > Fundulus > Fundulus diaphanus. Next base: position 3,747,248 of record CM073125.1, read on the forward strand.
TTGACTTTACAATTGTAGTTGAGAGTTGTGTTGGTACATATAAAGTGACCATAAGATATGTTTCCCGCAGGAGCTTTAAAGAACAACACATTAACCAGACAGATCACCAGGAAGGATTTGGAGAGGGCAGTGTCGAAATGGCTGATCGGATCAAGGGACAGGGGATGCAATAGAAAGGTCCAACAGGTCCCTCCTTCCCATATGATGGACCATGTTTTTTGTGTTCCATGTTCTTTTTTGATATATAACCATTATAACTAGTTTCTTAAATTGTTATAATGGTTATTATATTACGTATAATATCGTATGTGTGTGTGTGTGTATTATGTACCTGATACGTAAAATACAATCTATTATATCTATTATCTATTATAAGTAAGGCAGCATTGGAGGAATCTTTAGAACCTGCACAGTGTTTGAACTGTTTAGAAGCAGTAGAGCTTTCTGAGCTATCTAAAATCTTAGCTTCATCTAAAACTTCTACCTGTGTGTTAGACCCAATCCCAACTAAGTTGTTTAAGGAGGTATTCCCTTTGATCAGTGGTCCTATTTTAGACATGATTAATCTATCCTTAGTAAATGGATATGTACCACAGGTTTTTAAAGTAGCTGTTATTAAACCTTTACTTAAGAAACCTTCTCTTGATCAAGATGAGCTAGTAAACTACAGACCTATATCTAATCTTCTTTTCTTATCTAAAATTCTTGAGAAAGTAGTTGCTAATCAACTTTGTGAACATTTACAAAGCAATGACCTACTTGAGGAGTTTCAGTCAGGCTTCAGAGCTCATCATAGCACTGAAACAGCTCTGGTGAAGGTCACTAATGATATTCTCATGGCCTCAGATAATGGACTTGTGTCTGTACTTGTCCTGTTAGATCTCAGTACTGCATTTGATACAGTTGATCAAAATATTCTCCTGCAAAGACTTGAGCATACTGTAGGGATTAAGGGAAAAGCATTAGGCTGGTTTAAATCTTATCTGTCGGACAGATTCCAGTTTGTTCATGTTAATAATAAATCTTCCTTAAACTCTAGGGTCACCTGTGGAGTACCACAGGGTTCAGTCCTTGGACCAATTCTCTTTACTAAATATATGCTTCCGATCGGCAAAATTATCAGACAGCATGGGATTAATTTCCACTGTTATGCTGATGACACTCAGCTATATTTATCCATAAATCCTGATGAATCCAATCAATTACTTTGACTGCAGTCATGTCTTGATGACATCAAAAGCTGGATGACTTTAAATTTCCTACATCTAAATTCTGACAAGACCGAAGTTGTAATCTTTGGGCCAGAGTAATCAAAAAATAAACTTCTTAACCAATCACTTAATCTGGATGGCATTAACTTAGCCTCTGGTAATAAAGTAAAAAATCTTGGTGTTATTTTTGACCAAGACATGTCATTTAAATCCCATATTAAACAGGTTTCCAGAGTTTCCTTTTTTCACCTCCGGAATATGAGCCCGGTTCTGCTGGAGGTTTTCCTTCCCGTTAATGGGGAGTTTTTCTTCCCACTGTCGCTTCATGCTTGCTCAGTATGAGGGATTGCAGCAAAGCCATGTACAATGCAGACGACTCTCCCTGTGGCTCTACGCTTCTCCAGGAGTGAATGCTGCTTGTCGAGACTTTGATGCAATCAACCGGTTTCCTTATATAGGAACATTTTTGACCAATCTGTATAATCTGACCCAATATGTATCAACTGGTTTCCTTATATAGGAACATTTTTGACCAATCTGTATAATCTGACCCAATATGTATAATATTATTGAACGTAACTTTGTAAAGTGCCTTGAGATGACATGTTTCATGATTTGGCGCTATATAAATAAAATTGAATTGAATTATTGCATTTGACCTAATAAAAACATGAATAATGTATTTTATTAGGTCAAATGTGTGTATGTATATGTATATATATATATATATATATATATATATATATATATATATATATATATATATATATATATATTAGTGCATGCCATGCCAAGAGGCAACTCATGTGTTTTATATAAAGACAAATTAATTCAATCCAATTTTATTTATATAGTTCCAACATGTCATCTCTTTACAACCCCAGCGGTCCGGCCCGGTGGCCAAATGCATTATCATTATTCAACGGCTGTATCTCCTCGCTGCATCCACCAATCTGCACCAGATTTTTTGTGAGTCGTGGGGGAGCGCTGCCGAAAGGGTTCGTGTGAATCGCCCAGTGGACGGGCGGGGAAAATGCGTGACAGCTTCTGCGGTGGCTGGCGGCAGGAGGTGCGCGTACCCCAGCGGTGCTTGGCTGCGAGGGCCGCTCATCGCCGCTTGCGGCTTTAATTAGGCCCGAGCAGCGAAGCGCTGCGAAGGCCTATTGTTTCTGTGTTGTTTCTTATTATTATTATTATTATTTTTATTCTGCCCCCCTAAAGAGGGGCCTTTTTGGGGGTTTTATCATATTCAAAAACTCACCAAACTTGGCAGATGCATGAAGACTGTTTAAAAATTTTATATTTTAAGGTCATCACAAAAATCTAACGGAAAATGCCTCAACGGCGCCACCTAGCAATTTTCAAAGGACCCTTTGCTATTCACTTACTTCATCGTAGAGACGTGAAATTTGGTACAGTTGTAGAGCTCACCAAGACGTTCAGAATTTACAATTAATGTCATAGTGCAAATATCACAGGAAGTCGGCCATTTTAGATTGAAGGTCTTATTTTGACCCCATTTTTGACGTTTACAGCATTGGTATTTGATCGAACTCCTCCTAGGGATTTTGAGCGAGCGACTTGAAACTCGGTCAGTCTGATCATAAGGCATGGCCAATTAAAAGTTATCAAAACGGTGAGTTTTTGAGCATGTTGAAGGGGCGTTAGCAGGGGTCAAAGTTCACCTACTCGCCACAAAAAATAAAACTGTTATATCTCCTACACAGAAACACACAGAGGCACCAAACCTTCTGTGATTGATCATCATTGGGTCTTCTTTAATATCCAATGGTCAAATGATGACATCACTTAGGCCACGCCCCCTGACAACAGGAAGTGTCATGTTTTGCTGTAAACGGTCGCTATGTTACCCCTCTGAGCTAATCAACGTGAAACTGTGTCCAGAGACAGAAGACATGTTGTTGTGTTGTGGATTCCAGCCCCAAGTGGATTCGATGGAGCAGGGGGGCGTGGCGGCGTGGTGAAGTCACCTCAAACGCCGCTGCCACACGTTTAGCTCTGAATTCCACATTTCTGGGCCGAGCTGCTTAAAAGTCACTTGGATGCATCCTTATCTAGCCCCCGACAGGAATCCATAACAAACTTTGGTGGGCGTGACCTAATGCCTCAACGGCGCCACCTCGCAATTTTCAAAGGACCCTTTGCTATTCACTTACTTCATCGTAGAGACATGAGATTTGGTACAGTAGTAGAGCTCACCAAGATGCTCAGAATTTACAATTAATGTCATAGTGCAAATATCACAGGAAGTCGGCCATTTTAGATTGAAGGTCTGATTTTGACCCCATTTTTGACGTTTACAGCATTGGTATTTGATCGAACTCCTCCTAGGGATTTCGAGCGAGCGGCTTGAAACTCGGTCAGTCTGATCATAAGGCATGGCCAATTAAAAGTTATCAAAACAGTGAGTTTTTGAGCTTGTTGAAGGGGCGTTAGCAGGGGTCAAAGTTCACCTACTCGCCACAAAAAATAAAACAGTTATATCTCCTACACAGAAACACACAGAGGCACCAAACTATCTGTGATTGATCATCATCAGGTCTTCTATCATATCCAATGATCAAATGATGACATCACTTAGGCCACGCCCCCTGACAACAGGAAATGTCATGTTTTGCTGTAAACGGTCGCTATGTTACCCCTCTGAGCTAATCAACATGAAAATGTATCCAGAGACAGAAGACATGTTGGTGTTTTGGATTCCAGCCCCAAGTGGATTCGATGGAGCAGGGCGGCGTGGTGGTGTGGTGAAGTCACCTCAAACGCCGCTGCCATACGTTTGGCTCTGAATTCCACATTTTTGGGTCGAGCTGCTTAAAACTCCCTTGGATGCATCCTTTTCCACCCCCGACAGGAATGCATAACAAACTGTGGTTGGCGTGACCTAATTTTTCTATAGCGCCCCCTAGAATATTTTAAATGATCAGCCCCAAGCCATGCTTTAAGATAGAATTACGAAAGTTGGTACACAACATACACATGTGGAATATTGCTAAAGTGTTACTTTTACATTATTACTTTTGGGTGTGTATCCACCAATTTAACTGTCAAACTTTCATAAAAGCTGTCTTAATGCAAGAAACAAAACCCTTAAACACATGAAATAACAATTAACTTTAAATAACTAAAAAGGTTTTGTTAACTTTTCACATGAAGCTGGATTAACAGGTAGTAAGATACCTTTGATTAAATTGGTATACTAATGTTTAAACCAGGGGTGTCAAACGTATGGCCCGCGGGCCGGATCCGGCCCACCGAACGATTTTGTCCGGCCCAGTGGTCAAATGCAATATCAATATTCAACGGCTGTATATCCTCGCTGCATCGACCGATCTACACCAGATTTGTTGTGAGTCGTGGGGGAGCGCTGCCGAATGCGTTCGTGGGAATCTCCCGGCGGACGGGTGGGGAAAATGCGTGACAGTTTCTGCGGTGGCTGGCGGCCGGCGGTGCGCGAACCCCCGCGGTGGCCAATAGGCCGGAGCGGCGCTTGGCTGCGAGGGCCGATCGACGCCGCTTGCGGCTTTAATTATTAGGCCCGAGCAGCTAAGCGCTGCGAAGGCCTATTGTATCTGTAGTGTTAATTATTATTATTATTATTATTATTATTCTGCCCCCCTAAAGAGGGGCCTTTTTGGGGGCTTTCTCATTTTCAAAAACTCACCAAACTTTGCAGATGCATGGTGACTGTTTAAAAATTTTGTATTTTAAGGTCGTCACAAAAATCTAAAGAAAAATGCCTCAACGGCGCCACCTAGAAATTTTCAAAGAACCCTTTGCTATTCACTTACTTCGTCGTAGAGACATGAAATTTGGTACAGTTGTAGAGCTCACCAAGACGCTCAGAATTTACAATTAATGTCATAGTGTAAATATCACAGGAAGTCGGCCATTTTAGATTGAAAGTCTGATTTTGACCTCAATTTTGACAGTTACAGCATCGGTATAAGATCTAACTCCTCCTAGAGATATCGAGCGATCGGCTTGAAACTCAGGCAGTCTGATCATAAGGCATGGCCAATCAAAAGTTATCAAAACGGTGAGTTTTTGAGCATGCTGAAGGGGCGTTGGCAGGGGTCAAAGTTCACCTATTCGCCACAAAAAATAAAAGTGTTATATCTCCTACACAGAAACACACAGAGGCACCAAACTTTCTGTGATTAATCATCATCAGGTCTCCTATAATATCCAATGGTCAAATGATGACATCACTTAGGCCACACCCCCTGACAACAGGAAGTGTCATGTTTTGCTGTAAACGGTCGCTATGTTACCCCTCTGAGCTAATCAACATGAAACTGTGTCCACAGACAGAACACATGTTGTTGTGTTGTGGATTCCAGCCCCAAGTCGATTCGATGGAGCAGGAGAGCGTGGCGGCGTGGTGAAGTCACCTCAAACGCCGCTGCCATACGTTTGGCTCTGAATTCCACATTTTTGGGCCGAGCTGCATAAAACTCACTTGGATGCATCCTTATCCACCCCCCAACAGGAATCCATAACAAACTTTGGTGGGCGTGACCTAATGCCTCAACGGCGCCACTTAGCAATTTTCAAAGGACCCTTTGCTATTCACTTACTTCATCGTAGAGACATGAGATTTGGTACAGTGGTAGAGCTCACCAAGACGCTCAGAATTTACAATTAATGTCATAGTGTAAATATCACAGGAAGTTGGCCATTTTAGATTGAATGTCTGATTTTGACCCCATTTATGACGTTTATAGCATTGGTATTTGATGGATCTCCTCCTAGAGATTTTTAGCGAGCGGCTTGAAACTCGGGCAGTCTGATCATAAGGCATGGCCAATTAAAAGTTATCAAAACGGTGAGTTTTTGAGCTTGTTGAAGGGGCATTAGCAAGGGTCAAAGTTCACCTACTCGCCACAAAAAATAAAACTGTTATATCTCCTACACAGAAACACACAGAGGCATCAAACTTTCAGTGATTGATCACCATCAGGTCTCCTATAATATCCAATGGTCAAATGATGACATTGCTTAGGCCACGCCCCCTGACAACAGGAAGTGTCATGTTTTGTTGTAAGCGGTCGCTATGTTACCCCTCTGAGCTAATCAACATGAAACTGTGTCCACAGACAGAACACATGTTGGTATGTTGTGGATTTCAGGCTCAACTGGATTGGATGGAGCAGGGGGGCGTGGCGGCGTGGCATATTCACCTCAAACGCTGCTGTCATACGTTTGGCTCTGAATTCCACAGTTTTGGGCCGAGCTGCTTAAAACTCATTTGGATGCATCCTTATCCACCCCCCAACAGGAATCCTTAACAAACTTTAGTGAGCAGGACTTAGTTTCTCTATAGCGCCACCAAGCAAATTTCAAAGGACCCTTTGGTATTCACTTACTTCATCGTAGAGTAATGACATTTTGTACAGTTGTAGATCTCAGCAAGACGCTCAGAATTTACAATTAATGTCATACTGCAAGTATCACAGGAAGTAAGCCATTTTAGATTGAAATCTGAATTTTGATACCAAGTTGACATGTAAAGCATATGTATTTGATCATACTTGTCCAGCAGGGGGCAGCAAGAGACCACAAATAAACCCCAAAGGAATTTCTCTTGGTAAGTAAGTGATCTTAACTCTTTGGTTTCCTTATATATTTAATTTGAACAGATATACAAATCCTGCTTGAAAACTGACAAACTTACTCTTGTTCAATACATTTCAGTTTTTATTTATATAACGCCAAATCATAAAACATGTCATCTAAAGGCAGTTTACAATGTCAAAATCAATCAGATTATACATATTAAGTCAGATTATCCAGATTGGTAAAAGAAATTCCTATATAAGTGAACCAGTTAATTGCATCAAAGTCGTAACAAGCAGCATTCACTCCTGAAGAAGCGTAGAGCCACAGGGAGAGTCGTTTGCATTGTACATGGCTTTGCAGCAATCCCTCATACTTATCAAGCATGAAGTGACAGCAGAAGAAAAAACTCCCCATTAACAGGAAGGAAAAACCTCCATCAGAACCGGGCTCAGTATGAACGGTAATCTGCCTTGACCGACTGGGGGTTACAAAAGAGAGAGAAGAGACACAACAAGAGAGAGAAAAAAGCACAGAAGCACACATTGATCCAGTAATCTGTTTTACATTAGATGGTAATAACAGGTGATCTGTCTTCCCTGGATGATGTCACAGCTAACAGAACGCCAGACCAGGTGTACCTACTATGAAGATAAAAGAGAGAGAACAGAAAGTTAAAAGATGAAATGACAACAGTCATGCAAAATTGAAGAACAATAGACCCTGATGTCCTCCAGCAGCCTAAGCCTATAGCAGCATAACTATAGAGGTAGCTCAGGGTAACATGAACCACTCTAACTATAAGCTTTGTCAAAAAGGAAAGTCCCAAGAGCCAGCTTCTAGTGGAGGAGTTCAAGTATCTTGGGGTCTTGTTCAGAGATGAGGGGAAGATGGAGCGGGAGATCGACAGGCGGATTGGTGCAGCGTCTGCTGTGAAGCGGGCGCTGTACCGATCCGTTGTGGTGAAGAGAGAGCTGAGCCAAAAGGCCAAGCTCTCGATTTACCGGTCGTTCTACGTTCCTACCCTCATCTATGGTCACGAGCTTTGGGTCGTGACCGAAAGAACGAGATCCCGGATACAAGTGGCCAAAATGAGTTTTCTCCATAGTGTGTCTGGGCTCTCCCTTAGAGATAGGGTGAGGAGCTCAGTCATCTGGGGAGGACTCAGAGTAGAGCCGCTGCTCCTCCACGTCGAGAGGAGCCAGTTGAGGTGACTCGGGCATCTGGTCAGGATGCCTCTTGGACGCATCCCTGGTGAGGTGTTCCGGGCACATCCCACCGGGAGGAGGCCCAGGGGAAGACCCAGGACACGCTGGAGAGACTCTGCTGGCCTGGGAACGCTTTGGGATTCCCCCGGAGGAAGTGGCCCAAGTGGCTGGGGAGAGGAAGGTCTGGGCCTCCCTCTTGAAGCTGCTACCCCCGCGACCTGACCCCGGATAAGCGGAAGACGATGGATGGATGGAAAAAGGAAAGTTTTAGGATTAGTCTTAAAAGTAGACAGGGTGTCTGCGTCACGTACCAAAACTGGGAGTTGGTTCCACTGGAGAGGAGCATGATAGCTAAAGGATCTGCCTCCCATTCTACTTTTAGAGACTCTAGGAACCACCAGCAGACCTGCTTTCAGAGAGTGAAGTGGTCTGTTAGAAATTACTAAAGTTTGTACACAACATACACATGTGGAATATTGCTAACGTGTTACTTTAGCAATATTCCAATTGCTAAAGTGTCACTTTTACATTATTACTTTTGGGTGTGTATCCACCAATTTAACTGTCAAACTTTCATAAAAGCTGTCTTAATGCAAGAAACGAAACCCTTAAACACATGAAATAATTAACTTTAAATAACTAAAAAGGTATTGTTAACTTTTCACATGAAGCTGGATTAACACCTAGTAAGATACCTTTGATTAAGTTGGTATACTAATGTTTAAACCAGGGGTGTCAAACGTACGGCCTGCGGGCCGGATCTGGCCGAACGATTTAGTCCGGCCCGGTGGCCAAATGCATTTTCATTATTCAACGGCTGTGTCTCCTCGGTGCATCGACCGAACTGCACCAGATTTTTTGTGAGTCGTGGGGGAGCGCTGCCCAACGCGTACGTGTGTATTGCATGGTAGATGGGTGAGGAAAATGCATGACAGCTTCTGCGGTGGCTGGCGGCGGGAGGTGCGCGTACCCTAGCGGTGGCCCATAGGCCAGAGCGGCGCTTGGCTGCGAGGGCCGATCATCACCGCTTGCGGTTTTAATTATTATTATTATTATTATTATTCTGCCCCCCTAAAGAGGGGCCTTTTTGGGGGCTTTGTCATTTTCAAAAACTCACCAAACTTTGCAGATGCATGGTGACTGTTTAAAAATTTTGTATTTTAAGGTCGTCACAAAAATCTAAAGAAAATGCCTCAACGGCGCCACCTAGAAATTTTCAAAGGACCCTTTGCTATTCACTTACTTCGTCGTAGAGACATGAAATTTGGTACAGTTGTAGAGCTCACCAAGACGCTCAGAATTTACAATTAATGTCATAGTGTAAATATCACAGGAAGTCGGCCATTTTAGATTGAAAGTCTGATTTTGTCGTCAATTTTGACAGTTACAGCATCGGTATAAGATCTAACTCCTCCTAGAGATATCGAGCGATCGGCTTGAAACTCGGGCAGTCTGATCATAAGGCATGGCCAATCAAAAGTTATCAAAACGGTGAGTTTTTGAGCATGCTGAAGGGGCGTTGGCAGGGGTCAAAGTTCACCTATTCGCCACAAAAAATAAAAGTGTTATATCTCCTACACAGAAACACACAGAGGCACCAAACTTTCTGTGATTAATCATCATCAGGTCTCCTATAATATCCAATGGTCAAATGATGACATCACTTAGGCCACACCCCCTGACAACAGGAAGTGTCATGTTTTGCTGTAAACGGTCGCTATGTTACCCCTCTGAGCTAATCAACATGAAACTGTGTCCAGAGACAGAAGACATGTTGTTGTGTTGTGGATTCCAGCCCCAAGTCGATTCGATGGAACAGGAGAGCGTGGCGGCGTGGTGAAGTCACCTCAAACGCCGCTGCCATACGTTTGGCTCTGAATTCCACATTTTTGGGCCGAGCTGCATAAAACTCACTTGGATGCATCCTTATCCACCCCCCAACAGGAATCCATAACAAATTTTGGTGGGCGTGACCTAATGCCTCAACGGCGCCACTTAGCAATTTTCAAAGGACCCTTTGCTATTCACTTACTTCATCGTAGAGACATGAGATTTGGTACAGTGGTAGAGCTCACCAAGACGCTCAGAATTTACAATTAATGTCATAGTGTAAATATCACAGGAAGTTGGCCATTTTACATTGAATGTCTGATTTTGACCCCATTTTTGACGTTTATAGCATTGGTATTTGATGGATCTCCTCCTAGAGATTTTTAGCGAGCGGCTTGAAACTCGGGCAGTCTGATCATAAGGCATGGCCAATTAAAAGTTGTCAAAACGGTGAGTTTTTGAGCTTGTTGAAGGGGCATTAGCAGGGGTCAAAGTTCACCTACTCGCCACAAAAAATAAAACTGTTATATCTCCTACACAGAAACACACAGAGGCATTAAACTTTCAGTAATTGATCACCATCAGGTCTCCTATAATATCCAATGGTCAAATGATGACATTGCTTAGGCCACGCCCCCTGACAACAGGAAGTGTCATGTTTTGTTGTAAGCGGTCGCTATGTTACCCCTCTGAGCTAATCAACATGAAACTGTGTCCACAGACAGAACACATGTTGGTATGTTGTGGATTTCAGGCTCAACTGGATTGGATGGAGCAGGGGGGCGTGGCGGCGTGGCATATTCACCTCAAACGCTGCTGTCATACGTTTGGCTCTGAATTCCACAGTTTTGGGCCAAGCTGCTTAAAACTCATTTGGATGCATCCTTATCCACCCCCCAACAGGAATCCTTAACAAACTTTAGTGAGCAGGACTTAGTTTCTCTATAGCGCCACCAAGCAATTTTCAAAGGACCCTTTGGTATTCACTTACTTCATCGTAGAGTAATGAAATTTTGTACAGTTGTAGATCTCAGCAAGACGCTCAGAATTTACAATTAATGTCATAGTGCAAGTATCACAGGAAGTAAGCCATTTTAGATTGAAATCTGAATTTTGATACCAAGTTGACATGTAAAGCATATGTATTTGATCATACTTGTCCAGCAGGGGGCAGCAAGAGACCACAAATAAACCCCAAAGGAATTTCTCTTGGTAAGTAAGTGATCTTAACTCTTTGGTTTCCTTATATATTTAAGTTGAACAGATATACAAATCCTGCTTGAAAACTGATAAACTTACTCTTGTTCAATACATTTCAGTTTTTATTTATATAACGCCAAATCATAAAACATGTCATCAGGGGTGGACTGGGACAAAAAAATCGGCCCTGGCATTTTGGATTAAACTGGCCCACCACATTTTTTTTGTGTACTGAATGTGTTTACCAACTTTGCAATACCAACTGTGCAATACCTTGAGGCCAGGTTAATGGAAATTAGTGAGAGTGGACACTTAAAATACTTCCAAAATCTTAATTTATTAACACTGTAAAATGTAAACTCCACCACAGCACAGCAACAATTCTTAGATCAGAGAGAGAGAGAGAAAGAGAGGTGTCACGGTCAATCACACATATTATCACGTTACATCATTATAAGAAGTTATTGTAAGTTGCTCATCAGATCTATTCAGTCTTCCAGATACTGTAGGGTAACATTGGACTAATGTGCACTCACTGTGTAAAAAAGGATGCCAATGACAAAATGAACCAGAGAAATGCCTCACTTGTCATCATGGAAAGAAAGAAAATATATAATAACATAATATAAATTTTGATTTACTCAGTCATTTGTAATAAGTATTTTATTTATCTAATTTGCTAATTTTTGATCATATTTTCTTTAAAATCGCAGACTTTTGCTATTTTTCATGTAAATCCTTGGTGGCGCTTCATAGCGAAGCCGGTGAGGCCGCAGCGAGCTTGGCCTCCCCTGGGATTGCGCAATCCCATGTTAACTGCTGCTGACTTCCATTCTGTGAATGCATCTTCCTGTCTCTAGATCATAAATTCAATTGTTCAAACAGTTATGAACTGATTTTCCACAATTTAATATATGTGGATTACGAATTGTGTTTTGGTCATCAAACTGTGTGCAGATAACATGTTTTCGTGGTGCTGACCGATCATAAACAGCAAAGAACTGGTTGTAGGTGAGGCCGGCAGTTCCTTGGCCGCTAGGCAGGGGGCGCTCAAGGGGCACCGCTCGTGATCCCCAAATAGTAGAGTCAGAACAAGTTATTGATGTTTTATTAGCGAGTTTTGCTAAACAAGTAAAGCACTAAAAAGACTCTAAACATACAGCTGGAACAGGACTGATAAGGGAAGGCTTTCCTCCCTGGCAGTGAGCTCCACTGAGACTAAGAGAGTTTTAAATCTGAAGAAGATAAAGAGAACTTTTACCGGAAAATGATATTTTTGTTCAGAAAGAGCGCCGCAGGGACTTAAATTATAAGTAGAGGTAAGACAGCGATACTTATTCATGTTTTGTTTTTGTGATAAAATGTGCGTAATGTGGGTTATAGTTTTAGAATGTGTTACAAATGCAGTAATCCATCATAACTCATAAACTGCTACCAATCAAATGACAAATTTTTTTTCATCAAAGAACCAATATTTTTCCATGTATCTTGGTGAATTTATTTGGCTCAATCAGTCTCCTTCAGCACTTTGCAACGAGTCTACTCTGTAGAGTGTATATATTTGTAAATCTGACTCTGATGACGTCAG